>CM033476.1:95744120-95770801 GCA_019447015.1 Hymenochirus boettgeri
TGTGTCCATATAAAAAAAAGGGGGTTTTTTACACAAGGACACAGAGAGTTATACAGGGAACTCCTGGGTCACTCATGTATTATAAGGGATAATGTATCCCCTCTGTAAATTTATAAGGATATTAGAAGTCACTGAGGAGTTCTGTGTCTATATAAGGTTACAAGGACACAGACTGAGTTATACAGGGACTCTGGGTACCACTCATGTATTTAAGGGATAATGTATCCCCTACTGTAGTAAGGATATTGAAGTCACTGAGAGTTCTGTGTCTATATAAGGTACAAGGACACAGACTGAGTTAACAGAACTCTGGGTACCACTCATGTATTATAAGGGATAATGTATCCCCTACTGTAACTTATATGATGTCCTTTACTAGACTCCCAAGAGACTTTGCTATGATCCCCAGTCCAGAATCCAACATCACAACGTTGAACTAGCCCCTCTGGCAACAGGAAAGTCCCGCAGGTACGAACTGATTCCATTGCATTGTTTTCCCTCTTATAAAATAATTGAATAGATTGGTAATTATCCCAGTAGAAGAAATAATAACCGATATAGACTATTGCTTGTGGTCTGTGAGTAGCAATGTACAATTACACAGAATTGGGATTTTCAATTCTCGAAAATTATTGTTTTATGAGAACTTTTAATAAACGTTCCACCAAGCCTGAAGCTACCAGGGAGTCCGCGATAATTGGAAAACATCTCAGAGGAATTCTTGTCTTACTACGGGCAATTTATAACAATCTTTTTCTATTTTCGTCCATTTTTTTATCACGTCTACTATATACACTACTATACTCTAATACCTATACTGTACATATACTCCTACCTATCTGTACATATACTCTACCTAGGACTGGTACCTATACTCACTATACTTACTATACTCTACCTATACTGTACCTATACTCTACCTATACTCTACCTAGACTGTACATATACTCTACCTATACTGTACCTATATCTACCTATACTGTATCATATACTTCTACTATACTGTACATATACTCTACCTATACTGTAACATATACTGTACACATAACTATACATATACTGTACATATACTCTACCTATACTGTACATATACTGTACCTATACTCTACCTATTACCTGTTACCTATACTGTACCTATACTGTACCTATACTCTACCTATACTCTACCTATACTCTACCTATACTGTACCTATACTGTACCTATACTGTAACCGATACTGTACCTATACTCTCCCTATACCTACCTATACGGTACCTATACTGTACCTATACTGTACATAACTCTAACCTATACTGTACCTATACTCTACCTATACTGTACCTATACTCTACCTAGACTTTACCTATACTGTACCTATACTGTACCTATACTGTACCTATACTGTACCTATACTCTACCTATACTGTACATATACTCCTCCTCTACTGTTACCTCTAATCTCTACCTATACGGTACCTATACTGTAACCTATACTGTACCTATACTGTAACCTATACGTACCTATCCTGTTACACAACTAATACTATACTGTAACATCTACTGTACACAACCTATACCTATACTGTACCTATACTCTAACCTATACTGTACACAACTAATACATATATGTACTATACTGTACACAAACTATACATATACTGTACTATACCTACCTACTGTACACAAACTATACATCTACTGTACTATCGCTACCTATACTTACATATATGGGCACGATGCATTTTCGTCATTTCGACTTGGCAATTTTAAATGGGCGAACGTTAACGCAAGAGCAACCAGGTTTATAAATATGATTGCGTTTGTTCCGCGGCAATAACCAAAATGGTGATTTCTTTGTTTTACCTATCTTGTCTCTCTCATCATGTCTACCTGTTCTCTCTCTCTCCAGCATGTCCTCCCTTGTCTCTCTCAGCAATGTCTACCCTTGTCTCTCCTCCATCCTGTCCTCACCTTGTTCTCTCACATGTCTACCTTGTCTCTCTCATCATTCTATCCTTGGTCTTCTCTAGCCATGTCTACCTTTGTCTCTCTCAAGCATGTCTAACCTTGTCTCTCTGGCTCGTAGTCATGTCTTACCTTTTCTCTCTCAGCATTCTACCTTGTCTCTCGCACATGTCCTACCTTGTCTCTCTCAGCAATGTCTACCTTGTCTCTCTCCGCATGTCATCTGAACCTTGTCTCTCTCACATGTTTAACCTTGTCTCTCTCAAGCATTCTACCTTGTCTCTCTCAGCAATGTCTACCTTGTCTCTCTCATCATGTCTCAACCTTGTCTCTCTCAGCATGTCTATAACCTTGTCTCTCTCAGCATGTCTACCTTTGTCGCTCTCGCATGTCGACCTGGCTCTCTCAGCAGGCACCTTGTCTCTCTCACATGTCTACTAACCTGTCTCTCTCAGCATGTCCTACCTGTCTCTCTCCAGTAAAATGCCATACCTTGTCTCTCTCAGCATGTCTACCTCTTGTCTCTCTCGATTCACCTGTCTCTCTCAGCATTCTACCGTGTCCTCTCTCAGCATGTATACTTGTCTCTCTCAGCATGTCTACCCCTTGTCTCTCTCAGCATGTATACCTTGTCTCTCTCAGCCGAGACCTGGCCTCTCTCAGCATGTATACCTTCGTCTCTCTCAGCAATGTATACCGTTGTCTCTCTCAGCATGTAATCCTTTTCTCTGCTCACAGCATGTATACCCTTCTCTCAGTTTATACCTTGTCTCTTAGCATGTATACCTTGTCTCTCTCAGCATGTATACATTGTCTCTCTCAGCATGTCTACCTTGTCTCTCTCAGTATGTCTACCTTGTCTCTCTCACAGTCTACCTTGTCTCTCCTCAGCATGTCTACCTTGTCTCTCGCTCGCATTCTATTTTCCTTGTCTCTCACACTTATATTAACATGTTAACTAACCACCTATTTAGTACTACAGCAGTGTAAACAATGATAGAGGGGGAAGGGGGTATAGGACAAGAAAAGGGAGAAAGGGAAGTGTGATAGTAGTGTGGAGATGTCAGCGGTCGGATGGGGCCTCGCGGGGCGTACGGCGCCATGAGTAGAAAATGACTCTGGTGGCTATCTCTCGGAATGCAGACCATGGTCTCTCACAGGTCGACCTGTACGAGATCAGAAAGTAGACCTGGGCCTTCATCCAGCATGTATACCTTGGCTCTACCAGCATGGCTACCCTTGTCTCTCTACAGTATGCATACCTTGTCTCGCTCAGCATGTCTAACCTTGTCTCGCTCAGCAATGTCTACCTTGTCTCTCCAACACATTCTACCTTGTCTCTACTCAGCATTCTACCATTGGCTCTCTCAGCCATGGTAATACCTTGTCTCCGCTCATCATGTATACCTAAAATGTCTTCATCTCAGTATCATACCTTGTCTCTCATCACTGTCTACCTTTGTCATCCTCTCACCCAATTGTATACCTTGTCTCGCCGCATGTATACTTGGTCTCTTCTCAGCAATGTAATACGCTTGTCTCTCCAGCATGTAGACCCTGTCTCTCAGATATGTTATAATACAAAAAGCAAAAAAAAAAACAAAAGCAAATCATAACAAAACCCACCCGTCCACCCCTCACTCCCTTGTTCTCTTAGCATGTATACCACTTGCTCTCTCTCACATGTAATACCTTGTCCCTCTCCTCAGCATGTCTACCTTGTCCTCTCTAAGCATGTAGACCTTGTCCTCTTTCAATTTATACCTTGTCTCTCTCAGGCAGTCCACCTTGTCTCTCAGCATGTATACTTTGCTTTCTCTTGTTCATCCTTGCCCATAGCGTTTATACTTGCTACTTGTGGTGTGTTTCTTTCTATTTTTTTCTTTCCTGTTAACAAACTTTTTTGTTTTTTTGGGGGGCCCCCCTTTTTTTTTTTTCTTTGACCTAAATCCTAGCCTCTCCGTCCTGACCTTGTCCCTGAATTTTTTCAACATTCTTCTGTCTCACCCGGGTACTGGTTTGCTGACTATGGTTTCCTTTGCATGACCCCTGGCTCCCTATACTCACTTTTGCTATCTGCCTGGCCTTATCTGGTGTTAGTTTCTTGTTGTGCGCAATACTTTTTCACGATCCTGGGGTCACACTGTGCCTGTCGGGAGGCGTGTCAAGTGTCTGGCAACAATGGGGGGCTAAACTATCAGTAAGACAGCAGTGGAGATTGGAGTACATCTGTCTGAAGGGAGCCTGGGAGATTAACGAAGCATACTGGGAGAAATTTAACGAAAGGGCTACTGCGGAGAAGTAACGGCGCATTACAGTCATACATAACACATGTACCAATTCATGTAAATTGAAACATTTATACAAAATTAGAATGGCATCTTCTGCTCCTTTCCCAGCCCTTAGTCACTGTACGAATTCGCCAGGTCTGACCTGTTAATAAGGAGGGGGGAGCTTAAAAACCATGCATGGGTATAATTTCTATCCTGTATTTTACAGTATGTCATCTCCAATATCAATACGTTATCACCTTTTTTCTTTAATAGGTGTCCCCCTAATTTAATTCGGATTACATTACTTGGCCTTTAATTTTAATGTTCCGCAGCATTAATCGCTTTTTATTACAATTTTTAACAAAACGCTTTTTTTGCTTGTTTTCATTTAAAATCTTTTGCCGCTTATCATAGGGTGAAAACTTATGCCAAAAGCAATATTATTGCGACATTTTGTTGTCATTAAATTTCGTCAAGAAACCCCACTTGTCTTATATTACTACTTACATGTATACTGGAATGCTAATAAATCTTAGCCATCAAATTTTGGATATTACCAGAGGATACAAACCTGATACCCAATCAGAATACGGATACCATTCAAACAAGGTTAAGAGGACGCAGAGCCCGACACTTTAGAATAACGACAGAACCACAATCATCCACTGCAGTCGGTTTTATCCAGATATGGACCAATATCCAATAACATAATTCAGAACTCCGAAAACGTAGTGGATCTTGGTTTGATGGAGGCATTTTTGAATTATTATACCCAATTACATTTATAAGTTATATTAATACGACACAGCTGGTGTACTGGGGACATGGTACCTTTCCTCGTTGTGTGAATGGTTCTTTATAACAGAGAGGTTATCATATACATGGGGGGTTAACAGAGCTATACAAGTGTGCTTCCTTTCACCACAAATTGTCATACCTTAGACCTATTTTTAGCGTCTACATTACAGTAAACCCCCTACAGTCACTTCTAGCAAGGCATGCTATAGTAACGGTCCTTGATTCCAATTAATGTGGAAACACCTCAGGAAATTGTGTTATTTTATTCAATTAGGCTTGCTTTGACTTCATGTTTACTTCTCTTGGTAGCGGATATGGCATGTAAAGAGAGTTCTGGACTGATTATTATGTGAGCTTTTTGTGGAATGAGAATTATCAACTAGACCACCCTCCGGAATTCACGTTTGCTGAAGAGGCGACATGGTTGGGAGACTGCCAACAGAAGCCAGAAATTTAAGTTTGTGTTTCTTTTAACACAACGTACCCAACCTTCTACATATTATAAGATTAACCTTAAGGTCAAAGATCCTATTATCAACCACCCGTATACCTATTAGCGCTAGGAAACTATTGGCCTTGGATTCATATGAAGTTGTACAGTAAATCTATGATAGACAAATAAATAGTATAAGTTTTTGTTTAAGTAGAATTATTCTTCTAGAAATGAATGGGCCAGTACATATCGCAAAATGTTTCCTTTATTTAAGTGTCACTATATTCACACTTAAACAACTTACATTATCTAAAACTACATTTAGAGAAATAAAGGTGTATTCACATATTTATATCTGTGCTTGCTTTTGTCATTAATGATTACTGTTTAGTGAGTGCTCCTAACTGGCCCCACCCCCTTTATCGCACTGCTTTGTAGTGTCTGCGACACTATATAAGCTCTGCACAGCCTCACTGTAGACCCTGATCTCTTACACCTCCTCCCCCTCTGTGGTCCCTGCCTTGTTTTCTCTACTGATTTTCTAATTGAGAGAAAGTGTGTCTGGCAGGCGCTAAAGATGCCTAGCAAGAGGTCAAATGGAAACACCTTATAATGTCCTGCTTCTGGAGTGACCGGTCTTATTTCCTTATAATTGCCCTGTGATTTTAAAAACAATGATTTTCTCAGATTCAAAAAGTTCAGATTTCAAAAAATCCGAAAAGTTTGTTGGGTAGAGAGATCCTTGCTTGATCTGACGGTACAATTTTTGAAAAAAATTTTTGGATTTTTTTTTTGGTATCAAGGATCCCTTTAACTACCGAGGTGCAGCAAACAAGCGCACTTCTGACTATTAATTTCTGTAATAATCACTTAATTTAAAAAGATCAACAATTTCTTTCTTTTTAAAAGATTTTCTTAATTTCTTCGGGATTAAATTATTTCCTCTTTATGAAGTACCAATAATAACCTGTACAATATGGTCCTACTAGAACAGGAGATACTCAGGGTTCTTATTGGAAGAGTCAATTCTCTTTAGGTTCAAATCCGGATGGGAACATTTTTTGGTAAGTAAACTGTATCCCCACCCTAGGATACCGAAGACATTTGGTGGGGAGGCTGGTCAACCTAATAACGGGGTGCTGTAACCTATGGATAGACGGATCCCCGGCGGGGTACCAATGTGAGGGCAATACATACACAGAGTCTGAGGTTCACTCCATTCTGAACTTTTGATTTAGACCCAGTGAATTAACTTTTGGTATTGAAACATTTCCCATCGTTCCAATGACAGGTCGATTCCACCCATGAAGAATTTTTCGTGTTGAAATGCAATTTGACTAATCTATAACGTGGATCACTGTGTTGGTCTTACATAAGAAAGTTCACAACAAACATCATTTCCATGTTTTAAGCTTAGTTTATTATTGCAAGTTTGTCATAATCTGAATCTGTAAGTTCCTGATAACGTTGAGATCGGTAAATATAAAAGAAAATGCATCTTTAATCAAGAAGACAAACCAGAAAATCTTCCATGGTGGAGACAAACAGATCTCTTTTAGTTTTTCTCTCTCAACCCTCAAGCAATTAGATTTTCCTGAAGTAGAATGGGTTGAGAACCTTAAAAAGGTTTTCCTGGCCGTGCTCTGTCCATGGGTTATATTAATATAGCGCAATCCTTTTGATTTTATTGTATACGTCTAGCAGCACAAATGTAACGTTTGTGAAATAAATCACCCCTCCTGGTGTAATAAGTAAGACTTTCTCCTCGTCTGTCCCATTGTGCAATTATCACACATGGGGGACCAAGCACCCCACCAACAATACCTAAAGTCCCCCGTTCAACGGGTTTATTAGTAATATGATACCGGAGACCCAATGACCAGGGCAGGGAAATCGGACCCTTGGTAAATGAAAAATAACTGTAAAACTTAATTATCCAGAGAAAAGCTTTTCAAGGGGTCATATTAGTCCAGTTAACCTGTTACCTTGGGAGATTAACGTTGGTTTAATATAGAGAGACTTACATTGTAACCTAGACCTAGTCTTGAATCACTTAAATGTTCTATGCCTACTGATTACATACCGCACCTGTATTCTGTTTCATTTCTTATCATAGTTGTAAACCAACATTTAAGATATTATGTAGCATATCGTTGTACCAATCATTCTGTATATTTATACATATGGTGGGAGCTGCATGTGTTTTCCATTTGTCACCCATTACAGTTGCGTGTATGCCATTGTGTCATAGAACATTACTTCTATCCTGTATTGATTGTTTATTGTAGAAATGAGTTTCTTTTATAAATTTACATACTTTGATTATCGTTAAAAAATTATTAATAAAATCTAAAATTATATTTAATATCATTTTTTTTGATTTGTTTTAATGAGTTCTAACAAAATGTTCTTCACTGTGACTGTTAAATGATGTAAATGTTAACAAACGATAACCTCCCCACCCCCATTTGATTGGACCCAACCACGTATGTGAAGGGTGTTACGTGTGTCAACCATTTAAAGATGGAAGGTGCCAACGTAATGTATAATTGGGGAACTATTTTGTAGTGTAGACGAATAAAAACATCGCAGAAAATGAGGAAATTAGAGTTATCGTGTTCGTTCCTCGTTCCATTAGACATTACCCTCGCTGAGTGGAAACGATTTGTTGACAGAAAAGAAGGTCCAATCAGCGTGTCTAATAACTCTATATTATCATCGCTCGTGGGGAGATTTAATTCGCTCTACAAACCACGTCCATATTTACCACAAGAAACAGCAGGAGGTGATATCCAATGTGCGTGAACTAGCTCCATATAGAATTCATTACACTTATAGTTGGTTGTTCTGTGTTGTAACCGTAACACTTAATATTTCATTTCGTATTTTTGAGTAAATCACCACTAATTAGATTATTCACGATAACATGTGAGCTTTCCTATTGGCTACAATATGGGAAGGATTTTTGTTTCAGACCCAGATTAATGATTAATTCACTGAAACTCGGTGGATTCCATGTTGGATTACCATATGTACCCATATGAATCAGCAAGTTTTTCATTTAATTTGGGCCCACAGCAGGGCGTGTGCAGTGAGATCCGTCTGGCACAATCATGTCCACCTGAGCGGACGCGTCACTGCATCCTGTAGGAAATTCAAAAGCCACTCTGGCCCTATACAGGTGCATGTTTGTAGCTCACTAATCCCCAGCGGCCTACATGCCCCTATTTTTCAGTTTCCAGTTACAGTCCCCATTACCAGTTCCATTGCGCAGCTTCTGATAACCAGCATCCAGCCTCCAGTTCCAGTATCCATTCCAGCTTCCAGTCTCCATTCCATTACTCAGCTCCATTCCTTACAAACCAGGATCCAGTTTTCCACTTCCAGCTCAAGTATCCATTTCCATATCTTTGTTCCAAGATTTGTAACCTCCACTCGATCTCCTCCCTTGTAACAACTTCTTCCGTGGCTTCTTGGATGGACCCTTGTTGTTTACTTGCCTGTACCCTGAACACAATATTTGCTGCTATCCTGACCTTTTAGTCTGCTCTTGAACTTCGCCTCTCTAGACGACTTTGTTCGATGCTAATTTCCGAGTTGTTTGAATGAACCACAACATTACCAAAAGAACTTCCTTTATTGTGAAACATTGTCAAGGTTCCGTAGCTACGTTCAGAAGGTTACCAAAAATCAAGGGTCGATTTGCCGAGGATTACTCCAAGTACATTAGCTTGTAGTTTCTGTACCCTCTAAAACCCTCAAGGTGATCATTTTCGAAAATAGGGAAAGTTCAGAGATCCGAAGTACCCAATGGTTCAGATTGGAACTTAAACTGGAGTTCGAGCAGAATCAGGTCCGTATTGATCCATCACACACCAGAACAAGATTTTCTGGGCCTCTAGATCCTTGCCTTTATAAGCGCATGTTTAAGATATCTAAACGCGGAGAAGCATCAGAATTCCCATTAAATCGTTTATTTTTTTGCTGTGGATTTCAATGTGATAAGCTGCACTTGTGTACCAAAAGCACTGAAGATTCTGGTACCAAACAAGAAGATAATAATCTCCAAATTGATTTTCGAGTAATAATGGAGGTACCAAGCAGCACAGAGAGTCCATCTTCTTACTGATTGTGAATAACCTTTACCAGTCACCCGTCCGAGGAAACAATGAAACAAGTGAAAGCAAACCAATTAAGAGATCCTTTCCGACTTGCGAGTTCACTAATCAAAATGTCTTAGATGAGCCCACATTAAATAAAGAATGGCTTGCTCCCCTTCCTCCACTGAACCATCACAGTGACTTCCGACAAAGGATTTCCCATCGAAAATATGCAACACACTGAACTTATAATAATTATGTTATGGAGTAGAATTGCCCTGGTCACACGTTCCTCTGCTTATTACAACAAACCTCCTAGACATTGATATGTTTCTTTACCATTTTATCTTTATATTTAAAACTCTGTCAAAGGACGCGACGTGTCATCCGCTTCTGGGCCCACCCCCTCTCTATCAAATGTTATTTTTTCTTTAAAAAAAAAAAACATGTTACAACCCATAAAATTCATAATCTGCCGTGATGTGAGCTTTGGATCTCCAGTGGTCTCCCTTCAGTAGCCCCCTAAGCTGTAGGTGGGTCCTAGCGAGTGATATTTCACCGTTATTGACCATGAGGACAGATCGAACTGTACCACCTTGTTCCATGTTTATTCAGTGGATTTCAACTTGAAACCAGCTCAATATACTGTGCCACTGGTGGGATCGATTACACTTCCAACATGTCCAATTAGTATTTGTTCGATACAAGGACGGATATTCTTGAGACGTAATCAAACAATGCCACACGTGTTCAGTTTTTTCTGGCCTAAGTCGATCATAAAAATGTAACAAAGTTTTGCTGCCATAACCTTTTTATCTTTTGAAAGCCAATTCACAGAGACTTTCATACCGTCTGGACCCTCAATTTCTTTAAAACATTTTATGGGTCTCTAATTCTAATCTACATTATGAAATGAAGCTTAAACCCAATTTCATAAAATGCAGACAACTCAAACAACCATGAAATCAGTAACTCTAAGAGAAATTCCAAGAGATTGGCTTGGAATTTAATTTCTATGGGAGATAAATGTACGTCACCAAGATTAACTTTCAGGTTTAACATGTCCAAAACTTGCCATAGTCTCTTACTTCAGTTGTAAAAAGGAAATCGCTATAATGTTCCCATCATTCGAATAAAATGTATTTTTAAACCCATGACATTTAGGTTTGAGAGGACATGATGTTTTTAGAAATTCCTCCAACGTTTACTGTCAAGGTCACTTCTTCCCCCAAAATTGGGTCTTGGCCACTAACACCTTCCATCCTTACCTATACCACGACTGTACATAAACACAAAGCAGCCCCAACGCCTTACAAAGTCCTGGGAATCGAACGAATTAGATTTAATAAACCCTTACACAGCTTCAATATGTCAATGGGACTTCTGATCTACTCTCTCTTTCAGGATCAAGCTAGCAAAAGGATTCTCCCCATGGTTTTTACAATAAAAATAACACGTCTTCTGAAACCGCCTTTTTCCTGGCTTGGCTGTTTCTATTTTATTACTATTTTTTCTAATAATGACTTTTAATTATCCTAAATCTTTTGGTTCATATTCCGCCCCCCTCCCTTCCCCTTCCCTATTCCCTTCCCTCCCTCCTTTCCCAAAAGCCTTCCCCTTCCTCCTTCCCCTTCCCTCTCCCTTTCCCTTCCTTCGTTCCCCTGTCCCCGCCGTTCCCCAGGTTCCCTCCTCCCCCCCCGACCCCTTCCCTGGATTCCTCCTTCCCTTCCCTCCACCTCCCGGTTCCATTCCTCCCAGCTTCCCCACTTTCCCTTCCTTCCGTCCCTTCCTCCCCCCCTTCCTTCCCCCTCCTCCCAATTTTCCCTCCTCCTAATACGCCCTTCCGTCCCTTCCCGCCCCCTTCCCTTCCTTCCCCCCTTTCCTTCCTTCCCTATTTCCCTTTCCTCGCTTCCCAGTTTTCCCTTCCCTTCGCCTTCTCCTCCTTCCGTTCCTTTCCCCTCCTGTTCCCTTTCCTCCCTTCCTTTCCCCTCCTCTCCTCCCTTCCCCCCTTTCCCCCTTCTTGCCCCTTCCCCCGTTTCCCTTCCTTCCCACTTCCCCCTCCCCCCTTCCTTCCCCCGCTTCCCACCCAACCCTTCCTTCCCCATTCCCCGCCCCTCCCCTTCCTTCCGTTCCCTTCCCAAGAAACTTCCCACCCCCTTCCTTCCTTCCATCCTTCCCCATTCCCCCCGACGGAACCCCCTTCCCTCCTTCCCTTCCCCTTTCCATCCCCTGTTCCCCCCAATCCCCTCCCCCTTCCTCCCCGGCTGCCTCCCCGCCCTCCTCCCCTCCTTCCCTTTCCTCCTTCCCCCCATCCCCTTCCCATTCTTCCCCCTTCCCACCTCCACTTCCCCTTTCCTTCCCCTCCCTTTTTTCCTCCCAACTTTTCCTTCCCTTCCCTTTCCCTTCCCTTCCTTCCCCTTTCCCCCTCCCCCGAGGAAGATTTCCCGTTTCCCTCTCCCCTTTCCTCCCCCTTTCCTTCCCTTCCCCTTCCCCCATGCCCCCCCCTTCCCCCTCCTGCCTTCCCTTCCCCTTCCCATTCCCACCCCCTCCTCCCCTCCTCCTCCTTCCTTCTTCCCTTTCCCTTCCCTTCCCACCCCCCCAAATCTCGTCCCTTTTTCCCCCGTCCCTTCCCCCTTCCTTCCTTCCCCTCCCTTCCTTTTTCCCCCACCTCCTTCCCCTCCCGTTCCTCCCCTTCCCTCCCTTTCCCCCTCCTTCCCAGTCCTTCCCCCCTCCTTCCTCTTCCGTCCCTTTCCCCCGATTTCCTCCCTTCCCTCCCATCACTCCTTCCTTCCTCCTCCTTCCCACCTTTCTCCCACCCCTTCCCTTCCTTTCCCCCCCCCCTTTTGCCCCCCCCCCCTTTCCTTCCCTTCCCCCCCATCCTTCCCCCCCTCCCCCCTTCCCCCCCCCCCGTCCCTTCCCTTCCCTTCCCCTCCATTCCTTCCTTCCCTCGTTTCCCTCCCCTTCCCCACTCCCCTCCTTTCCCTTTCCTCCGTCCCTTCCTCTTCCCTTTCCCTCCTCCGCCCCCCCCTTCCCGTCCCCTTCCTCCACTTCCCCCCCTTCCCTTCCCCCTTCCCGCTACTTCCTCCTTCTTCCCCTTCCCCATTCCTTTCCCCGTTCCTCCCCTCCCTCCCCTTCCCCTCCCCTTCCCTGTTCCCTTTCCCCCCCCGGTCCACAACTCCTTCCCCTTCCTCCCCCCTTCCCTTTCCTTCCCTTCCTTCCCTTTCCCAACC
The DNA here is from genome assembly GCA_019447015.1 of Hymenochirus boettgeri. Classification (NCBI taxonomy): domain Eukaryota; kingdom Metazoa; phylum Chordata; class Amphibia; order Anura; family Pipidae; genus Hymenochirus; species Hymenochirus boettgeri. The sequence continues at coordinate 95,756,900 of CM033476.1, forward strand.
TTCCCACCCGCTTCCCTTCCCAATACCTTCCCACTTCCCTCCCTTCCGTTTCCCCTTCCTCCCTCCTTCCCCCTTCCCTTTCCCTTCCCCGGCCCCCTTCCCGTCATTTTCCCAATTCCCCTTTTCCTTCCCTTCCCCCGTTCCCCGTCCCCCACATTGCCCCCTTCCTTCCCCTTCCCTTCCCATTCCTTCCATTCCCCTTCCCTCTCTTCCCAATTCCCCCCCACGTGGGCTCCTATAAGAAAAGGAGGTAAAGGGAAGTCTTGGTTCTGTCACTCACTTTTGTGTGGTCTCTCTTCTACTCCAGTAAAAGTCCTTAAGACTCTCATTGTGTAGATAGTTTATTGAGCTCTAAGGCCCACAAAGCGGGGGACCATCCCACAACATGAAGGAAACCTGAGAACACTGAAAGCAAACCAAAGGCCGACTTCCTGCAAACTTCCACAAACTTTGTTACAAATTCTTTCTTTTTCCTTCCCATGAAGAGACTAGAGAATCGAAAAAATTAAAATAGAATCTCGGCCTTACTATCTCAGTATAATGTTAATGTAAGAGCCAATTATTCCTGAATGGAATTTAATGTCCTTACCGACCCCCTAATAATAATTATGCAATGTCAACATAATGTTCTAATTACCATTGGTTGAGACCCTGGTTCAGTTACAATTATAAGTACATTATAAAAATGTAAACGTTTCCCTTTTTGGATCAGGGTGTAAAGATAATCTTGCACAATGTCATAATGTTTTTTTCTCCTAACGTCAAGTTAATATCCATTCATTTGTTTGATTGTGCTGGTCAAGTAACATCTGGACTCCCTGTTTGATCTAGAGGGGGGGTGTGGGGGAAAGGTAATAGGACAGAACGTCTGCGTTCGCTTAAAAACACAGACTTTATAAATGACTTGGAACAAACCCTGGAGGCAGAAATTATGGACTTGGGAATATCGCAACATAAGCATTGTACTGGTCATTCAGAGAGAAATATACTGTAAGAGTGACTTTGACTTACTTTTACAAGCAATGAAAGATTCTTTTTAATTAGAAATGCTGGGATCTGATTGGTTACTAGGAGTACATATACCACATTGTTCATTTATAAAATATAAACGCTGGTACTCTTAATAGTAAAATATCACACGATGATATATTTAACGGAGAAGATGTTAGTAAGAAGTTTAGATTTTTCTCAATCTTTACATAAGATTTTTTTGTTGTTTATTTTCCAGATGGATCTCCATTGACCTCATCCTTCGCAGAAACCTAAATTGACTTGCTTGCCTTTTGTTTACTACAGATGGAAGTGCCCAGTCATCTCGGTCAGTTAAACATTATTGTTATAGCGCTGCGCTTGGGTCGGTGACTTTATGTTTGTGCAGCGCTGCCTTTCCCCGCTCTAATGGCTTTGTATCTTAATAGGCTGCTCTGTCTCTATCGTCTGACCAGCAATAATTTCTCTCCTAGTTCACTACGTGCTCCTATACGGGTTCAAATTCTAGCGCGGGTCCGGCGTCCCTTACCGAAAATAACATCCCTTCAGTTTACAGACAATGTGTATGGTTCGTATCCTACAGGGAAAAAGCAGCACCTCTGGTTGTGCCTGAATTACAACTACTACTGGGGGGATTAATTCATTAGATCTTTATGCAATCATGGTCCACAAAACAGAAGCACATGGAAGAATTTCTATTTCCAACACCAGGTTGGCTGTCATTCACGGAGTTCCCTTGTCCATCAGATTAAAGAAAGTACTGGGGCCAACATGAGTATTCCCTTTAGGCTCAGAACCCAAATCTAACACCATCACTCAACTCCCAACGAACTTCAGTTACTGCTGGGCAGCGAAAGAGGGAGAAGGGAGAGAGGAAAGGAGAGCGAGAGAGAGGTAACGATTATAACGACGGACCTCGTTATCACACAATGAATTCGAAGGGCCCTTGCAGATATAGAAAGGATTTCTGACAGGGGGGCCTAAGTCATGTACGGTGCATTTCTCCGCCAGTCATCACATGGAATCGAATTGATCCTACGAGAAAAAAGACGAATCTACATTTTATTATAGTCAGTCAGGTGCAGACGAGGCTCACCCCACGACTGATTAATATTGAGATGTACTGAAATAAATGTCCTAATGGACATCTCTATGCAGTTGACCTATCGAGTACAGCAATTTATGTAGATATCTGCTCTACATCTGGTGTATAGGAGGGTTGAGGTCATTCATGTTTTTATATAAAGTGATCTGGTTTATATTCTATTCCATACTACCTCCTGGTAAATTCCACGTAAACACCGCAAAATCCTCCGAAATCCAAATGAGGGACTTCACATTGTTGGTTAACAATGATTTGATGATCAGGGTCCTGGCAGGCCCAACGATCGCTGTGGTAAGGAGGACAAATGGAAATCCGCTCGAAAGGAATATTTACAATTGTAGAGTTGTTTATTTACATGACAGAGTAATTAGTCTTGCGGAATTAAAGTGTGAAACGACGTATAAAACCCTCTGTGTGCTAATTACAGATATCGTATCTACTCCAAACCGCGTTTGTGGCGATTTGGGGGATTCACGTTATCGGTTCACATTCTGCGCTACGGCGGATTCAAGGGCGGCCTGGTTTTACAGGGTTAATTGCTGGTGGGTAGAGAAAATAATGGAAGATGATGTAAGTGAATGGAGGGATTGGAATGAAGATGGAATATATGCCACCGAAGGGGAATATGGATCTCACATTCCTATTGGAGTCGTCTGTCTTTACAATACATATAGTGGGAAGGGAAAAGTACACGAGCATGTCAAATTAAATAATGTGGGATGTCTGATTGCTCGTTGACACCCTGTAAGGGACATTATTAATAAAGGGCATTTATCCTTGTAATGAGAGGGATAAAATCCCATTCCAGTTACTGAATGTAAAGCTCTGTGGTTTTGTGACCCATGTTGTATCATTTCTATGGAATATGTGAAGTAGAGGGTTAGAATAATAAGGACATAGGGTTAAAGTCCCTGTGCCAGGGACAGTTACAATCAGGCTGCCTGACTGTGTATTAGTAGGGAGCCGTTGACTATTTTCTGTCTATTACAGCTACAGCTTCCTTTGCCTAGAGAAATCCTGTCTGTCTGGGTGTAACGATGGAACAATTACCAACCATTCACTTATGGAATTGTCTGTTTATACGAGGGCTCTCGCCATGTAGGTATCGCGTGAGTTTCTAAAGGGTAAAAACGATCTGAGAATTGTACAGCGGAAGGAAGAAAAGACGGACAAGGCCGAGACGGTTCAGCTGCCAAAGGTTTAAGAGGAAACGGAAAAGTTCCATATACAAAAATGTCCAGTCGGTTTTTTAAAAACCCTAATGCAGGGGTGTCTCTCTAATGAGAGCAATATGAGCAAAATGCTCGGGTGAGCACCCTGATTAAACATCAGAGAGGCGGGTAGGCAGAGCTCACTTTAATTTTTTTAAAGAAAAGGCAGAATTATGGTAGGGATAAATGTCCTTTTTTGAGGAATTGTATAAATACCGTTGTGATTGCAGTTTTAAAATAAGACCAAATGTTGAACCACACCCTTCCTGACGAAGCCACACCACACCTAGCAGTGGAGTTTGCGTGGCGGTAGCGCACACTTCATTGAGCATGTGGTACATAAGGGCTGGCATTCAAAAGTTTGGCTTAGGTGGCAAAAACCTAGAGACGCCCCTGCTTAAATGCCTACAGATTCAGTGATGTACAATCCGTATATAAAACCCCATAAAGAAATCTCCAGATCCAAAAATTGAAAATCTAATTGTTTGGGCTGATCAGTCCCTGTTAATCAGATAACCAGAAAAGTTTCACCCACTGCTATGAAGGGCTGAATTACAATGGTCGATGTAGGTTAAAAACTTTTCTAATCAATCGGATTTGGCTCCTGCAAACAATTGGATTGTTGTTGGTTAATGTCCGTTCACTTTACAGGAAATATATTCACTTCAATTGCGAACCATCTACCCACCGCAACGAGAAATAACTGTTTATTGAAAATGAGTAGATAACATTATAAATCAGTAAGGCGTTGTGTGCATTGCTTCTTAAGTATCCCAGATACAGTCCGACTCGACTCTCTTGGCTTTGTAGAATAATTTGATGGACAGGACCGCGCTATTGTCAGCCTAGTTCCTTTGGCTCCCACATTCAGCCCAGACACGAATTAAATCAACAGCGTTGGATTTCCGGCTATTTCCTCTGTCCCGCTGTGTTCCTGCTTACAGGCATGTACATTCTAGTTATTTAGCTCATCACATTTAATTGCTTGTTCCAAGAATCAACACGAGGTCCGGAAATAGAATTAACTGTCACTTTATAACCAGATGTTGCTTATGATACCCTGGCGCCACAAAATAAATCGTTCCAATTTATCCTATAAGAAATTATCAACACAATATTTCCTATAGCAGTGGAACGCCATATTAGTTGGGAACAACTGTTGTGTTACTGTGTCCTTTAAACATTAGAAACAGGGATGTTTAACACAGAGACGTATTCACAAGGCTCCACTAGATGATCACATGGTGTCGTCAGTAAATACATTAGAAAATAAAATATATCATCATTGCCGAAACGCCGAATTCAAAGGTTAAAGCCGAATCGAGGTTAGAAAACCGTAAATGTAAATTCGTCATTATCAAACATCCCTCCGTGATTTCATAAAGCCGACTGTCCAACCGCTATAATAAAATTATTAGAGACTCCCCCGAACTCTACTTACTTTCCCCCTCTTTCCCACCGGTGTTCTAAGCATCGTCCGTGAAATTGGCTGCCTCTCCATCACAGACGCGGATGCCGTCCCGCACACTGCTTTGCAGTTCCGTGCAAGCCAGAGGGCCAGACAATGCGCGAGGAAGACGGTAGATAAGTAAAGATCGGGGGAGTTGTCTAATGATTATATTTTAGTGGTTGGGCTGGGGGGAGAAGCCCTACTATGTGGTAAAAAGTTTTTTGAAAGGGTGAACATCCCTTTAATGGGTTCGTTTTCGAACTATCGAACTGTTACTGAAGTTCTATAGCTTAAAACAAACGGAGATTCAGTAAGTTCATCCATCTCTACAGACACTATTACTTTATTGAGAAACCACTCACAACATTTTGCTGCTACGGACATAGATCATCTATTATATCTCATCTAACCCAGGTGAATATGTATAAAGATGCACTCAGCTTCACGTTACAAAATCTTCAATATAATAAATAGAGCGTGCCGTCCTTCCCTATTCCTCCCCCACACCCATACGGCCACCGCGATATGACCCATCACCAGATTTCCTCCTCCGTGAACAATGCAATAAATCAGGTAGAAATATTTACTAGCTGTACCTATTGTAATAACACCAGGATCTAGTCCATACTACTTTAACTGTCTTATATTACAACCTACTATTATATGCGGGATTAAACTTATCTACTAGCATGTTTATTACCGAAGTACATATATATATAGCTATTCACGAGTCATTCGTCACGGATGAAGACCTCAAATCACGAACAGAGTAACTCTAACCCGCCCTATTATACTATTACACTCTATAGAGATGGATATAACTTCCGTGTATTGGATTCTATGGGAGGAACTGTAAGATTATATACTTATAATCGTACAGTTTCCAGGAGCGAAAGGAACCAGAAGCACAAGATGTAGGTTAATAAATAACATGCGCCCACAACTGTAAAATTATAAGGAATAATAGAAGTCACCTTGGAGTTCGTGCCCCTTATAAAAGGTACTGTACTCGGCCTGCGGCCTCGTGCTTTTATATGACACGGACTCCTCATGTGACTTTAATATCCTTTAAGTACAGTAGGGGCGACAATTATCCATTATATAAGGAACACCTCCCTTATTCATGTAAACACTTCTGAAGCACCCCACCTTACAACTGTACAGTAATGCGATTAGTTACACTAGAGACATGTAGCGGAACTAACTCTAACCGTTGTCTAGAACTCTATCTTAAGGTCGGGAGGCGTTCCGCAGGATCGATGAACGACGCGTATTGGGGGAATATCGCACAGATGTATGTCCCCTTTACACTCAAAAGAAGGGAGTAACCTTGACAGGTCTCGTTTGCATATTGGAATGGAAACTCCAATAAAAAACCCCTTTTCCCTTACATGATCTCTATGAATTCCATCTCGCTTAGGAACCATATACACCTATGATAAGGGAAGAAGAACCACCCAAGGGTGGACTGAGAAAGATAACAAACATCCAATGAACTCAGGACATTGGAGGGTTCCCTCAGACCACCTTACAGTACTAAAAAAACAAGACAGTCCCAGCTGTCAGATTTACCCCCTAGGCCAAGTGTCTAGCATCATATCCACCTCTATTTCCCTTTTAGCAGGGCTTTTTCTTGTCTCATTCCCCTCCAGGAAGGAAAAGCCCCTAGGGGTTAAATGAACAACGGGTCTTGTTTTTATCATCACATGGTCTGCTGGGACCCCCCGAGGGTTCCCCAAACGCCAACCATACCTCAAGGTTTACTGGATAAGGTCTTGACCCCGATGTTGCAATTAGAGACAGGTGTGACCTTATTTTACCTACAGCGGTGAATCAGTTGTGTTTTGCAACACTGTAGTATCACAGTATAAAAACCTCATTCCAAATCATAAAATATACTGTACATCTTTTATTGTTGTTCTTTATTTATAACTTTTAAGACTCTATTTTGAAATTGTTATTGTTAAAATACCGCAGCACACAGCGTTGTCGCCTTTAAAGACTTTCCAACCTTTCTTGTTACATTTCAGAAGCAGAAGTTATTGGCAAGTCAAGAAATAAAACATCAAGCCAAAGGTAAACAAATCGCACCTTAGAAAAAGACCCGCAGTGTAATTACGCCCCCAGGTCAGATATCTCTCCCATTAATGTCTCTTTTACCAAGTATTAAGGTAACAGCACATAATCGCTCGCACCCTTTAGAATATACCCCCAGTGTAATTACACCAGGGTCAGAATAATCTCCATTAATGTCCTCTTTTACCAAGTATTAAGGTAACAGCACATATCGCACCTAGAATAAGAACCCGCTAGTAAATTAGCACCAGGGTCATATATTCTCCCTTAAATATGTCCTCTTTTAACCCATATTAAAGGTAACAGCACATATCGCACCTTTAGAATAATACCATCCGCAGTGTAATTAGCACCAGGTCAATATTCTCCCATTATGTCCTCTTTTAACCAAGTATTAAAGGTAAACAGCACATATCGCACCTTTGAATAATACCCCGCCGTGTACTTAGCACCAGGGTCAATATTTCTCCATTAATGTTCTCTTTTACCAGTTTAAAGGGTAACCCAAATATCGCACCTTTAGAAAAAAGAACCTACCGCAGTGAATTAGCACCAGGGGTCCGATATTCTCCCATTATGTTCTTTTACCAAGTATAAATACATGTAACCGCACAGATCGCACCTTTTAGAATCATCCCCGCAGTGTATTAGCACCATGTCAGATAGTTCTCCCATTACTGTCTCTTTTACCAGGGAATTTGAAAGGTATCAGCACATATCGCCCCTTTAGAATAATACCACCGCAGTGTAAATTAGCAACCAGGGTCAGATATTCTCATTAATTCTCCTTTTACAGTATTAAGGTACCAGCAACGATCGCACCTTTAGAATAATACCCCTCAGTGTCAATTAGCACCGGGTCAGATATTCTCTCTCCCCTAATGTCTCTTTTACAAGTATTAAGGTAACAGCATAATCGCACCTTTAGAAAATACCCCTCAGTGTAATTAATCACCAGGGTCAGATATTCTCCCATTACTGTCTCTTTTACCAAGTATAAATGTAACGCACATATCGCACACTTAGAATAATACCCCAGTGTAATTATGCCCAGGGTCAGATATTCTCCCTTAATGTCTCTTTCCAATATTAAAGGTTAAAAGCAAATATCGCACCTTTATGAAAAAATACCCGCAGTGTATAGCATCCAGGGCAGAATATTCTCTCCTTAATGTCTCTTTTACCAATATTAAATTTGACACAGCAACATATCGCACCGTTTAAAGAATACCCCCAGTGTACTTAGCAACCAGGGTAGATATTCTCCCATTATGTCTCTTTTACAGTAATGAAGGTAACAGCACATATCGCACTTTAGAATAATTCCCCACATGTAATTAGCACTCAGTCAGATATTCTCCCCATTCATGTCCTCTTTTACCAAGTATTAAAGGTAAAGCACATATCGCAACCTTTAGAAAATACCCCGCAGTGTAATTACTCACAAAAACAGGGTCAGATATCTCCCATTAATGTCTCTTTTACCAAGTATTAAAGTCAGCACATAGCGACCTGTAACTATACCCCGCAGTGTAATTAGCACCAGGGTCAGATATGCTCCCATTAATTCCTTTTCCCATTATTAACGGTAAAGCACATAGCGGCACTTTAGAATAATACCCCGCAGTGGTGATTATCAAACCAGGTCAATATTCTCCTAATGTCTCTTTGACCAATATTTATTAAGGTCACAGCACTATCGCCCGTTAAATAATACCTCCCGCTGTAATTAGCACCAGGGTCGTATTTCCCATTAATGTCCATTTTTACCAATATTAAAGGTACCGCACAATATCACAGGGACCTTTAGAATAATACCCCGCACGTTTGAATTAGCACCAGGGTCAGTATTCTCCCATTAATGTTTTCTTTTACCAAGTATGAAAGGTACCAGCACAAATCGCACCTTTAGAATCATACCCCGCAGTGTAATTAGCACCAGGTCAGTATTTTTCTCCCATTAGGTCCTCTTTACAAGTTAATTAATGTAACCGCCCCTTCGCACCTTTAGAAAAGAATACCCCACCGTGTATTAGCACCAGGGTCCGATCTCTTCTCTCCCATATCTGTTTCTTTTTACCAGTTTTTAGGTACGCACCTATCGCCCTTTAGAAAAATACCCCGCAGTGTAATTGCACCAGGTCAATATTCTCCATTCATTTCTTTTACCAAGTATTAAAGGTACCGCCATATCGCACCTTTTAGAATAATCCCCGCCAGTGTAACTTTAGCAACCATGGTTCAGATTTCTCCCAATTAATGTCTTTTTACCAAGTATTAAAGTAACAGCACAAATCGCACCTTTAGAATATACCCCGCGTGTAATTAGCACCAGGTCGATATCTCCCATTAATGTTTTTTACCAAGTATTAAAGGTAACAGCACATTCGCACCTTTAGAATAATACCCCGCAGTAATTAGCACATGGTCAGATATGCGCCCATTAATTTCATTTTTACAAGTCTTAAAGGAACAGCACCTATCGCACCTTTAGAATAAATACCCGGCGTGAATTAGTAGCACCAGGGTCAGATATCTCCCATTAATTTTCTTTTACCAAGTATTAAAGGTAACAGCACAAATCGCACCTTTGAATATACCCCGCAGTGTAATTAGCACCAGGGGTCAGCTATTCTCCCATAATGTCCTCTTTTACCAGTATTACAGGGTACAGCACAAATCGCACTTTAAGAAAATACCCCAGCAGTGGTAATTAGCCCCAGGTCCGATATTCTCCTTAATGACTGAGTATTAAAAATAAACTTCCGACAAAGTCATTTCCATTAGAGTGTTTCCTTTTGTTTGGTCTGGAACTGCAGAGACTTTAGACATCCTAAAGAGACAGACTTACTGTGGTTGCTGGCCCGGGAGAGGGCTCTGAGTAACTAACAGATCGAGAACCAGAAAACCCCAAGGGTGAGACACAACTACAACGCAATCAATCGTGTCGGCTTTCTGTGCGTGAGCGCGCAATTAGTTTTGCGTTTGCGCTCGCGTTTTCTCCCGCTATCTTTAAAGCGAAATGCTGCGATTGCGCGAAACTATAAATAAAAGGAAATTCGACACATTTTGCTGAGAACATGTAAATTTGTAACTAGGGAATTGAATCCGGACCTTTAATACTCCCATGAATCTTCATGCTCGGCACTTGTGAACCCAGATACATTTAGGCTAGCCCCAACTAGCAAAGGTGTGCCCGTTTTTGTGGTGTCTCCACGATTGCACGGAATTCGCAAATTCCCGCGATTTCCAATGTATATCCGATTTGCATTTTTTGGTGCGCTAACGCATGCGTTTCAAAAGGAAACCAGCAAAATCACATGCTCAACACGTAAAATGAGCAAGAATCTCGCGCAGAATTGCGTGTGATTAAAATCGCTTGCGATTCTTTTTACGTTGCAGTGTGGCCTCCGACTAAACCCACAAGCTTAGTTCTTTAAACATCTGATAATTCCAGCCTTGGTAGAATTTAATTTTACACAATTAGGAATTTTTGCCACTATTATAAAGCCGATCCCCTCATTTTCAGTAGTATTATGCTTTATTGGGTGAATGTAGGGATGTCTGTAGTTGCATGGGTATGAGGTTTATTGTATTCTTATAGATATGTCTATAAGGCCATATTTATTGATAGTAAATGGGGATTTTAAAGAATACTATTCTCGGAAAGGATTACTAGTCTGGGAAAGGATTACTAGTCTTGAAAGGAATAACTAGTCCTGGGAAAGGAAACTAGTCTGGGGTCCTTTCCCTGCTCCTTTTCTCTTGGCTAGCAATTGGTGTTTTATCCCACTAACGCCCAACGGGGGTAATAAAAGACCCAAGTCGCTAAGGGGAGTTTTTTCCTCTGATAATTAACATGCAGGGGGGAGGGAGTTCACCTCTGATAATTAACATGCAGGGGGAGGGGATTTCACCTCTGATAATTAACATGCAGGGGGAGGGGAGTTCCACCTCTGATAATTAACATTCATGGGGAGAGTTCACCTCTGATAATTAACATGCAGGTGAGAGGGAGTTCCACCCTGATAATTCATCGGGTGAGGGGAGTTTCACCTCTGATAATTAACATGCAGGGGGAGGGGAGTTCACCTCTGATAATTAGACCTGCAGGTGGGGGAGTTCACCTCTGATAATTAACATGCAGGGGGGAGGGGAGTTCCACCTCTGATAATTAACATGCAGGGGAGGGTAGTTCACCTCTGATAATTAAACATGCCGGGGAAGGGGAGTTCCCTCTGATAATTAACATCAGGTGAGAGGGGATTTTCACCTCTGATAATTACATGCAGCCAGGGGGGAGGGGAGTTCACCTCTGAAATTAACATGCAGGGGTAGGGAGTGCACCTCTGAAACTTAACAGGCATGTGGAGAGGAGTTCACCTCTGATAATTAACATGCAGGGGGGGGGAGGGGAGTTTACTCTGCTAATTAACATGCAGGGGGGAGGTGAGTTTCACCTCTGATAATTACATGCAGGGGGAGGGAGTTCACCTCTGATAATAAACAATGCAGGGAGAGGGAGTTCACCTCTGATAATTAACATGCAGGGGGGGGGATTTCACCTCTTATATTAACAATGCAGGTGAGAGGGGATTTCACCCCTCTGATAGATTAACCTGCAGTGAGAGGGGTTCACCTCTGATAATTAGCATGCGGTTAGAGGGGAGTTTCACCTTTGATAATAACTGCAGGGAGGGGAGTTCACCCTGATAATTACATGCCGGGGGGAGGTAGTTTTCACCTCTGATTAATTAACATGCAGGGGAGTGGAGTCACCTCTGATTACTTAACATGCCTGTGCAGAGGGGAGTTCACCCCTCTGCATAATTACCATGCAGGTGAGAAGTGGAGTTTTCACCTCTGTAATTAACATGCAGTTAGAGGGAGGGGAGTTCACCTCTGATAATTAACATGCAGGTAGAGGGAGTTCACCTCTGATAATAACATCAGGGGGAGGAGTTCTACCTCTGATAATTATCTGCATGAGGGAGGATTCCCCCTCGATATGTACATGATGGGAGGATTTCACTCTGATATTTAACATGCAGGAGGGAGGTATTTCCCCTCTGATAATTAACCTGCAGAGGGGAGTGAGTTTACCTCTGATAATAACTGCAGTGAAGGGGAGTTCACTCGATATTAACATGCAGGGGGAGGGATTTTTTACCTCTGATAAGTACCATGCAGGTGAGAGGTGAGTTCCCCTCTGAAAATTAACCATGCAGGGGGAGGGATTTAACCTCTGATAATTAACATGCAGTGGGAGGGGAGTCACCTCTGATATTACATTCAGGGGAGGGTAGTTCACCGTCGATAGTAACATGCAGGTGAGAGGGGAGTTCACACTCTGATAATTACCATGCAGGAGGGAGGAGTTCACCTCGGATAAGTAAATGCAGGTGAGAGGGGGTTCACCTCTGAATTAACATGCAGGAGGAGGGGAGTTCACCTCCTGATAATTAACATGCAGGGGAGGGTAGTTTCACCTCTGATAAGTAAACATGCCAGGGGGATGGTAGTTCACCTCTGATAAGTAACATTCAGGGGGAGTACTGTAAATTATAAGGATATTAGAAGTCACTGAGGAGTTCTGTGTCCATATAAAGGTACAAGGACACAGACTGAGTTATACAGGGAACTCTGGGTACCACTCATGTACTATAAGGGATAATGTATCCCCTACTGTAAATTATAAGGATATTAGACGTCAGAGGATCCCCTGTGTCCCATAGAAAGGTACAAGGACACAGCTGAGTTAGACAGGGAACTCTGGTACCACTCATGTATTATAAGGGATAATGTATCCCCTACTGTAAATTAATAAGGATATTAGAAGTCAATGAGGAGTCCTGTTGTCCATATAAGTCAAGCCACAGGCTGATTTATACAGGGAACGTCTGGGTACCACTCATGTATTATAAGGATAATGTATCCCCTACTGTAAATTATACAGGATATTATAAGTCACTGATGAGTTCTGTTCTATAAAGAGGTACAAGACACAGACTGAGTTTATACAGGGAACTCTGGGTACCACTCATGTTTTATAAGGGATAATGTATCCCCTACTGTAAATTATATATTTAGAAGTCACTGAGGATTTCTGTGTCTATATAAATGTACAAGGACACAGACTGAGTTTATACAGGGAACTCTGGGTACCACTCATGTATTATAGGTATAATGTATATCCCCTACTGTAAATTATAAGGATATTAGAAGCCCTGAGGAGTTCTGTGTCTATATAAGGTACAAGGACACAGACTGAGTTTATACAGGAACTCTGGGTACCACTCATGTATTAAAGGGATATGTATTCCCTACTGTAAATTAAAGGAATTTAGAAGTCACTGAGGAGTTTCTGTTCTATAAAGGTACAAGGGACATAGACTGAGTTATACAGGAACCTGGGTAACCACTCATGTATTTAATGATTATAGTTCCCTACTGTAAATGATAAGGATATTAGAGTCACTGAGGAGTTCTGTGTCCACTATAAAAGGTACAAGACATAGACTGATTTATACAGTAACTCTGGGTACCACTCATGTATTATAAGGGATAATGTATCCCCTACTGTAAATTATATGGCCTTACTATGACTCCAAGAGACTTTTCTATGATCCAGTCCAGAATCCCAGACATCACAACGTTGAATGAGCCCCAATCTGCAACCAGGAAAGTCCCCGCAGGGTAAGAACTGATTCCATTTCATTGTTTCCCTGATTATAAAATAAAATTGAATAAGATTGGTAATGATCCCAGTAGAAGAGAATAATAACAATATATTAGACATATTGCTTTGGTAACTGTGAGTAGCAATGTACAATTACACAGAATTGGGATTTTAATCTAGAATTTTGTTTTATGAGAACTTTAATAAACGTTCCAGCCTGAAGCTACCAGGGAGCCGCGATAATTGGAACATCTCAGAAGGAAATTCTTGTCTTACTAAGGGGCATATTTATAAACAATCTTTTCTATTTTCGCCATTTTTTTATCACCGTATACATATACATATACATATACTCTACCTATACTGTACATATACTCTACCTATACTGTAC
>CM033476.1:95772334-95877985 GCA_019447015.1 Hymenochirus boettgeri
TGTCTCTCTCAGCATGTATACCTTGTCTCTCTCAGCATGTCTACCTTGTCTCTCTCAGCATGTATACCTTGTCTCTTAGCATGTATACCTTGTCTCTCTCAGCATGTCCACCTTGTCTCTCAGCATGTATACCTTGGCTTTCTCTTGTTCATCCTTGCCCATAGCGTTTATCTTGCTACTTGTGGTGTGTTCTTTCTATTTTTCTTTCCTGTTACCAACTTTTGCTTTTCTTTGACTAAAATCCCTAGCCTAGCCTGTCCTGACCTTTGTCTGATTTTTTCAACATTCTTCTGTCTCACCCGGGTACCTGGTTTTGGCTGACTGGTTTCCTTTGCATGACCCCTGGCTCCCTATGACTCAACTTTTGCTATCTGCCTGGCTTATCTGGTGTTAAAGTTTCTTGTTGTGATCAATCTTTTTCACGTCCTGGGGGCAACTGTGCCTGGGGAGGCGTGTCAAGTGTCCTGGCAAATGGGGGCTAAACTATAAGTTAAGACAGCAGTGGAGATTGGAGTATCTGTGCTGAAGGGATACTGGGAGATTACGAAGGGATACTGGGAGATTACGAAGGGATACTGGGAGATTACGGCAGCATTACAGTTACATAACAAAATGTACCGATATTTCATGTAAATTGAAACATTTATAATAAATTAGAATGGCAATTTCTGGCTCCTTTCCCAGCCTTAGTCACTGACGATTCTCCCATGTCTGACATGTTAATAAAGGAGAGGGGGGAGCTTTAAACCATGCATGGGTATAATTCTTCCTGTAATTTTACATTATGTCATCTCCCAATATCATACGTTAATCACCTTTTTCTTTAATAGGTGTCCCTAATTTTAATTAGGATTACATTACTTGTCCTTGAATTTTAATTTCCGCAGCATTAATCTCTTTTTACATTTTTTAACGCTTTTTTTGTGTTTTAATTTAATCTTTTTGCCGCTTTATAAATAGGGTGAAAACTTATGCCAAAAAGCAATATTATTGCTACAATTTGGTGTCATTAAAATTTGTCAAGAAACCCCACTTGTTTAGATTACTACTTACATGTAATCCTGGAATGCTAATAAATCTTAGCCAATCAAAATTTTGGATATTACAGAGGAATACAAACCTGTACCCAATCAGAATACTGAGACATTCACAAGGTTAAGAGGACTCAGAGCCAATCAGAACTTTAGAATAAAGACAATAACCAAAATCATCCACTGCAGTCGGTTTTATCCAGATATGGAACACAAATATCCAATAACATTAATTCAGACTCCGAAAAAGTAGGTGGATCTTGGTTTGATGGAGGATTTTGAATTACCCATTACATTTATAAGGTTATATTAATACAGACAGCTGGTGTACATGTGTACAGTGGTACCTGTTCCTCTTTGTTTAATGTGTTCTTTACAGAGATGTTAATCATATACATGGGGGGTTAACAGAGCTATAAGGGGGCTTCCTTTCAAACAAATTGTAATATCCTTAGACCTTTAGCGTACATAACAGTTAACCCCCTACAGTCACTTCTAGCAATGCTGCTATAGTAACGGTCTTGATTCCAATTAATGTGAAACACATCAGGAAATTGTGTTATTATTATTCAAATTAGGCTTTGCTTGAATTCATGTTTCTGCTTGGCTGCGGATATGAATGTAAAGGAGTTTGGAACTGATTATTATGTGGGCTTTTTGGAATGAGAAATTATCACTAAGACCCCCGGAATTCACGTTTGCTGAAGGGCGACATGTTGGAGAGCCAACAGGAAGCCAAGAATATTTAAGTTTGTGTTTATTTTAACACAACGTACAAACAATTCTACAAGATTTAAGATAAACAGTTAGTCAAAGTCTGATTATCAACCACCCGTATACCTATATACTATGAAATCTATTGGCCTTGGATTCATATGAAGTTGTAACAGTAAATCTATGATAGAAAATATAGTAATAAGATTTTTTTTAAGTAGAATTTATTCTTCTAGAAATGATGGGCAGTACATATCGCAATGTTCCTTTATTAAATTGTCACTATATTCACTTAAACAACTTTACATTATCTAAAACTACAATTTGAGAGAAGTAAAATGGTGGTATTCACATATTTATCTGTGCTTGCTTTGTCATTAAATGATTAATGTTTAGTGAGTGCTCCTAACTGGCCCCACCCTCCTTTACGCACTGCCTTTTTGTAGTGTCTGCGACACTTATAAGCTCTGCACAGCCTCACTGTAGACCCTGATCTTCTTACACATCTCCCCCTCTGTGTTCCCTGCCTTGTTTTCTCTACTGATTTTCTTAATTGATGCAGAAAGTGTGCTGGCAGGCAGCTAAAGATCCTAGCAAGAGGTCAGAAATGGAACACATTATAATGTCTGCTTCTGGAGTGACCGGTCTTTCCTTATAAATGCTGTGATTTTAAACAATGATTTCTCAGATTCAAAAAAGTTCAGATTTAAAATCCGAAAAAAGTTTTGGAGTAGAGAGATCTTGCTTGATCTGAAGGTACAATTTTTGAAAATTGGATTTTTTTTTTTGGGATAAAGATACCCTTTAACTATCGAGGTTGCATCACACAAGCTCACAGTCTGACTATTAATTCTGTAATTAATCAATTAATTAAAAAAGATCAACAATTTCTTTAAAAAGATTTTCTTATTTCTCGATTTAAAGTATTTCTCTTTATGAAGTCCAATAAAATAACCTGTACAATATGGTCTACTAGGAACTAGGAGATACTCAGGGTTCTTATTGGAAGAGGTACAATGCTCTTTTATTTTCAATCAGGATGGGGAACAGTTTTGTAAGGTAAACTGTATCCCACTAGGATATACCGAAAGAGTAGAAGGTCCCCTTTCATCTTAAACATTATGATAAGGTCCATCCAATGTAGAGGGCTTCTAGGTCTGAGAGTTCACTCCATTGTCCTTTTGATTTGAGACACAGTTGGAATTAACTTTTGGTATTGAAACATTTCCCATCTTTACAATGACAGGTCGATTCCACCCAATGAAGAATTTCTTGTTGAAATTGCAATTTGCTAATCTATAACGTGGATCAATGTGTTGGTCGTACTATAGAAAAGCTTCACACAAAACATCAGTTTCCATGTTTATCTTTAGTTTATATTGCAGTTTGTCATAATCTGAAATCTGTAAAGTTCCTGATAACGTTGAGATCGGTAAATATAAAAGAAATGCATCTTTAATAAGAAGAACAAACCAAGAAAAATCTTCATGGTGGAGACAAGACAGATCTCTTTTAGTTTTTCTCTATAACCCTTCAAAGCCAATTAGATTTTCCTGAAGGCTTAGAATTGGGTTGAGAACCTTAAAAGGTTTTCCTTGGCCGTGCTCTGTCCAATGGGTTATATATTAATAATAGCGCAATCCTTTTGATTTATATTGTATACGTCTAGCAGCACAATGTAACGTTTGTGGAAAGAAATCACCCCTGACCTGGTGTAATAAAGTAAAGACTTTCTCCTCGTCTGTCCCATTGTGGCAATTATCAAACAGGGGGGACACAAGGCACCCCACCAAACAATACCTGAAAGTCCCCCGGTCACGGTTTTATTTAGTTAATATTATGACAGGAGACAAATGACCAGGGCAGGGAAATCTGGACCCTTGGTAAAATGAAAAATGAACTGTAACTTTAATTTAGCCAGAGAAAAGCTTATTCAAGGGGTCAATATTAAAGTCCCAGTTACCTGTGACCTTGGAGATTAACGTTGGTTTATATAGAGAGACGTACATTGTAACTAGACCCTAGTATTGAATCACATTAAATGTCTATGACCTACTGATTACATAACCCACCTGTATGTCATGTTCCATGTCTTATCCTAGTGTAAAACCTAACATTATAAGGATATTATGTAGCATATCGTGTGTACCAATCATTCTGTATATTTATACATATGGGTGGGAGCTGCCATAGTGTTTCCCATTACACATTACAGTTAGCGGGTATAGCCTATTGTGTACATAGAACATTACTTCTATACTTGTATTGATTGTTTATTGTAGAAAATGATTTTCTTTAGTAAATGTAAATACTTTGATTGATCTTTAAAATATTTATTTGTTTTAATGAGTTGCTAAAAAAATGTTATTCAATGTGACTGTTAAATGATGTAAAATGTTAAACAAACTATAAACCTCCCCCACCCCCATTTTATTGGACCCAACCACGTATGTGAGAGGGTGTTACGTGTGTCAGACACAATTTAAGATGGAAGGTGCCAAAGTAAAATGTGATAATTGGGGAACATCATTTTGTAGTGTAGACGAATAAAAAACATCGTCAGAAAATGAGAATTTAGAGTTATCGTGTTCGTTTCCGTCCATTAGACGATGAGCCACTCGCTGAGTGAAACGATATTGTACAAAGAAAAGAAGGTCAATCAGCGGTGTCTAAATAACGTCTAGATTATCAATCGCTCGCTGGGGAGATTTAATGTCGCTCTACAAACCAACTCCACGTATTAACCACAAGAAACAGGCAGGAGGTGAGATCCAATGTGCGAGGGAACTAGCGTCATTATGAGAATTCATTTACACTTATAGTTTGTTTTTCTGTGTTGTAACCGTAAACAATTAATATTCATTTCGTATTTGTTGAGTAAATAAACCACTAATTAGATTAATTAACGATAACGATGTGAGCTTTTCTATTGGGCTACAATATGGGAAGAGTTTCAGACCAAAGATTAATGAATGAATTCACTGAGAACTCTGGTGGAATTCCATTTTGGATTTACCATATTTACCCATATGATCAGCAAGTTTTCATTTTAATTTGGGCCCACAGCAGGGAGTGTGGCAGGTGAGATCCGGTCTGGCACAATCATGTCACCTGAGGCGGGAAGCGTCACTGCAGCCTGTATGAAAATTCAAAAAGCCACTCTGCCCCTATACAGGTGCCTGTTTGTAGCATCACTATCCCAGCTGCCCTAGCATGCCCCTATTTTCAGTTTCCAGTGTACAGTCCCCATTACCAGTTCCAGTGCGCAGCTTCTTATACCAGCATCCAGCCTCCAGTTCCAGTATCCAGCTTCCAGTCTCCATTCCATTACTCAGCTCCATTCCTGTATCCAATACCAGGATCCAGTTTCCACTTCCAGCTCAAGTATCCATTTCCAATATCTTGTTCCAGATTTTGTACCTCCATCCTTGATCTCCTCCCTTGTACAACTTCTTCCTTTGCTTCTTGGATGGACCCCTTGTTGTTACTTGCCTGTACCCTGAACACAATATTTGCTGCTAGCCCTGGACCTTTAGTCTGCTCTTGACTTCGCCTCTCTAGACGACTTTGTTCTATTCTAATTTCCGAGTTGTTGAAATGACCACAACATTAACAAAAATAAACTTCCTTTATATGTGAAACATTTTCAAGGTTCCGTAGGCTACTTTAGAAGGTTACCAAAAATACAAGGCTATTTTAGAGGATTACCTCCAAAGTACAGTAGCCTTGTATTTTCGGTAACCCTCTAAAACCCTCAAAGGTGATCATTTTCGAAAATATGGAAAGTTCAGAGATCCGAAAGTACCAAATGGTTCAGATGGAACTTCAGAACTGGGAGTTCCGAGTCAGAATCAGGTCCGTATTGATTCCATCACTACACAAGACAAGATTTTCTGGCCTCTAGATCATTGGCCTTTATAAGCGCATTGTTTAGATGATCTTAACGCAGGAGAAGCATCAGAATTCCCATTAATCGGTTTATTTTTTGCTGTGGATTTCAATGTGATAAGCTGCACATTGTGTACAAAAAGCACAGAAGATCTGGTAACACAAGAAGAGAATAATCACATTGGATTTCGGAGGAATAAATGGAGGTCCAATCAGCACAGAGAGTCCCATCTTCTTACTGATTGATGAATAACCTTTACCAGTCACCCAGTCCAGGAACAATGAACAATTGAAAGAAAAACCAATTAAGGATTTCCGACTTGCGAGTTCACTAATCAAAATGTCTTAGATGAACCACATTAAATAAAGATGGCTGCTCCCCTTCCGTTCCAACTGAACCCATCACAGTGACTCCGACAAAGAGATTTCCATCTAAATGCCACACTGAACTTATAATAATTATAGTTATGGAGTAGATTGCCCTGGTCACACTTTCCTCTGATTATTACAAACCTCATAGACATTGATATTGTTTCTTACCATTTTATCTTTATATATTAAAACATCTGTCAAAGGAACGCAGACTTGTCATCCGCTCTGGGCCCCACCCCCTCTCTAGTCAAATGTTATTTTTCTTTAAAACATTTTTAAAACCCATAAAATTCATAAAATCTCCGGTGATGTTGAGCTTTGATCTCCAGTGGTCTCCCTTCAGTAGCCCATAAGCTGGTAGGTGGTCTAGCTGATTGATATTTCCCGTATATTGACCAGGAAGTACAGATCGAACTGTACCACCTTGTTCCATGTTTATTCAGTGGATTTCAACTTGAAACCAGCTCAAGATACTGTGGCCACTGGTGGGATCGATGGAACATTTTCCAACAGGTCCAATTAGTATTTGTTCGATACAAGGACGGATATTATTAGACAGTAATCAAACAAAGGCCACACGTGTCAGTTTTTCTGGCCTATTTGATCATAGAAAATGTAACAAAGTTTGGCTGCCATAACCTTTTATCTTTTGAAAGCCAATGTCACAGAGACTTTCATACCGTCTGGACCTCAAATTTCTTTAAAAACATTTTATGGTCTCTAATTCTAAATCTACAGTATATGAAAGGAGAGCTAAACACATTTCATTAAAATGCAGACAACTCAAAAACAAACCAATGAAATCAGTAAATCTAAGAAGAAATGTCCAAGAGATTGGCTTGGAATTTAATTTTCTAGGGAGATAAATGTAACTTTCACCAAGATTACTTTCAAGGTTTAAACATGTCCAAAACATTGCACAGTAAAGGTCTCTTAAGTCAGTTGGAAGAAAGAAAATCTCTATTAATGTTCCCATCATTATAATAAAATGTATTTTTAAACCCATGACATTTATTTTGATGAGGAACATGATGTTTTTAGAAATTCCTCCAACGTTGACTGATCAAGGTCAACTTCTTCAATGTCTTGGCCACTAACACCTTCCATCCTTACCTAGACCACGACTGTACCATAAACACAGCAGCCCAACGCCTTACAAAAGTCTGGGAATCGAACGAATTTAGGAGTTTAATAAAACCCTTACAGCTTCAATATTGTCAATGGGACTTCTGATCTACTCTCTTCTTTCAGGATCAAGCTAGCAAAAAGGATTTCTCCCCATGGTTTTACAATAAAAAATAACACGTCTTCTGGAAACCTGCCTTTTTATTCCTGTCTTGGCTGTTCTATTTTATTACATATTTTCTAATAATGACATTTTATTATCCTAAATCTTTTGGTTCATTATTTCCCCCGTGGGCTCCTATAAGAAAAGGAGTAAAGGGAAGTCTTGGTTCTGTCCTCACTTTGTGTGGTCTCTCTTCTACTCCAAGGAAAAGGTCCTTAAGACTCTCATTGTGTAGAAGTTTTATTGAAGCTCTAAGGGCCACACAAAGCGGGGACCATCACACACAATAAAGGAAACCTGAGAAACTGAAAGCAAACAAAAGGTCGACTCTCTGCAAACTTCACAGAACTTTCTACAAATTCTTTCTTTTTCCTTCCCATGAAGAGAACTTAGGAGAAAAAATAAAATAGAATCTCAGGCTCTTACTATCTCAGTATAATGTTAATGTAAGAGCCAATTATTCTGAATGGAATTTAATGTCCCTTACCGAACCCCCTAATAATATATTATAGCAATGTCAGACGATAATGTCTAATTACCATCTGGTTGAGACCCTGGTTTCCAGATACAATTATAAGGACATTATAAAAATGTAAACGTTTCCCTTTTTGGATCAGGGCTGGTGAAAGATAAATCTGCACAATGTCACATTAATGTTTTTTTCTTCCCTAACGTCAAGTTAAATCCATTCATTTGTTTTATTGTGATGGTCAATGTAACATCTCGGACTCCCTGTTGAGTCTAGAGGGGGGTTGGGGTGAAAGGTAATAGGACAGACGTCTGCGTTCGCTAAAAACACGAGACTTTATAAATGACTTGGAACAAACCCTGGAGGTGCAGAAATTCTGACTTGGGAATATCTGCAACATAAGCATTTTACATGGTTCATTCAGAGAGAAATATACTGTAAGGTGACTTTGTACTTATTTACCAGCCAATGAGAAGATTCTTTTTAATTAGAATGCTGGGATCTGATTGGTTACTAGGAGTAATATACCACATTGTCATTTTTTATAAAATATAAACGCTGGTAACTGCTAATAGTAAATATCACACGAGTCGATATCATTTAACGGAGAAGATGTTAGTAAGAAGTTTTAGATTTTTCTAATCTTTACATAAGATTTTTTTGTTTGTTTATTTTCCAGATGGATCTCCAATTGCTCATCCTTCTGCAGAAAAACTAAATTGACATTGACTTGCCCTTTTGTTTACATAACAGATGGAAGTGCCCAGTCCATCTCGGTCAGTGTAAACATATTGTTATAGCAGCTGCGTTGGGTCGGTGACTTTCTGTTTGCAGGCTGCTTCCCTCGCTATACTGTGCTTTGTATCTAATTAATAGGCTGCTCTGTCTCGTATCGTCTACACAGCAGAATAATTCTCCCTATTTCACGTACGTGGCTCCTATACGGGTTCAGAATTTCTAGCGCGGTCCGAGTCCCTTACCGAAAATACATCCCTGTCAGTTACAGACAATGTGTAATGGTTCGTATCACTACAGGGAAAGAATAGCAGCCCCTCTGGTTGTTGCTGAACTACAACTACTACTGGGGGGATTAATTCATTTAGATGACTTTATTACAATACAATGGTCCACAAAACAGACACATGGAAGATATTTCTATTTCCAACACAGGGTTGGCTGTCATTCAGGAGTCTCCTTGTCCAATCAGATTAAAGAAAAGTATCTGGGGCCCCTGAGTATTCCTTTAGCTCAGGAACCCAAATCTAACACCACTCACTTCACCAACAGAACTTCAGTTCACTGACTGGGCAAGCGAAGAGAGAGAGAGGTAACGATATAACGACTGGACCCTCGTTATCACACAATGAATTCAGAGCCCTTGCAGATATAGAAAGGATTCTGACAGGGGGGCTAAGTCATGTTACGGTGACATTTCTCCGCCAGTCACATGGAATCAGATTGATCCTACGGAGAAACGAATCTGACATTTTATTATAGTCAGTTACAGGGGCAGACGAGGCGTCACCACGACTGATTAATATTGAGATTTTACTGAAAATAAATGATCCTAATGACATCTAATGAAAAGTTGACCTATCGAGTACAGCAAATTAATTAGATATTTCTCTCCATCTGGTGTATAAGGAGGGTTGAGTGTCATTCATGTTTTTATATTAAAGTGATCTGGTTTATATTTCTATCCATTACTACCTCCTGTAAATTCCCTGTAAACACCCAAAAATCCCCCGAAATCCACATAACTATCACATGTGTTACAAATGATTTTGATGATCAGTCTGGCAGCCCAACGATCGCTGGTAAGGAGGACAAATGGAAATCCGCTAAAGGAATATTTACAAATGTAGATTGTTTATTTACATGACAGAGTAATTAGTCTTGCAGGAATATAACGTGTGAAACGACGTATAACCCTCTGTGTGCTAATTACAGATAATCGGATCTCTCCGAACCGCGCTTGTGGCGTTTGGGGGATTCACGTTATCGGTTCACATTCTGCGCTACGTGCGGATTCAGGGCGGCGCTGGTTTTACAGGGTTAATTGCTGGTGGTTTAGAGAAAATGAATGGAAATGATGTAAGTGAATGGAGGGGATTGGAATGAAGATGGAATATTCACCGAAGGGGAAATGGATTCCTCACATTCACTATTGGAGTCGTCTGTCTTTACAATACATATAGTGGGAAAGGAAAAGTACAGAGAATGTCAAATAAATAAATGGAGGGAATGTCTGATTGACGTGACACCCTGATAAGGGACATTATTAATAAAGGGATTTATCTCTATGTAATGAGAGGGATAAAATCCCATTCCAGTTACTGAATGTAAAGCTCTGTGGGTTTGTGGACCATGTTGTATCATTTCTATGGAATATGTGAATAAGGGTTAGAATATAAGGACAATAGGGTAAAGTCTGTGCCAGGGACAGTTACAATCAGGCTGCCTGACTGTGTATTAAGGGGAAGTTGAACTATTTTCTGTTCATTACAGCTACAGCTTCCTTTGCCTAGAGAAATCCTGTCTGTCTGGGTTAACCATGGGAACTAATTACCAACCATTCATTATGGAATTGTCTGTTTATACGAGGGCTCTCGCCCATGGTAGGTATCGCGTTGGTTCTAAAGGGTTAAACAGGATCTGAGAATTTACAGCGGAGAAGGAAGAACAGACGGACAAGGCAGAGACGTGTTCAGCTGCCAAAGGGTTAAGAGTGAAACGGAAAAGTTCCAGATACAAAAATGTCCAAGTCGGTTATTTAAAACCCTTAAATGCAGGGGTGTCTCTCTAATGAGGCAATATGAGCAAAATGCTCAGGGTAGCACCCCTGATAAACATCAGAGAGGCGGTAGGCAGAGCTCACTTTAATTTTTTTTAAAGAAAAATGGCAGAAATTATGGTATGGATAAATGTCTTTTTGAGGAATTGTATAAATACCGCTGTGATGTGCAGTTTAAAAAGACCAAATGTTTAACCACACCCATTCCTGGAAGCCACACACACCTAGCAGTGGTTTGCGGTAGCGCACTTCATGGAGCCTAGTGGTACATAAGGGCTGCATTCAAAAGTTTGGCTTAGGTGGCAAAAACCTTAGAGACGCCCCTGCTTAAATGCTACAGATCAGTGATTTACAATCCTTATATAAAACCCATAAAGAAATCTCCAGATCAAAAATTGAAAATCTAATTGTTGGGGCTGATCAGGTCCCTTTATCAGAAACAGAAAGTTCTACCCACTGCTATGAAGGGCTGAATACAATGGGATCGATGTAGGTTAAACACTTTTCTAATCTAATCGGATTTGGCTCCTGCATAAAAATTGGATTGTTGTTGGTTTAATGTCCGTCACTTTACAGGAAATTATATTCACTTCAATTGGGAACCATCTACCCGCAACGAGAATAACGTGTTAGTGAAATGAGTAGAATAACATTATAAATAGTAAGGCGTGTGTGACATCTGCTTCTTAATTACCCAGATACAGTCCGACTCAGACTCTCTTGGCTGTAGAATAATTTGATGGACAGGACCAGCGCATAATGTCAGCCACTAGTTCCTTTGGCTCCCACATTCAGCCCGACACGATATTAAATCAACAGCGTTGGATTTCCTGGCTATTTCCTCTGTCCGCTGTGTTCACTGCTTACAGGCATGTATCATTCTATTTATTATACATCAACAATTTAATGTGCTTGTTCCAAGAATCAAACACGAGGCGAAAATAGAATTAATGTCACTTTATACCAGATGTTGCTTATGATAGCCTGGGCCCAAAAATAAATCGTTCCAATTTATCCTTATATATGAAATTATCAACACAATATTTCCTATTAGCAGTGTGAACGCCATATAGTTTGGAAACAAACATGTCTGTGTTACTGTGTCCTTTAAACATTAGAAACAGGGATGTTTAACACAGAGACGTATTCACAAGGCTCCCTAGATGATCACATGGTGCGGATCAGTAAATAACATTAGAGAAATAAAATATATCATCATTGCCGAAACGCCGAATTCAAAGGTTAAAGCCGAAATCGAGGGTTAGAAAACGGTATGTAAATTCGATCATTATCAAACATACCTCCGTGAGTTCATTAAACCGACTTGGTCCAACCGCTATAATAAAATTATTAGAGACTCCCCCGAACTCTACTTACTTTCCCTCTTTCCCCCGGTGTTCTAAGCAGCGTCCGTGATTGGCTGCCTCTCAGCCAATCACAGACGCGGATGCCGGTCCCGCACACTGCTTGCAGTTCCGTGCAAGCAGAGGGCCAGGACAATGCGGCGGAGGAAAGAGGTAAGATAAGTAAAGATCGGGGGAGTTTCTAATGATTATATTTTAGTGGTTGGGGCTGGGGGGAGAAGCCCTACTATGTGTAAAAAGTTTTTTGAAAGGGTGAACATCCCCTTTAATGGGTTCGTTTTCGAACTATCGAACTTTTACTGAAGTTCTATAGTCTTAAAACAAACGGAGATTCAGTAAAGTTCACCATCTCTAACAGACACTATTACGTTATTGAGAAACAACTCACAACATTTGCTGCTACGGACATAGAGACATCTATATATCTAATATAACCAGGTGAATATGTATAAAGATGCACTCCGCTTCACTGTTACAAAAGCTTCAATATAATAAATAGATACGCGTCCTTCCCTATTCCTCCCCCACACCCACCGATATAACCCATCACCATATTTCCTTCCCCGTGAACATGCAATAAAATCAGGTAGAAATATTTACTAGCTGTAACCTATTGTAATAACAACCCAGGAGCTAGTCCATACTACTTTAACTGTCTTATATTACAACATACTATTATATGCGTGATTAAACATTATCTACTAGCATGTTATTACAGAATATACATATATATATAGGATATTCACGAGTCATTCGTCCACGGATGAAAGAACCTCATCACGAACAGAGTAACTCTAACCAGCCCTATTATACTATTACACTCTATAGTAGATGGATATAACCTACCGTTGTAGTGGATTTCTATGGGAGGAACTGTAAGATTATAGACTTATAATCTTACAGTTCCAGGAGGAGAAGGAAACCAGAAGCCACAAAGAGGTAGGTTATAATAAATAATGCGCCCCCAACTGTAAATTATAAGGATATTAGAAGTCACCTTGGAGTTCCGTGCCCTGTATAAAAGGTACTCGGCCTGCGGCCTCGTGCTTTTATATGGTCACGGAACTCCTCGGTGACTTCTAATATCCTTATAATTTACAGTTGGGGGCGCATTATCCATTATATAAGGAACACCTCCCTTATTCATGTAACACTTCTGAAGCACCCCACATTACACTGTACAGTATGCGATTATTTACACTAGAGACAATGTAGCGGAACTAACTTACCGATTGTCTAGAACTCTATCTTAAGGTCGGGAGAGGCGGTTCCGGCAGGATCGATGAACGACGCGTAATATTGGGGAATATCGCACAGATGTATGTCACCTTTACACTAAGAAAGGGAGTAACTGACAGGTCTCGTTTGCCATATATGGAATGGAAACTCCAAATTCACCTCCTTTTCCCATTACATTGATCTCTAT
Source organism: Hymenochirus boettgeri (assembly GCA_019447015.1). Lineage (NCBI taxonomy): Eukaryota > Metazoa > Chordata > Amphibia > Anura > Pipidae > Hymenochirus > Hymenochirus boettgeri. The sequence continues at coordinate 95,785,681 of CM033476.1, forward strand.
GTAAGTATCCATCTCGCCTTAGGACAAATATACAGACACTATGATAAGGGAAGAAGAACGGCACCCAGAGGGTGGACTGAGAAAGATAACATCCAATGAATCAAGGACAGATGGAGGGTCCCTCAGACCACCTTACATAAAAAAACAAGACAGTCCCAGCTGTAGATTTAACCCCCTAGGGGCCAAAGTGTCTAGCCATCTGATCCACCTCTAACAGTCTTCTGTCTCACCCGGGTACCTGGTTTTGGCTGACTGGTTTCCTTTGCATGACCCTGGCTCCCTGGAACTCACTTTTGCTATCTGCCTGGCTTATCTGGTGTTAAAGTTTCTTGTTGTGATCAATCTTTTTTCACGTCTGGGGGCAACTGTGCCTGGGGAGGCGTGTCAAGGTCCTGGAAAATGGGGGCTAAACTATAAGTTAAGACAGCAGTGGAGATTGGAGTATACTGTGTGAAGATTGGAGATACTGGGGATTACGGAAGATACGAAGGGATACTGGGAGATTACGGCAGCATTACAGTTACATAACAAAATGTACCGATATTTCATGTAAATTGAAACATTTAATAAATTAGAATGGCATTTCTGGCTCCTTCCCAGCCTTAGTCACTGACGATTCTCCCAGTCTGACATGTTAATAAGGAGAGGGGGGGAGCTTTAAACCATGCATGGGTATAATTCTTCCTGTATTTTACATTATTCATCTCCCAATATCATACGTTAATCACCTTTTTCTTTAATAGGTGTCCCCTAATTTAATTAGGATTACATTATTGCCTTGAATTTTAATGTCCGCAGACATTAATCTCTTTTACATTTTTTAAACGCTTTTTTGTGTTTTTATTTAATCTTTTTGCCGCTTATAAATAGGGTGAAAACTTATGCCAAAAGCAATATTATGCTACAATTGTGTGTCATTAAATTTGTCAAGAAACCCCACTTGTTTAGATTACTACTTACATGTAATCACTGGAATGCTAATAAATCTTAGCCAATCAAAATTTTGGTATTACAGAGGAACAACCTGTACCCAATCAGAATATGAGACCATCACAAGGTTAAGAGGACTCAGAGCATCAGACACTTTAGAATTAAAGACAATAACCAAAACATCCACTGCAGTCGGTTTTATCCAGATAGGAACACAAATATCCAATACATTAATTCAGACTCCCAAAAAGTAGGTGGATCTTGGTTTGATGGAGGATTTTGAATTACCCATACATTTATAAGGTTATATTAATACAGACAGCTGGTGTACTGTGTACATGGATACCTGTTCCTCTTTGTTTAATGTGTTCTTAACAGAGATGTTATCATATCATGGGGGGTTAACAGAGCTATAAGGGGCTTCCTTTCAAACCAAATTGTAATATCCTTAGACCTTTAGCGTACATACAGTTAAACCCCTACAGTCACTTCTAGCAATGCTGCTATAGTAACGGTCTTGATTCCAATTAATGTGAAACAATCAGGAAATTATTGTGTTATTATTATTCAAATTAGGCTTTGCTTGAATTCATGTTTCTGCTGGCTGCGGATATGAATGTAAGAGGAGTTTGGAAATGATTATTATGTGGCTTTTTGGAATGAGAAATTATCACTAAGACCCCCGGAATTCACGTTTGCTGAAGCGAGGGCGACAGTTGGAGAGCCAACAGGAAGCCAAGAATATTTAAGTTTGTGTTTATTTTAACACAACGTACAAACAACTTCTACAAGATTTAAGATAAAACGTTAGTCAAAGTATGATATACAACCCCGTATACCATAACTATGAAATCATTGGCCTTGGATTCATATGAAGTTGTAACAGTAAATCTATGATAGAAAATATATGTAATAAGATTTTTTTTAAGTAGAATTTTTCTTCTAGAAATGAGGGCAGTACATATCGCAATGTTTCCTTTATTAAATTGTCACTATATTCACTTAAACAAACTTTACATTATCTAAAACTACAATTTGAGAGAAGTAAAATGGGGTATTCACATATTTATCTGTGCTTGCTTTTGTCATTAAATGATTAATGTTTAGTGAGTGCTCCTAACTGGCCCCACCCTCCTTTACGCACTGCCTTTTGTAGTGTCTGCGACACTATAAGCTCTGCACAGCCTCACTGTAGACCCTGATCTTTACAATCTCCCCCTCTGTGTTCCCTGCCTTGTTTTCTCTACTGATTTTCTTAATTGATGCAGAAAGTGTGCTGGCAGGCAGCTAAAGATCCTAGCAAGAGGTAGAAATGGAACAAATTAAATGTCTGCTTCTGGAGTGACCGGTCTTTCCTTATAAATGCTGTGATTTTAAACAATGATTTCTCAGATTCAAAAAGTTCAGATTTAAAATCCGAAAAAAGTTTTGGAGTAGAGAGATCTTGCTTGATTGAAGGTACAATTTTTGAAAATTGGATTTTTTTTTTTTGGGTATAAGATACCCTTTAACTATCGAGGTTGCATCACACAAGCTCACAGTTGACTATTAATTCTGTAATAATCAATTAATTAAAAAAGATCAACAATTTCTTTTAAAAAGATTTCTTATTTCTCGATTTAAAGTATTTCTCTTTATGAAGTCCAATAAATAACCTGTACAATATGGCTACTAGGAACTAGGAGATACTCAGGGTTCTTATTGGAAGAGGTACAATGCTTCTTATTTTCAATCAGGATGGGGAACAGTTTGTTAGAGTAAACTGTATCCACTAGGATATACCGAAAGAGTAGAAGGTCCCCTTCATCTTAAACATTATGATAAGGTCCATCCAATGTAGAGGGCTTCTAGGTCTGAGAGTTCACTCCATTGTCCTTTTGATTTGAGACACAGTTGGAAATATACTTGGTATTGAAACATTTCCATTCTACAATGACAGGTCGATTCCACAATGAAGAATTTCTTGTTGAAATTGCAATTTGCAATCTATAACGGGATCAATGTGTTGGTCGTCTTAGTCTACTATAGAAAAGTTCCCACAAAAACATCGTTTCCACTGTTTATCTTTTAGTTTATATTGCAGTTTGTATAATCTGAAATCTGTAAAGTTCTGATAACGTTGAGATCGGTAATATAAAAGAAATGCATCTTTAATAAGAAGAACAAACCAAGAAAAATCTTATGGTGGAGACAAGACAGATCTCTTTTAGTTTTTCTCTATAACCCTTCAAAGCCAATTAGATTTTCCTGAGCTTAGAATGGGTTGAGAACTTAAATTTCCTTGGCCGTGCTCTGTCCATGGGTTATATATTAATAATAGCGCAATCCTTTTGATTTATATTGTATACGTCAGCAGCACAATGAACGTTTGTGGAAAGAAATCACCCCTGACCTGGTGTAAAAAGTAAAGACTTTCTCCTCGTCTGTCCCATTGTGGCAATTATAAACAGGGGGGACACAAGGCACCCCACCAAACAATACCTGAAAGTCCCCCGGTCACGGTTTTATTTAGTTAATATTATGACAGGAGACAAATGACCAGGGCAGGGAAATCTGGACCCTTGGTAAAATGAAAAATGAACTGTAACTTTAATTTAGCCAGAGAAAGCTTATTCAAGGGGTCAATATAAGTCCCAGTTACCTGTGACCTTGGAGATTAACGTTGGTTTATATAGAGAGACTTACATTGTAACAGACCCTAGTATTGAATCACATTAAATGTCTATGACCTAATGATTACATAACCCACCTGTATGTCATGTTCCATGTCTTTATCCTAGTGTTAAAACCTAACTTATAAGGATATTATGTAGCATATCGTGTGTACCAATCATTCTGTATATTTATACATATGGTGGGAGCTGCATGTGTTTCCCATTACACATTACCGTTAGCGGGTATAGCCTATTGTGTACATAGAACATTACTTCTATACTTGTATTGATTGTTTATTGTAGAAAATGATTTTCTTTAGTAAATGTAATACTTTGATTGATCTTTAAAAATTTATTTGTTTTAATGAGTTGCTAAAAAATGTTATTCAATGTGACTGTTAAATGATGTAAAATGTTAAACAAACTATAAACCTCCCCCACCCCCATTTTATTGGACCCAACACGTATGTAGAGGGTGTTAAGTGTGTCAGACACAATTTAAGATGGAAGGTGCCAAAGTAAATGTGATAATTGGGGACATCATTTTGTAGTGTAGACGAATAAAAAACATCGTCAGAAAATGAGAATTTAGAGTTATCGTGTTCGTTTCCGTCCATTAGACGAGAGCCACTCGCTGGTGAAACGATATGTTACAAGACAAAGAAAGAGGTCAATCAGCGGTGTCTAAATAACGTCTAGATTATCAATCGCTCGCTGGGGAGATTTAATGTCGCTACAAACCAACTCCAGTATTAACCACAAGAAACAGGCAGGAGGTGAGATCCAATGGCGAGGGAACTAGCGTCATTATGAGAATTCATTACACTATAGTTTGTTTTTGTGTTGTAACCGTAAACAATTAATATTCATTTCGTTATTGTTGAGTAAATAAACCACTAATTAGATTAATTAACGATAACATGTGAGCTTTCTATGGGGCTACAAATATGGGAAGAGTTTCAGACCAAAGATAATGAATGAATTCACGAGAACTCTGGTGGAATTCCATTTTGGATTTACCATATTTACCCATAGATCAGCAGTTTTCATTTTAATTTGGGCCCACAGCAGGGGTGTGGCAGGTGAGATTCCGTCTGGCACAATCATGTCACCTGAGGCGGGAAGCGTCACTGCAGCCTGTATGAAAATTCAAAAAGCCACTCTGGCCCTATACAGGTGCCTGTTTGGAGATCACATATCCCAGCTGCCCTAGCATGCCCCTATTTTCAGTTTCCAGTGTACATCCCCATTACCAGTTCCAGTGCGCAGCTTTCTTATACCAGCATCCAGCCTCCAGTTCCAGTATCCAGCTTCACCGTCTCCATTCCATTACTCAGCTCCATTCCTGTATCCAATACCAGGATCCAGTTTCCACTTCCAGCTCAAGTATCCATTTCCAATATCTTGTTCAGATTTGTACCTCCATCCTTGATCTCCTCCCTTGTACAAACTTCTTCCTTTGCTTCTTGGATGGACCCTTGTTGTTACTTGCCTGTACCTGAACACAATATTTGCTGCTAGCCTGGACCTTTAGTCTGCTCTTGACTTCGCCTCTCTAGACGACTTTGTTCTATTCTAATTTCCGAGTTGTTGAATGAGACCACAACATTAACAAAAATAAACTTCCTTTATATGTGAAACATTTTAAGGTTCCGTAGGCTACTTTAGAAGGTTACCAAAAAATACAAGGCTATTTAGAGGATTACCTCCAAAGTACAGTAGCCTTGTATTTTCGGTAACCCTCTAAAACCCTCAAAGGTGATCATTTTCGAAAATATGGAAAGTTCAGAGATCGAAAGTACCAAATGGTTCAGATGGAACTTCAGAACTGGGAGTTCCGGAGTCAGAATCAGGTCCGTATTGATTCCATCACTACACAAGACAAGATTTCTGGCCTCTAGATCATTGCCTTTATAAGCGCATTGTTTAGATGATCTTAACGCAGGAGAAGCATAGAATTCCATTAATCGGTTTATTTTTTGCTGTGGATTTCAATGTGATAAGCTGCACATGTGTGGACAAAAAGCACAGAAGATCTGGTAACACAAGAAGAGAATAATCACATATGGATTCGGAGGAATAAATGGAGGTCCAATCAGCACAGAGAGTCCCATCTTCTTACTGATTGATGAATAACCTTTACAGTCACCCAGTCCAGGAACAATGAACAATTGAAAGAAAAACCAATTAAGGATTTCCGACTTGCGAGTTCACTAATCAAAATGTCTTAGATGAACCACATTAAATAAAGATGGCTGCTCCCCTTCCGTTCCAACTGAACCCATCACAGTGACTCCGACAAAGGATTTCCATCTAAATGCCACACAGAAATTATAATAATTATAGTTATGGAGTAGATGCCTGGCCTGGTCCACTTCCTCTGATTATAAAAACCTCATAGACATTGATATTGTTTCTTACCATTTTATCTTTATATATTAAAACATCTGTCAAGGAACGCAGACTTGTCATCCGCTCTGGGCCCACCCCCCTTCAGTCAAATGTTATTTTTCTTTAAAACATTTTTAAAACCCATAAAATTCATAAAATCTCCGGTGATGTTGAGCTTTGATGATCTCCAGTGGTCTCCCTTCAGTAGCCCCATAAGCTGGTAGGTGGTCTAGCTGATTGATATTTCCCGTATATTGACCAGGAAGTACAGATCGAACTGTACCACCTGTTCCATGTTTATTCAGTGGATTTCAACTTGAAACCAGCTCAAGATACTGTGGCCACTGGTGGGATCGAGTGGAACATTTCAACAGGTCCAATTAGTATTTGTTCGATACAAGGACGGATATTATTAGACAGTAATCAAACAAAGGCCACACGTGTCAGTTTTTCTGGCCTATGATATAGAAATGTAACAAAGTTTGGCTGCCATAACCTTTATCTTTTGAAAGCCAATGTCACAGAGACTTTCATACCGTCTGGACCTCAAATTTCTTTAAAAACATTTAGGGCTCTAATTCTAAATCTACAGGATATGAAAGGAGAGCTAAACACATTTCATTAAAATGCAGACAACTCAAAACAAACCAATGAAATCAGTAAATCTAGAAGAAATGTCAAGAGATTGGCTTGGAATTTAATTTTCTAGGGAGATAAATGTAACTTTCACCAAGATTACTTTCAAGGTTAAACATGTCCAAACATTGCACCAGTAAAGGTCTCTTAAGTCAGTTGGAAGAAAGAAAATCTCTATTAATGTTCCCATCATTATAAAAAATGTATTTTTAAACCCATGACATTTATTTTGATGAGGAACATGATGTTTTTAGAAATTCCTCCAACGTGACTGATCAAGGTCAACTTCTTTATTGCTTGGCAACACACCTCCATCCTTACAGACACGTGTACCATAAACACAGCCAGCCCAACGCCTTACAAAAGTCTGGGAATCGAACGAATTAGGAGTTTAATAAACCCTTACAGCTTCAATATTGTCAATGGGACTTCTTGATCTACTCTTCTTTCAGGATCAAGCTAGCAAAAAGGTTCTTCCCCATGGTTTACAATAAAAAATAACACGTCTTCTGGAAACCTGCCTTTTTATCTGTCTTGGCGTGTTCTATTTTATTACATATTTTCTAATAATGACATTTATTATCCTAAATCTTTTGGTTCATTATTTCCCCCGTGGGCTCCTATAAGAAAAGAGTAGTAAAGGGAAGTCTTGGTTCTGTCCTCACTTTGTTGGTCTCTCTTCTACTCCAAGGAAAAGGTCCTTAAGACTCTCATTGTGTAGAAGTTTTATTGAAGCTCTAAGGGCACACAAAGCGGGGACCATCACACACAATAAAGGAAACCTGAGAGAACTGAAGCAAACAAAGGCGACTCTCTGCAAACTTCACAGAACTTTCTACAAATTCTTTCTTTTTCCTTCCCATGAAGAGAAACTAGGAGAAAAAATAAAATAGAATCTCAGGCTCTTACTATTCAGTATAATGTTTAATGTAGAGCCAATTATTCTGAATGGAATTTTGTCCTTACCGAACCCCTAATATATATTATAGCCATGTCAGACGAAATGTCTAATTACCATCTGGTTGAGACCCTGGTTTCCAGATACAATTATAAGGACATTATAAAAATGTAAACGTTTCCCTTTTTGGATCAGGGCTGGTGAAAGATAAACTCGCACATGTCACATTAATGTTTTTTTCTTCCTAACGTCAAGTTAATCCATTCATTGTTTTATGTGATGGTCAAGTAACATCTCGGACTCCCTGTGCGTCTAGAGGGGGGTGTGGTGGGAAAGGTAATAGGACAGACGTCTGCGTTCGCTAAAAACGAGACTTTTTATAAATGACTTGGAACAAACCCTGGGGTGCAGAATTCTGAACTTGGGAATATCTGCCAACATAGCATTTTACATGGTTCATTCAGAGAGAAATATACTGTAAGGTGACTTTGTACTTTATTTACCAGCCAATGAGAAGTTCTTTTAATTAGAATGCTGGGATCTGATTGGTTACTAGGAGTAAATTACCACATTGTTCCTTTTTATAAAATATAAACGCTGGTAACTGCTAATAGTAAATATCACACGAGTCGATATCATTTAACGGAGAAGATGTTAGTAAGAAGTTTAGATTTTTTAATCTTTAACATAGATTTTTTTGTTTGTTTTATTCCAGATGGATCTCCAATGCCATCCTTCTGCAGAAAAAACTAAATTGACATGACTTGCCCTTTGTGTACATAACAGATGGAAGTGCCCAGTCCATCTCGGTCAGTGTAAACATATTGTTATAGCCGTGCGTTGGGTCGGTGACTTTCGTTTGCAGGCTGCTTCCCTCGCCATACTGTGCTTTGTATCTAATTAATAGGCTGCTCTGTCGTCGATCGTCTACACAGCAGAATATTCTCCTATTTCACGTACGTGGCCCCTATACGGGTTCAGAATTTCTAGCGCGGTCCGAGTTCTTACTACGAAAATACATCCCTGTCAGTTACAGACAATGTGTAATGGTTCGTATCACTACAGGGAAAGAATAGCAGCCCCTCTGGTTGTTGCTGAACTACAACTACTACGGGGGGATTAATCATTAGATGGACTTTATACAATACAATGGTCCACAAAACAGACACATGGAAGATATTTTATTTCCAACACAGGGTTGGCTGTCATTCAGGAGTCTCCTGTCCAATCAGATAAAGAAAAAGTATCTGGGGCCCTGAGTATTCCTTTAGCTCAGGAACCCAAATCTAACACACTCACTTCACCAACAGAACTTCAGTTCACTGACTGGGCAAGCGAGAGAGAAGAGTAGAGAGAGGGTAACGATATAACGACTGGACCCTCGTTATCACACAATGAATTCAGAGCCCTTGCAGATATGAAAGGATTCTGACAGGGGGGCTAAGTCAGTTACGGTGACATTTCTCCGCCAGTCACATGGAATCAGATTGATCCTACGGAGAAACGAATCTGACATTTATTAAGTCAGTTACAGGGGCAGACGAGGCGTCACCACGACTGATTAATATTGAGATTTTACTGAAAATAAATGATCCTAATGACATCTAATGAAAAGTTGACTATCGAGTACAGCAAATTAATTAGATATTTCTCTCCATCTGGTGTATAAGGAGGGTTGAGTGTCATTCATGTTTTTATTAAAGTGATCTGTTATATTTCTATCCATTACTACCTCCTGTAAATTCCCTGTAAACACCCAAAAATCCCCCGAAATCCACATAACTATCACTGGTTACAAATGATTTTGATGATCAGTCTGGCAGCCCAACGATCGCTTAAGGAGGACAAATGGAAATCCGCTAAAGGAATATTTACAAATGTAGATTGTTTATTTACATGACAGAGTAATTAGTCTTGCAGGAATATAACGGTGTGAAACGAAGTATAACCCTCTGTGTGCTAATTACAGATAATCGGATCTTCCGAACCGCGCTTGTGGCGTTTGGGGGATTACGATCGGTTCACATTCTGCGCTACGTGCGGATTCAGGGCGGCGCTGGTTTTACAGGGTTAATTGCTGGTGGTTTAGAGAAAATGAATGGAAATGATGTAAGTGAATGGAGGGATTGGAATGAAGATGGAATTTTCACACGAAGGGGAAATGGATTCCTCACATTCACTATTGGAGTCGTGTCTTTACAATACATATAGTGGGAAAGGAAAAGTACAGAGAATGTCAAATAAATAAATGGAGGGAATGTCTGATTGACGTGACACCCTGATAAGGGACATTATAATAAAGGGATTTTCTCTATGTAATGAGAGGGATAAAATCCCATCCAGTTACTGAATGTAAAGCTCTGTGGGTTTGTGGACCATGTTGTATCATTTCTATGGAATATGTGAATAAGGGTTAGAATATAAGGACATAGGAGTAGTCTGTGCCAGGGACAGTTACAATCAGGCTGCCTGACTGTGTATTAAGGGGAAGTTGAACTATTTTCTTTCATTACAGCTACAGCTTCCTTTGCCTAGAGAAATCTGTTGTCTGGGTTAACCATGGGAACTAATTACCAACCATTCATTATGGAATTGTCTGTTTATACGAGGGCTCTCGCCCATGGTAGGTATCGCGTTTTCTAAAGGGTTAAACAGGATCTGAGAATTTACAGCGGAGAAGGAAGAACAGACGGACAAGGCAGAGACGTGTCAGCTGCCAAAGGGTTAAGAGTGAAACGGAAAAGTCCAGATACAAAAATGTCCAAGTCGGTTATTTAAAACCCTTAAATGCAGGGGTGTCTCTCTAATGAGGCAATATGAGCAAAATGCTCAGGGTAGCACCCTGATAAACAAGAGGCGGTAGGCAGAGCTCACTTTAATTTTTTTAAAGAAAAATGGCAGAAATTATGGTATGGATAAATGTCTTTTTGAGGAATTGTATAAATACCGCTGTGATGTGCAGTTTTAAAAAGACCAAATGTTTAAACACACCATTCCTGGAAGCCACACACACCTAGCAGTGGTTTGCGGTAGCGCACTTCATGGAGCCTAGTGGTACATAAGGGCTGCATTCAAAAGTTTGGCTAGGTGGCAAAAACCTTAGAGACGCCCTGCTTAAATGCTAAAGATCAGTGATTTACAATCCTTATATAAAACCCATAAAGAAATCTCCAGATCAAAAATTGAAAATCTAATTGTTGGGGCTGATCAGGTCCCTTTATCAGAAACAGAAAGTTCTACCCACTGCTATGAAGGGCTGAATACAATGGGATCGATGTAGGTTAAACACTTTTCTAATCTAATCGGATTTGGCTCCTGCATAAAAATTGGATTGTTGTTGGTTTAATGTCCGTCACTTTACAGGAATATTATTCACTTCAATTGGGAACCATCTACCCGCAACGAGAATAACGTGTTAGTGAAATGAGTAGAATAACATTATAAATAGTAAGGCGTGTGTGACATCTGCTTCTAATTCCCAGATACAGTCCGACTCAGACTCTCTTGGCGTAGAATAATTTGATGGACAGGACCAGCGCATAATGTCAGCCACTAGTTCCTTTGGCTCCCACATTAGCCCGACACGATATTAAATCAACAGCGTTGGATTTCCGGCTATTTCCTCTGTCCGCTGTGTTCACTGCTACAGGCAGTATCATTCTATTTATTATACATCAACAATTTAATGTGCTTGTTCCAAGAATCAAACACGAGGCGAAAATAGAATTAATGTCACTTTATACAGATGGTTGCTATGATAGCCGCCCAAAATAAATCGTTCCAATTATCCTTATATATGAAATTATCAACACAATATTTCCTATTAGCAGGTGAACGCCATATAGTTTGGAAACAAACATGTCGTGTGTACTGTGTCCTTTAAACATAGAAACAGGGATGTTTAACACAGAGACGTATCACAAGGCTCCTAGATGATCACATGGTGCGGATCAGTAAAACATTAGAGAAATAAATATCATCATTGCCGAAACGCCGAATTCAAAGGTTAAAGCCGAAATCGAGGTTAGAAAACGGTATGTAAATCGATATTATCAAACATACCTCCGTGATCATTAAACCGACTTGGTCCAACCGCTATAATAAAATTATTAGAGACTCCCCCGAACTCTACTTACTTTCCCTTTTCCCCCGGTGTTCTAAGCAGCGTCCGTGATGGCTGCCTCTCAGCCAATCACAGACGCGGAGGATGCGGTCCCGCACACTGCTTGCAGTTCGTGCAAGAGAGGGCCAGGACAATGCGGCGGAGGAAAGAGGTAAGATAAGTAAAGATCGGGGGAGTTTCTAATGATTATTTTTAGTGGTTGGGGCTGGGGGGAGAAGCCCTACTATGTGTAAAAAGTTTTTTGAAAGGGTGAACATCCCCTTTAATGGGTTCGTTTTCGAACTATCGAACTTTTACTGAAGTTCTATAGTCTTAAAACAAACGGAGATTCAGTAAAGTTCACCATCTCTAACAGACACTATTACGTTATTGAGAAACAACTCACAACATTTGCTGCTACGGACATAGAGACATCTATATATCTAATATAACCAGGTGAATATGTATAAAGATGCACTCCGCTTCACTGTTACAAAAAGTTCAATATAATAAATAGATACGCGTCCTTCCCTATTCCTCCCCCACACCCACCGATATAACCCATCACCATATTTCCTTCCCCGTGACATGCAATAAAATCAGGTAGAAATATTTACTAGCTGTAACCTATTGTAATAACAACCCAGGAGCTAGTCCATACTACTTTAACTGTCTTATTTACAACATACTATATATGGTGATTAAACATATCTACTAGCATGTTATTACAGAATATACATATATATAGGATATTCACGAGTCATTCGTCCACGGATGAAAGAACCTCATCACGAACAGAGTAACTCTAACCAGCCCTATTATACTATTACACTCTATAGTAGATGGATATAACCTACCGTTGTAGTGGATTTCTTTGGAGGAACTGTAAGATTATAGACTTATAATCTTACAGTTCCAGGAGGAGAAGGAAACCAGAAGCCACAAAGGGTAGGTTATAATAAATAATGCGCCCCCAACTGTAAATTATAAGGATATTAGAAGTCACCTTGGAGTTCCGTGCCCTGTATAAAAGGTACTCGGCGGCGGCCTCGTGCTTTTATAGGTCACACGGAACTCCTCGGTGACTTCTAATATCCTTATAATTTACAGTTGGGGGCGCATTATCCATTATATAAGGAACACCTCCCTTATTCATGTAACACTTCTGGCACCCCACATTACACTGTCAGTATGCGATTTTTACACTAGAGACAATGTAGCGGAACTAACTTACCGATTTCTAGAACTCTATCTTAAGGTCGGGAGAGGCGGTTCCGGCAGGATCGATGAACGACGCGTAATATTGGGGGATATCGCACAGATGATGTCACCTTTACACTAAGAAAGGGAGTAACTGACAGGTCTCGTTTGCCATATATGGAATGGAAACTCCAAATTCACCTCCTTTTCCCATTACATTGATCTCTATGTAAGTATCCATCTCGCCTTAGGACAAATATACAGACACTATGATAAGGGAAGAAGAACGGCACCCAGAGGGTGGACTGAGAAAGATAACATCCAATGAATCAAGGACAGATGGAGGGTCCTCAGACCACTTACATAAAAAAACAAGACAGTCCCAGCTGTAGATTTAACCCCCTAGGGGCCAAAGTGTCTAGCCATCTGATCCACTATTTCCCTTTTTAGCAGGGCTTTATTCTGGTCTATTCCCTCCAGGAGGAAAAGCCCCTAGGGGTTAATGAACAACTGGTCTTGTTTTTTATCATCACATGGTCTGCTGGGACCCCGAGGGTTACCCCAAACCAACCATACATTCAAGGGTTGATAAGGTCTTTGACCCCGATGATTGCAATTAAGAGACAGGTGTGACCTTATTTACCTACAGCAGGTGGAATCCGTTGTAGTTTGCAAACACCTGGAGTATCACAGGATAAAAACCTCATCCAATAAATAAAATATACTGTACATCTATTTATTGTGTGCTTTTTTATAACTTTTAAGACTTTATTTGAAATTGTTATGTTTATAAATACCGAGCAGCGTTTTCGGCACTTGGAAAGACTTTCCAACACTTTCTTGTTACATTTCAGAAGCAGAAGTTATATGGCAAGTCAAGAATAAAACATCAAAGCCAAAGGTAACAAATCGCACATTTAGAAAAAGACCCGCAGTGTGTAAAGCCCCAGGGTCAGATATTCTCCCATTAATGTCTCTTTTACCAAGTATTAAGGTAACAGCACATATCGCACCTTTAGAATATACCCCCAGTGTAATTAGCACCAGGTCAGATATTCTCCATTAATGTCTTTTACCAAGTATTAAAGGTAACAGCACATATCGCACCTTTATTAGAAAACCCCGCAGTGTAATTAGCACCAGGGTCAGATATTCTCCCATTAATGTCTCTTTACCAAGTATTAAAGGTAACAGCACATATCGCACCTTTAGAATAATACCCCGCAGTGTAATTAGCACCAGGGTCAGATATTCTCCCATTAATGTCTCTTTTACCAAGTATTAAAGGTAACAGCACATATCGCCCTTTAGAATAATACCCCGCAGTGTAATTAGCACCAGGGTCAGATATTCTCCCATTAATGTTTCTTTACCAAGTATTAAAGGTAACAGCACATATCGCACCTTTAGAAAAAACCCGCGCAGTGTAATTAGCACCAGGGTCAGATATTCTCCCATTAATGTTTCTTTTACCGTATTAAAGTAACAGCACATATCGCCACTTTAGAATAATACCCGCAGTGTAATTAGCACCAGGGTCAGATATTCTCCCATTAATGTCTCTTTTACCAAGTATTAAAGGTAACAGCACATATCGCACCTTTAGAATAATACCCCGCAGTGTAATTAGCACCAGGGTCAGATATTCTCCCATTAATGTCTCTTTTACCAAGTATTAAAGGTAACAGCACAGATATTCTCCCATTAATGTCTCTTTTACCAAGTATTAAAGGTAACAGCACATATCGCACCTTTAGAATAATACCCCGCAGTGTAATTAGCACCAGGGTCAGATATTCTCCCATTAATGTCTCTTTTACCAAGTATTAAAGGTAACAGCACACCCAGTTACATACGGTCAATATTACGGTAATCACATTGTTATATACTCTCTGAATAGGTCTAATATTACCAACCGTATACGGATAGCCCAGTTACATACGGTCAATATTACGGTAATCACATTGTTATATACTGTCTGAATAGGTCTAATCTTACCAACCGTATACGGATAGCCCAGTTACATACGGTCAATATTACGGTAATCACATTGTTATATACTGTCTGAATAGGTCTAATCAGGTGGAAACGTAAAGTCCATGAAATATCCCCTGTGTTGCCATTGGAGAGGACCCTGGAAACCAAACATTGCACTAAACACAGGACGATAACGAGTTATATTGAAATGGGAGGAAAAAACAGGAACGTTCTCCGTTAACTTTTTATGCACCAATGATGTCAATAAACTTTCATTACTGAGAAACTCATAGGATGGACACCTGAGATAGAGAACCCAGTCAACCTTTTCAAATGATACAGTAATAGTGTGATTATCATATAGTGACTATAATAATGTGATAATCACATTATTATGTATAATGATAATACATTATTATAGTCATATAGGGAAATTGTTTTTTGTAAAAAAAAAAATAATATTTATATAGCCACGATATGCTAATAAATTATATAGTCACTATATGATAAGCGATAGTGATCTTAAATACATGATTAATCATATAGTGACGTATATAATGGATGCTCAATAGTGACTCTTAATAATGTGATTAAATATAGTACTTATAATATGTGACTTATACTAATGGGACTATAATAATATAATTATAATAATGTGACTATAATATTGTGACTATAATATAGTGATTCTAATAATGTGACTATAATATTGTGATTATAATATTGTAACTATAATAATGTGATTATAATATTGTGACTATAATATTGTAACTATAATTATGTGATTATAATATGGACTAAATAATGGGACTATAACTAATGTGACATTAATAATATAATTCTACTAATGTGACTATAATAATGTGACTATAATAATGTGATTATAATATTGTGATTATAATATTGTGATTATAATAATGTGATTATAATATTGCGACTATAATAATGCGACTATAATAATGTGACTATAATAATGTGCTTATAATATTGTGATATAATATTGTGACTATATAATGTGACTATAATAATGTGACTATAATAATGTGATTATAATATGAACACCAATATATTAACGTTGTTCGTGCACCAGAGATTCCTTAAAATAAAAAAACCCAAAAACACAGCATTGTAACGCAAAATTGGGAGAAGTGCAGCCATAGTGAATCCTCGTACACAGAGCTAACAATCTAATCACTGGTACAAGTGCTCTATGGTGCAACTAGATATCCAGATTTATATTCTACCCTATAACAGCATCGGTTGTTAATAAACCGTAGCTCACAGGGGGTTAAACTGTAACTCCACGTTGCTGTAGTTTATAATATTATTATAGATTATTTCTTTATTTCCTGCTGTTTGATATAAATTTCATTCAGTGTCTATTTCAGTTCTGGACGGAATTTCCCCCGGTCTGTTCCTCGTCCCCCTAACCTGACCCTCCATAGGGGAGAATCTGGCGTTGTAGGAATACAATGGCTTTCTATTTACAGAAGGTGGAAGGTTGTGTGATGCTGTCGTGCTTTAGGATAAGAGGTTTTAATGTTCTGCGCCTGTGATGTGGCAGATTCCCATTGGCTAGAACTAAACCAAATGTGAAATGACAGATATGCAATGCGCAGGACGTTGGCGAAGGAAAGATCTGATGAAAAAGAAACGTTAGGAACAAAGTCGGCCCCAGAGGCAGGAAATTCACCGTGCAGCCAATTCACAGGAACTATATAGGGATCGGTGAAATTGGAGAGATTTCTCAAAGGCTGCGCCAATCAGTTCCACAACGTGCCCAATACGGGATTGGTGCCAATGATGATACTGTAACTCTGTCAGACGTTTCACCAAAAACAGTAGTTAAATGAAATGGAATTGTGAACGATGCATTAAATGCTCTTTAATTGAATGGCTAGTGCAGTGTGATGTTGTGTTAGCCTGGTATACAATACAGTTAGCTGTGCGCTAGTGTAACGTGCAAACCATGGTACCAGATGATCTGTGCTAGGAGCCTGGGACCAATGATCTGTGCTAAGGAGCTGGGACCAGGATGATCTTGGCTAGGAAGCTGGGACCATATGAGCCTGTGCTAGGAGCTGGGAACTCAGATGATCTGTGCTAGGAGCTGTGACCAGATGAGTCTGTGCTAGGAGCTGGGACCAGCTGAGCTGATGCTGATCTGGGACCAGATGAGCTTGCTAGGCGGGACCAGATGAGCTGTGCTAGGAGCTGGGGGTCAGATGAGCTGTGCTAGGAGCTGGGGGTCAGATGAGCTGTGCTAGGAGCTGGGGGTCAGATGAGCTGTGCTAGGAGCTGGGACCAATGAGGCTGTGCTAGGGCTTGTGGACCATATGAGCTGTGCTAAGGAGCTGGACCAGATGAGCTGTGCTAGGACTGGACCTAGATGAGCTGTGCTAGGAGCTGGGACCCAGATGATCTGTGCTAGGAGCTGGGAACCAGATGACTGTTTCTAGGAGCTGGGCCATATGAGCTGTGCTAGGAGCGGGACCAGATGACTGTGGCTCGGAGCTGGGACGCAGATGAGCTGTGCGGGAGCTGGGACCAGCTGTGCTAGGAGCTGGGGGTCAGATGAGCTCGCTAGAGCTGGGACCCAGCTGTGCTAGGAGCTGGACCAGCTGTGCTAGAGCTGGGACCAGCTTGTGCTAGGAGCGGGACCAGCCTGTGCTAGGGCTGGGGTCATGACTGTGCTAGACTGGGACCAGAAGAGGCTGTGATAGAGCTGGGACCAGATGACTGTGCTGAGCTGGGGTCAGATGAAGCTGGTTCTAAGGAGCTGGGACCAGCTGTGCTAGGAGCTGGTACCAGCTGGGCTAGTAGCTGGGACCGCTTTGCGAGGAGCTGGACCAGCTGTGCTAGAGCTGGGACCAGCGGTGCTAGGAGCTGGGGTCAGATGACTGTGCTATAAGGATCTGGGCAAGATGAGGCCTGTGCTCGGAGCTGGGACCAGATGAGCTGTGCTAGAGCTGGGACAGATTAGCTGTGGCTAAGTAGCTGGGACCAGATGAAAGCTGGTGCTAGGAGCTGGGACCAGAATGATCTTGCTAGGATCTGGGACCATATGATCTGCTGGAGCTGGGACCAGATGATCTTGCTAAGAGCTGGGACCAGCTGTGCTAGAGCTGGGGGCAGAATTTGCGTGGCTATAACGAGCTGGACAAGATGACTGTGCTAGAAGCTGGACCAGATGGCTTTGGGCTAGTAGCGGGGACCAGCTGTGCTAGGAGCTGGGGTCAGATTGGCCTGTGCTAGTAGCTGGGACCAGATAGCGGTGCTAGGCGCTGGGACCACTGTGCTAGGACTGGGGTCAGATGAGCTTGCTAGGAGCTGGGGTCAATGAGCTGTGCTAGGAGCTGGGTCAGAGGTCTGGCTAGGGCTGGGACCAGATGACTTGGGCAGGACTGGACCAGATTGAGCTGTGCTAGACTGGGACCAGATTAGCTGTGCAAGGAGCTGGGACCAGATGAGCTGTGATAGGAGCCGGGGACCAGATGACTGTGCTAGGAGCTGGGACCAGATGAGCCTGTGCGTAGCTGGGACCAGATGATCTTTACTAGGGCGGGAACCAATGAGCTGTGCGTAGGGAGCTGGACCAGATGACTGTGCAGGAGCTGGACCAGAGGAGCTGTGCTAGGGCTGGGACAATGACTGTGCTAGGAGCTGGGACCAGATGAGCGGTGCTAGGAGCTGGGACAGATGAGCTGTGCTAGGAGCTGGGACCATGAGAGCTTGTGGGAGCTGGGACCAGATGACTGTGGCTAGTGCTGGGACCAGATGAGCTGGGCTATGAGCGGGACCAAACGTGCTAGGACTTGGGACCCAATATGGCTTGTGCTCTATGAGCTGGGACCAGAGATCTGTGCTAGGCTGGTACCAGATGAGCTGTGCTAGGTCTTGGGGATCAGATGACCGGTGCTAGGAGCTGGGACCAGAGAGCTGTGCTAGAGCTGGACCATATGACTGGCTAGGAGCTGGGGATCCAATGAGTTGTGGCTAGGAGCTGGACCAGATGATCTGTGCTAGGAGCTAGGGACCAGATAGCTGTGCTATGAGCTGGGACCAGATGAAGCTGTGGCTAGGAGCCTGGGACCAGATGAGCTGTGGCTAGGAGCTGGGACCAGATAAGCCTGTGCTAGAGCCTTGGGACCATATGAGCTGTGCTAGAGCTGGGACCCAGATGAGCTGTGCTAGGAGCTGGGACCAGAACTTGACTGTGCTAGAGCTGGGACCCATGCGCTGTGCTAGGAGCTGGGACCAGATGAGCTGTTCTAGGAGCTGGGACCAGATGAGCTGTGCTAGTAGCTGGGGACCAATGAGCTGTGCTGGAGCTTGGGACCAGATGAGCTTTGCCTTGAGCTGGGGTCAGATGAAGCGTGCTAGGAGCTTTGGACCAGATGTGGCTGTGCTAGGAGCCTGGACCCCAGATGTCTGTGCTAGGACTGGGACCAGATAGCTGGTGCTAGGAGCTGGGGACCATAATTAGCTGTGCTAGGAGCGGGCCAGCTGAGCTGTTCCTAGGAGCGTGTACCATAGACTTGTGCTAGAGCTGGGCCCAGATGAGGCGGTGGCTATGAGCTGGGACCAGATGAGCTTTGCGAGGAGCTGGGACCAGATGAGCTTGGGCTATGAGCTGGGACCAGATGAGCTGTCTAGATCTGGGGACATATGAGTGTGCTAGGAGCGGGACCAGATGGAGCTTGGCTAGTGAGCTGGGACTCAGATGAGCTGTGCTAGGAGCTGGGACCAGATTGCTGTGCTAGGGAGCTGGGACCAGATGAAGTCTGTGCTAGGAGCTGGGACCAGATGAGCTGGTGCTAGGACTGGACCAGATGATCTGTGCTATGGAGTTGGGACCATATGAAGCTGTTCTAGGAGCTGGGCCAGATGAGCTGTGCTGGAGCTGGTCCCAGAATGAGCTGTGCTAGGAGCTGGGACCAGAGGAGCTGTGCAGGAGCTGGGGTCTGTGCCTTTCTAGTCCGTGATGGAATTAAACCAACCCAGGCTAACGCTGTGGCTTCTCTTTCCCCTTCTTTTTTTCATCGCCTGGAGAAAGTTAATATGAACTTCCGTGGCTATTTAGAGATTAAGGATTAATGCAAATTGCACATCGCATTGGTCACGGTGAGTTGGCAGCGAGTTGGCCAATTGTGTTCGGATTCGATTCCCGAACCCCGGTCGGTATTTTTAATCCGTTTTCTTGGAGAACATCTATGTGTAAAGCATTAGGTTAGAGCTTAAAATTCTTCCATTCCCCTCATCCTCCCCCCTGGTTTTATTTCTTATTTCTTTCCCCCGGAACGAGATTAGATGAGGGGAGGCTTCTTTATATAGAAAAACAAGCAGGTCTCCCCACAGACAGAAGCTTTTTGCCGGAGTTTAATGGGCAGTCAGCCAGGCTCGGCACGATTGGTCTGGCGCTCCTAAACTTCAATATAACAGGTTAAATTTCCCGCTCATCAGGATCGTGGAGCACTGCCATCTATTTAATGCTGACATGGACGTATACCTATAATCCCACAGTGGCTGGTCCAGGTAAACACTATGGCACTCCCACCCTATATGTAAATATACATAGACGGAATGTTCTGTACATAAATAAGCTATCCTCATACGGTACCAGTCTAAGGTAAACATGGGCAGCTCCCACCCATATGTAAAATAATAAGAAGGAATGTTCTGTACCACAATAGCGATACCCTCATACTGTAACAGTCTAAGGGAAACAATATGGCATGCTTCCCCCGTTATTATATACAGAGAAGGAATTTTTCTGTACACACAAAGCTATACCCTCATAACTGTACTGTCTAAGGGAAACAATAGGCAGCTCCCACCCAGATGTGTAAATCTCATAGAAGGAATGTTCTGTACATGGACAATAGAGCTATACCTCATACTTACTGTCTAATGGAAACAATCTGGGCAGCTCCCACCCTATGTATAAATATAAATATACAGAGAAGGAAATGTTTCCTGCGTAACACAATAGTAAAACCACCTCATACTGTACTGTAACTGTCCTACGGGAACGACATATGGCTCTCCCACCCATATGTATTAGATACAGAGAAGGAATGTATCGGTACATACATAATCTCTACCCTCATACAGTACTGTCCTAAGGGAAACACTATGGCAGCTCCCACCCCATATGTATAAATATAAATATACGAGAAGTAATGTTCTGTACACACAATAGATATACCCTCATACTGTACTGTCTAAGAGGGAACAATCTGGCAGCTCCCCCCATATGTATAAATATACCGAAGAAGGAATGTTCTGTCACACAATCAGCTATACCCTATACTGTACGTCTAAGGAAAACCATATGGCCTCTCCCACCCCTATGTATAAATATACAGAGAAGGAATGTTCTGTAACACTAAGCCTATATACCCTCATAACTGTACTGTCCAAGGGAAACATATGGCAGCTCCCAACCCATAATGTAATAAATATACAGAGGAAGGAATGTTCTGTGTATACTGTAGTGTGCGTATCATTTATCATGTATGTTAAACTGCCACGTGTGGCTGTTTTTTGTGTTTACAGAGGGTCTATAATAAACATGGCTCCTGGGTTCACTGGGATGCGTGGATTTGCTGTATGCTGTACTTTCTCTCTTTTCCTTTGTCTGGGATTTTCTCACCTTTTCCCCTGGTAGTTGATAGTTTGATGCCGAAATCTTGCCTTGGGAACCACGAGGGGGGTAGCGAGATCAGATTGGCAAATGGATGAAACCTTACTTCGCAATGGGGTAGGAGGTAGATGGACGACAACGGACACTAGTCCAATTCACATACGACCGGGATCTGTAATTATCTATTTATTACAACAGGTAATTACACAGTGTACATTTATCACTGTGGTGAATAGGGCCCGGTAGGATGGTAAGTAGTGTAGGGTCCCACTTTGTGAATCGGGACCGTAGGGATGGGAGTAGTGTAGGGGTCCCGCTGTGTGAATAGGGACCTGTAGGATGGAGTAGTGTAAGGGTCCCGCTGTGTGGGATAGGGACCTGTAGGGATTGGTAGTAGTGTAGGGGGTCCCACTGGTGTGAATAGGGACCGGTAGGGATGGGAGTAGTGTAGGGGTCCCCCGTGTGAATAGGTACCGGTAAGGGATGGGAATAGTGTAGGGGTCCAACTGTTGTGAATAAGTGACGCGTGGTAGTGGTATGGGAATTGAGGTGTTAGGGGTCCCCCTGTGTGAAGGGGACAGGTAGGGACGGTGTAGTGTCGGGGTCCCCCACTGTTGATAGGGCCGGATAGGGATGGCAGTAGTGTAGGGGTCCACCTGTTGTGAATAGGGGATCGGTTGGATGGCAGTCGTTGTAGGGGTCCCACTGTGTGAATAGGACCGGTAGGGATGGTATTAGTGTAGGGGGTTTCCACTGTGTGGAATAGGGACCTGTAGGGATGGTAGTAGTGTAGGGTTCCCCACTGTGTGAATAGGGACGCAGTAGGGATGGGAATATGTAGGTGGTCCCTCTGTTGAATAAGGAGAACCGTCAGGGATTGGAGGAGTTGGTAGGGGTCCCACTGTGTGAATAGGGATCGTAGGGATGGCATAGTGTTTGGGGTCCCGTGCTGTGTTGAATAGAGACCGTTAAGGGAATGGGAGTTAGTGTACGGGTCCCACTGTGAGACCGGTGGTAGGAATGGGAGTAGTGTAGGGCGGGTCCCCTGTGCTGAATAGGGAAACGGTAGCGGATGCGGAGTATGTAGGGGCTCCAACCTGTGTGAAATCAGGGACCGGAGGGATGCGAGTAGTGTAAGGGGTCCCACTGTGTGAATATGGGACCGGTAGGAATGGGGTAGTTAGTGTAGGGGTCACCACTGTTGTGAATACGGCCGACCGTGCCAGGAATGGGAGTAGTTGTAGGGGTCCCACTGCATGTTAATAGGGCGACCGGGAGGGTATGGGAAGTAGTGTAGGGGGTCCCACTGTGTATGAAACGGAGCCCCGAAGGGAGTAGTGTAGGAGGCCTCCTCACTGTGGTGAATAATTTTTGGACCGTGAGGATGGGAGATAGTGCGCGCGGCCGTCCACTGTGTGAAGATAGGGACCGCGGCATGGCTTAGGTATGGGAGTGTTAGGGTTCACCACTGTGTGAATAGGGAGCGCGTAGGGATGGAGTAGTAGTGTAGGTGTGTCCACTGCTGTGAATAGGGACCGGTAGGGATGGGAGTGTGTAGGGGTCCCACTGTGTGAATAGGGACCGTGTAGCGGAATGTATTAGTGTAAGGTGGTCCCACCTGTGTGAATAGGCGACACGGTACTGGCGATGCGCATAGTACTGTAGGGGTCCACTGTGTGAATAGGGGACGCGGTAGGGATTGGGAGTTAGTTTGGTATCCCTGGTGAAGCCGGTGGGTGGGTAGGCGGTCATGTTGAATAGGGACGGTAGGTTATGGCGAGGTCCCACTGTGTTCCACTGTGCAATCTGAAGGACCGGTAGGGATGGGAGGTATAGTAGGGGTCCCACGTGTGGAATAGGGACCGGTAGGGGGGAGGTGAGTTGGTAGGCGGGATCACTGTGTGATAGGTCACTGAGCGTAGTGTGTTATTTTTTTTTATGAGGGAGGGCGTGTCCAGTGTAAGGACTATAGGGGATGGGAGTATGTAGGCGGTCCCCTGGTGATTAGGGACGGTAAGGGATGGAGTAGTGTAGGGATCGGCCACTGTGTGAATAGTGCCAGCCAGGTAGGGGATTGTGGGGGTCCCGAGATATGGACCGGTGTATGGACCGACACCCGACCGGTCCCAAACTGTGTGATGGCACGGATTGGTAGGGATGGGATATGGTATGAGCGGTCCCACATCCGCGTGTGATAGGACCGGTAGGGGATGGGAGTATGTAGGGGTCCCACTGTTGTGAATAGGACCGAACTAGCGGGATGTGGTAGTGATGTAAGGGGTCCCACCTGGGTGAATACGGGACCCGGTTAGGGATGGGGATGTAGTGTAGGGAGTTCACACTGTGTGAATCGGACCTGGTAGGATGAGGAGTAGGGTGTAGTGGGTTCCCATCTCTGTGATAGGGAAGCCGGTAGCGGATGGAGTATGTGAGGGGTCCCACTGTGTGAATAGGAGACCAGAGGCGATGGGAGTGAGTGTAGGGAGTCCCCACTGTGATGAATAGGGCGGTAGGGATGGGAGTAGTGATAGGGGCCCGGTCGCCCACTGTGGCAAGTAGAGGACCGGTAGGGATCTGGAGTAGTGTAGCCGCGGTCCCACTGCGTTGGCGGTTGATAGCGGATTGAAGGATGGTAGTGTGTAGGTGCGGTGAGCCCCACCTGGTGAATAGGGACGCGTAGGGATGGGAGTAGTGTAGGGTCGCCCATGTGTGAATAGGGAACCGTAGGGATGGGAGTGGGATAGTGTAGGGGTCCACTGTGTGAATAGGGTACGCGTAGGGATGGGGTAGTATGTAGGGGTCCCACGTGTGTAATAGGGACCGGTAGGGATGGGAGTAGTTGTAGGTGCTTCCATCTGTGTGGAATAGTGAGACCGGTAAGGGACTGGGAGTTGTAGGCGTACCACTGTTGTGAAAGGACGTCCGTGAGTAGAGCGTAAGTAGCTGTAGGAGGAGGTCCCACGTGGAATATGAGAACGGTAGGGATGGCTAGTAGTGTAGGGGTTCCACACAGTTGTGAATGAACGTAGGGACAGGTGTGTCCCCCAGCGTAGCTGATAGAGCAGGTAGGCTTGAGTATGGTGGAGGTCCCACTGTGTCTGACTCTGTGGGGGGGTCCCCCCCCCCGATTTTTTTCACTAATAACAGAAATTGTTCGCGCGCGATTCGATCGCTGTCAGATGTCAAAGCCTTTTGTGTACTTTTATCCTCGATTCCTGTGTCTCCCCAGCTCGAGTCTCGCGCGTTTTCTTTTATTCACGTTCTACCTTTCTAGAGCCTCCCTGTTTATCTGCCTCCCCTGTCTTAGGGACTATGAGTGCATAAGTTTACTGGAGTGCAGAAACCGTGTACTCGGGAGACGACAGTAGCGCTCGTCGAGGGTTCGCTGGGGTGTGAGACAACTTCGGACGCACGACGCGGGTGGGTTCTCATTGGAAATTAAGTGAACATCACATCCATGTTATTATTGTTGTACATTTTATCACAACGCTTTTCTGTGAACCTGTGTGAGCGGGTGGGCTTGGTAAAATACAATTCCAAACTAACTCAACTAGAAAAGGCAACTGGGAAAAAACGTTTCATGCCCATTACTGCCGAACTAGTAATTCTTCCCAACAATCGCCTGGTTAACATTTATGTGTTGACCAGTCTCCTATTTATTATACAATTCAACTTTCATGCGTCAATCATGCGGCCTATTGATCATAAAGACTCTTCTGCACATTGTGTCGGTTTTGACCTTAGTATGTTGTAATTGCTGATGGAAATTCCCCATCCCAGTGTCCGTGTCTCTGAATTACGAGAGAGCTTGACTTCACAAAGTCAGCAACAATACCTTTTAAATAAACACTATTAATATGTACACTTACACATAATGTTTATATATTTGTGTCTTTGGGCTAGCACTTCATTCATTAATAAATAATAATTCGTGTGATGGAAAATAAATCATACATTCAGTCCTGTTAAGCGTCATTACGTCTATGGGAACCATAATTACCTTAGTGAAGTCATGATGGTTGAATTTATGAATAGGAGGTAGTCTCCCCTCGACTGGACACCAGATAACAATTGGCACAGTTAACGTGAAGTTGCCGGGAGGGCAAACTTATTCATTGTGTTCCTATATGTATATAATGTGCTACAATATTACACGGAGCAGCCATACAGCTGGCTCAGAGTCTATCCTATTGGACCACGCATAAACAGTGATAATGCCTACATTACCTCCTTGACTAGGTGGTTAGAATGGGTTCACCGTCTATTCTGTGTGGGAAGAGAAGAGGGAGTAGTGAGGTGGAAAACGAAAGGTTGTGATAAATATCTCGTCTATATCTAGGTTCATTATCACAGTTCAAAGAATAAAATAATGGAAACTGACTGATGGAACTTAGAATGTCGTTTCTATTGAACCATCACGGCATTTAGAGAATATCTGCTGCAATTCTTTTATAAGAGGCGTAAGCTTGCGCTCCTATACTGACCCTCCACGATGACTGTCTGTAGCTGTTGATCAACCAAGTTATCAGGCTTGTAATAGCTTTCTGTTTGCTAGTCTTCACTGTGTCTGCTGTCCTAAGACGGTGTCTCCATACACGTCCACCCCCAACAATCATCTTTCTAAAGCTAGTTACAAAGGCTGTCATCAATGCTGTGCCTTTCCCTCGCCTGCAGACACCTAGGCAAAAGAAACATTTGGGGGACAGGGGATACAAGTGTAAAATGCTAAAGTCAGAGGCAAGGGGGGTGGAGACTCAATCAACGGAATTTTGGTATTTTTGGATCTGCAATTAAAATCTGAGTGAATTAATTAAGCATTTATCTGACGACCAAGAATATGTCAACAGTCACACTCTCATATGCCCAGGTGTGTGTGTGTGTGTGGGGGGGGATTATAGCCTCTAGATCTGGTATTTAATACTGGGGCAGCTTTCTCTGATTATACGAAGTTCATCATAAAAAGCTTCTAGTTTTAAGTTTCCTAAATAACCCCAAGCTACAGGATTTAAATGTATTTAGATCTCCTTTGTCTGGGAGGAAATTTGTCATGTTGTACATGATGCCATATAATTATATCATCATATTAATGACATCACTTGATGTACATCTCGACAGTGTATTAATGACATCATCCTTTCGGTCTGTGCACGATCAACCACTCTCGCCTTGAAATCATTTCTAATATAATACCATGTTGTTAAATAACAATAATGTCTGTAACACCAGACAACCAGGTTAGTGGCGTTCTATACCATGATATGAACCCGATAAAAGGTTTAGTGCGCCAAAGCACCCAGAGTATTGAAATAGAGATCTCCAATCAATCACACCGCCACCAGTCCTTCATCGAACTTCTTCAATTGATCTGCCCCCAATACACGGATCAAATCACAATCCAAAACACCCAGCAATCCTTCCTTAGGGAACGTATCAACGCTCCCTGAGAGCCTTATATTAACTCAATTTCCTGCTGTGGCAACTGCCCTGATGGGCTCTGGAATTCTCCTGTCCTCTCTCTCGATAGCGGCAATTAAAAATCTATACGTGCAATTGTCCGGGGCAGCCGGATCTGCCTTATTACAGTCAGCTCTTTCATTGCTCTCTGTTCCATCATGGACCGCACACTGGTTGCACACGTTACACTAGCGCACAGCTAACTGTATTTGTATACCAGGTAACACCAACATTACACTCGCACTAGCCATTCAATTAAAGGAGCTTTAATTGCACCGTTCACAATTCATTTCATTTAACTCCTATTTTGTGTGAATGTCTGATAGAGTTACAGTATCATCATTGGCACCACTCCCGTATTTGGCACGTGTGGAACGATTGGCGCAGCCTTTGAGAAATCTCTCCAATTTCACCGATCCCTATATCTGGTATACAATACAGTTAGCTGTGCGCTAGTGTAACGTGCAAACCAGTGTGCGGCCATGATGGAACAGAGAGCAATGGAAAGAGCTGATGTAATAAGGAAGATCACTGGCTGCCCCGGACAATGTGCACTAATATATTTTTATTGCCGGTATCCGAGAGAGAGACAGAGAATTCCAGAGCCAATCAAGGGCAGTGCACACAGCAGGAAATTGAGTTATAAGCCCGGAGCGTTGATTACGTCCCTAGGAAAGGATTGCTGGTGTTTGGATTGGATTTGATCCGTGTATTGGGAGGCAGATCAATTAGAAGCGATGAAGACTGTGGGGGTGATGTTTGGAGATAAATCTATTTAATATCTCTGGGTGGCTTTGGGCACTAAACCTTTTATCTGGTTCATATCACTGGATATAGAACGCCACTAACTGTGTGTCTGGTTTACAGCATTTTATTGTTATTTACCAACATTGGATATTATATTAGAAAGGATTTCAAGCTAGGGGGACAAAATAACCTGAATTTGTGTTGTGTTCAGATGATGTCATGAACATGATGATGTAAAAAATGTGCTGATGTCACCGATATGAAATCATGAACGTGGTGGTAAAAGAAAAATCTTTTTATGATGTAATTTCTATCAGAGTAAACTGCCCCAACATTAAATAACTGCCCTTGAGACTACAATCATCACGCACACACACTGAGTATAGGAGAGTGTGTCAGGCACCTGGTACATTGTACGCTTGGTTATTTCCATTGAATATGGTTCAATAGAAACGTTACATTCTAGGATTCCATAAATCGTTTCCATTATTTTATTCTTTGACACTGATAAATGAACCTAGATATAGCGAGATATTTATCACAACCATTATTCGTTTTCTCCCTCTCGCTCCTCTTTTCTCGCACACAGAATAGTCTGGTTAACCCATTCTAACCACCTAGTAAATGAGGGAATGTGAGCATTGCAGTGGTCCAATAGGAGTAGCTGAGACTGCTTCTTCCTCGCCACTTCGCCGGGCAACCCTCACAGGTTTTCCTGACCCCTGGGACCAGGAAAACTGTACTGTCACTGTATGGGGGATACAGTAAACTGTACTGTCACAAACTGTACTGTCACTGTATGGGGGATACAGTAAACTGTACTGTCACTGTATGGGGGATACAGTAAACTGTACTGTCACTTGCCTAATTAAAAGACAATGACACCCTTAAAACAAAAGAAAAAAACTGTGCTTGTCAGTTATCTGCCTACAAACCATACTGCTCTTTTTATAAGTTCTCTTCCATTCTGGCAAAGGTATCCGCCTCTTCCTCGCTAAATGAGCTTTTTATAATTTGAGCGTGTGCAGAGGAGGCCAAGCAGGGGAAACCACAGCCAATCATTGGCTGTTGAGCGAGGAGCCATTTTCCAGAATTAAACTGTTCAAGGAGAAATCTACTTTTCCATTAAATGAATAAATTTGGTCTGTCCTTGTGTTACTTGCGGTTAATCTTCCACTGCCTCCCCTGCATTCCAATTACAAACACAGGGTGATATTTCATTCTTACATATAGTTGAATTGCACCGAGCAGCTGGGCGTAAATAAACACTGTTCGGAGGCTCTTAGCTTGGCCTTTAAAAAGAAACAAATCCTATAAATATCTCCCAAACAAACACAATGTGTTTAATGCAAGGCTTTTCGATGTTTACGGCCCTCTCTCCGTAGGGAATCGTGAGACTCCCATTTTCAAAAGGTAGACACATTTCCAAGTTTTGATTTATTCCTCCTGCCTTCGCCTGCCCTTAATTCTCTTCATTACACCTTCCTAGAGAGAACAAAATAGGAACCAGACCTTTTGCACTCATTCCATTGTCCTGGAAGGGATGGGATTTTTCTCTCCTCTTGGCAGATTTGCAGTAAGTGGACATTCACCCTGATGCTATTTCACCGGGTAGTCACTCTCAGATTCCCCACTGCTTGCTGAGGTAAAGGGCACAATTGGTCACAGCAGTGAAGCGAGATGGTATTAAAGGTATAAGGGCGTTTATACACAAACGACGCAGTGTGTGGGAAACTGGTTTTAAAAGTCGGAACAGGAATCCATGTTCTATCCCTTATTGGAAGAAGGATTCTATTTAGCTTAAATAGGGGAAGAGCTTGGGTAAATCTCATTATTTGGCTCTAGTGACATTGGGTATTACCGGTGCTTTGAGGCGCTTCATCGGCTTTCCTATGTGTGAATGGTATTACAATAAAACAATTAAACTGAACACCTGCAGGGAAACTAAAGATGTAGAATTTGTCCAGCTTATAAAGTAGCATTCTGATTGATGTAACGCATCCCATTAACATAAACTCCATGCAGGTCAGTTCGAGCAGTAAAAACAGGATGATCAGAGTGCTTTTCTAACTTTTGAGTCCCTTTAATTGAAATCCTACATCACTAGGACGCCATAGGGATGTGTGAAAAAAGTTAAAAAAAGAAGAAATCCCCCTTTCCACATTGGTAATGAAATCTGAATTGATCCACGTATGGTTCCATTTCAGTCCCGGGGAAGACCTAGTACAATGGGTTCATTACATCTGGATTTTAATTGTGTCCCAGCTTTTGTATTAACAATTCAAATTCAGCACAAAACTCTTTTATTAAAGAGAACAGGAATAGACTTAAAGAGATGTTCCCATTATTTCTAGTAATAACCGAACGTGGGGTTATTGAGTGGGGGAGAATTAGACGTTTTATTTACGATAGTCCTGTCCAACTGGTAACGGGACAGAGAAGAACGACAGGAGTTTTTTTATGCTTTTCGATTCGCTGTAGTACGGCTCTGAGCGTAATTGGGCTATCCAAAGTTATAACATGTGATTACGTAATATTTGCCCGTGTAATTGGTGCTTTCCTCGCCCCATTCTACGCTTCTATATCCGTTATTACGGTGGTAAGGTAGCCCTTATCAGACAGTAATAACTATGTGATTCCCGGTAATATGACCGTAGTGTAACTGGCGATCCGTATTATACGGTTGGTAAGATTAGACTATTCAGACAGTATATAACCAATGTGATTTACTCGGTAATATGACCGTATGTAACTGGGCTATCCGTATACGGTGGGTAGATTCGACCTATTCAGACAGTATAGATACAATGTGATTACCGTAATATTGACCGTATGAATTGGGCTATCGTATAAGGTTGGTAAGATAGACCTAGTTCAGAGAGAATAACAATGTGGATTTTACGCTACCGCCGTAATTTGATGTATGTAATTGGGCTATCCGTGTTATACGGTTGGTAATAGTAGGACCTATTCAGACAGTAATAACAAGTGCATTACAGTAATTGATCCGCTGTAACTGGCTACCGTATACGGTGGTAATATCGCACCATTCAGAGCGTATAAAAAGTGATTATCCGTAATATTGACGTATGTGTAATCTGGGCTATCCGAGACGGTGGTCAAGATTAGACCAGCAGAGGAGTATATAACAATGGATACCGTAATATTGAAGTATGTAATTGGGCATCCGTATACGGTTGGTAATTAGACCCTATTCAGACAGTCTTATAAACAATGTGATTAACGAATATGGGACAGTATGCGAATGGGCTATCCGTATACGGTGGTAGATTAGACCATTCAGACAGTATTAAACAATGTGATTACCGTAAATGACCGTATGTAAAATGGGCTATCCGTATACGGTTGGGTAGATCAGACATATTCAGACAGTATATAAACAATGTGATTACCGAATAGACCGTAGTAACTGGGCTATCCGTATACGGTTGGTAAATCAGCCTATTCAGACAGTAGTATAACAATGTGATTACGTACTATGGACCGTATGTTAACTGGGCTATCCGATACGGTTTGGTACTATATAGACCTATTCGAAAGTCTATAATAGTGATGACCGTAATTGGACCGTATGTAATTGGGCTATCTATTCGTATAGGTTGGTTAATATTAGGACATATTCAGAAGTATATACAAGCGGATTACAGTAATATTGACTGTTGTACTGGGGCTTATCCGTATACGGTTCGTATAATATTAGACCTATTCAGACAGTATAACATTGTGATTACAGGAATATGACGGATGTAATGGGGCTATCCGTATACGGTTAGTGGTAATTTAGACCTATCAGAGAGTATATAACCAAGTGATATTACCGTAATATTGGACCGGAGTAAATCTGGACTATCCGTATACGGTTGGTAATTATTAGAACCTTTAGAGAGATAAAACAATGGATTACGTAATAGTGACGTATGTAACTGGGCTAGCCGTATACGGTTGTAATATTAGACATTCAGAAAGTATATTAACAATGGCTTACCGTAATAATGGAACGTAGTTAATGGGCATCCGTATACGGGTGGTAAGATTATAGATAGAACAGATCATAAAATGTGGAATTACCCGTAATGACGTATGTACTTTGGGCTATCGTATCGGTTGGTAAGATTATATATAGAAGTTATAACAATGTTGATTAACGTCATAGGTGCCGTATGTAATGGGCTATCCGTTATACGGTCGTTAAGATTATATATAGACAGTATATAACAATGTGATTACCGTAATATTGAACCGTTGTTTATTGGGCTATCCGTATACGGTCATTAAGATTATATATAGACAGTATATAACAATGGGATTACCGTAATTATTGACGTATGTAACGGGATATCCGTATCCCGGTCGTTAAGATTATATGTATCTAGGAAGTATATAACAATGTGATTACGTAATATTGACCGTAGTAAGTTGGGTATCCGTATAGGTTGGTAAGAGTATATAGACTAGTATAAACAATTGTGATTTACCTGTGTGTCATATGGGACCGTATGTAATTGGGCTATCCGTTATGAAGTTGTAAGAGTCATATAGACAGTATATAACAATGTGATTACCGTAAATATGGACCGTATGTATGGGCTATACGTATACGTTTCATTAATAGATTATAATAGACGTTTATATAACAATGTGATGACCGTAATATGGACCGTAGGTAATTGGGATCCGTAGACGCGTGGTAAGATTTATATGACAGGATATAAACAATTGTGATTACCGCTAAATTGACAGTATGTAATTGGGCTACCCGTATACGGGTGGGTAAGATCAGACAGTAGTATAACAATGTGAGTACCGTAATAGTGACTGTATGTAATTGGCTATCCGTATTACGGTTGTAAGCATATAGACCCTATTGTAGGACAGTATAAACAATGTGATTACCGTATTAAGATTGACCGTATGGTAAATGGGGCTATCGTAAGGTTGGTAAGATTAGACCTATTCAGACAGTATAAAACAATGTGATTACCGTAATATGGACCGTATGTATTGGCTATCCGTAAGTTAGGTAATATTAGACCGATTCAGACAATATAACAATGTGATACCGTAATATGGACCGTATGTAATTGGGCTAGCCGTATACTGTTGGAATATTAAGACCCTATTCAGAGAGTAATAAAAGTGATTACCGTAAATTGACCGTAGTAATTGGGTATCCGTAATACGGTTGGGTAAATATTAGACTATTCAGAGAGTATTATAATAATGTGATTACCGTAATATTGACCGTATGTAACTGGGCTATCCGATACGGTTGGTAAGATTAGGACATATCCGGTACAGTATTTATAACAATGTGATATTTACCGTAATATGACGTATGAATTGGTGCTACCAGTATCGGTGGTTTGGTCCGATAGAACAGTATATAAAAGTGATTACCGTAATATGGACCGTATGTAATTGGCATTATCCGATACGCGGTGGTTAAAGATTATATATAGACAGTAATAACAATGTGATTACGAATATTGCCCGTATTGTAAACTGGGCTATCCGTATACGGTTGGTAAGATTTAGGACCTATTCAGACAGGAAAACAAATGTGATTACCGTAATATGGGACCTGTAGGTTATTGGGCTATCCGTATACGGTTGGTAAGATTAATATATAGACAGGTATATAACAACTATGTGATTACCGTAATAGGCCGTATGGAACTTGGGTACCCCGTTTTTTTTTTCTTACGGTGGTAAGACGAAGTATATAAAGGTGGACTGTGTGCCATCCCCTATGGCCATTCTTTCCTGACCTTTCTGACGTTCCAACCCTTGATTGCGGTTTGTTTTCCAAACTTTCTCTATTTTGCCTCCATTTACACAGACATCGGAATGGTTCTCGGACTTACCTTTGTTCAGGGCAGTTAATGGAGGTTGCCGGAGCAATATCCGGAGAGGTTTTCTGTGGACAGGATAAATAATGTGTGGCGCCTGTCTGATGGCTATGACAGGTGATGCATATGGTTGTTTGGTCGGATAAAACACCAGACGCCTCTTCTCTCTCTCTAACAGTTCACGGCTTCTGGTGAAAAGAAGAAACTGGGAAGGGAAGGAGACTAGGAAAGGCCATACATGGGTCAATTGATATATATTGGATTGGTCCAATGCCAATTCCTACCATAGGGGTTGCCCACACACGTCACTCTGCATTGTGAGATGGTCAATCAGTCTAATCAGTAAGGGACCTTGTATGGCAGGGTTACATTGCGTACATTGAGAGAAAATCCCCTTATATGACTTCACAGGAGGAGGAACGCGTTTGCATTTAACGTAACAGTTTTTATGTAGAAATGTCTCCGGTCGCCACATGTAACCTTTCCACACAATTTAAAGAAATACATGGGGACATTCCTTGCAATTAATAAAAGGGAAAGTTATCCTGAGGGCAGAACGTTCAGGCTGGCGGATTGATGCTCTGTAGTCACTGCAGAAATAATTGGACTTCAGGCAAAGCAGCATCTGTATTAGTCATTTGTGGGTAAAGTGAAATATACGATTAGATCCATAGCACGTGGGTAAATCAGGTCATGTACAGAATTCTGCCCCAGCTCTCCTTCTATCATCTATTCTTTTCTTAGTCTGTTGTAAACACGGTTCGTGTTGTTTCATCCTGGTTGATAACACACATGATCAGTACATGGGTAGTCTGGGGGAATGAGATAACAAAATGGCAAGAGAGGGTAACGTTAAGAAATAGAAAGTTGTGCAATTGGGCAAAAAAACATGAAGGCTAGTTACAGTTATTACCCTAAATGGAAAGGAGGAAATAGGGTTAGGGGATGACGCAGTGATAGGACTTGAGATTCTACATATAAACAGTGGCAGGCAGTAAACGCTAAAGACAAAGAAAGTTCACCTGTATTAAAGCATGGAAAATGTCTTTATCCAATCTCTAATACTATGTTAAATGGATAGAGCCGTTGTTTATGGCCTCATCCCTGACAGCAGTGATGGGTTTTCCTGCGGCCCGTCAGTTTAAGGGGAACAGGTGTCTCACGAGAAGGTAACAGATCGGACAGTAATCTAACGACGGACTTTCCATTGTCACCACAGTGGCAGGTAATGAATTAACACCTTCGACTGGCCATATTGTTAGCAATGACAGCTGAACCATCTAAGTAAAAGGGATCATAAGATAAAGAACAGCGAAAGTGAAAATCAACCAGCAGGTAGATAGCTTAGAAGAAAGAAATGACATAACCGGAGGGGTTAACTAGTGCGTATTGGTGGTTCTATACGGCAAAACAGGAGGGTTTGTTGTGTTCTATAAAGGCGATGGAATCCTCGGCTCAAGATGGATTTTCACCGGGCAATCAACAAGCAAGATGCTTTATTTATTTCCTTATTTCGCAGACGGGGCCTTGGCTTGATATTGGAAATGGGGTGAGAGTTAGGTCTTTTCCACGTTCTGCCAATTTATCCCGACACAGCCCAACACGAAGGGCGGAAATTTCTATATGAATCCCCATCCTCTTAATCTCCGTGGGTATCGGGGCTCGTGGTTTATTAGGATGGGGAAACGCCCCGGGGTTAATTAGAGTTTGGTTAATTTATCTTTTTAAAACGATCCAATTGTTATCGTGCCATTCAAAACCGTTACCGAACGCGAAATTCACGGGTAGCAAAAGGGGAAATGAAGTCCACAGGTTTTAATAGGTGAATCTCTGCCTTATAGTGACCTAAATACATTAATCTTTATATAAACTACAACCGAGTTATGGCATGGCAAGTGCAGGATGTTGGGATACGGCCAAAACAAACCTTTCACCTTCGTTCCCCTTGAATGAGATGTTGTCGTCCCTGAAGAGAATGACAGGTGTATTGACTATATACACATAGGCAGCTGCCAAATTGTGTAAATTGCCTTTTACATAAACTGTAAATAATAAATACGGACAATGATGACACACGGTCTATTATTTACAGCCTCTTGTACTGCGGCTGTGTAGATGTTGGTATAGAAATAGGAGCAGGGCAACGGAGGGTCCGCACCGATCCAGCAAAGCCCCCAGATGTAGTTTAATAAGAGCTGGATAAATCCCTGGTATAGCTGGTGAGCTATTGTAGAGCAGTTATTAGAGTGGTCTAGTTATCTCTGGTAGGTAGTAGAATGGTAAATTAATGTATGGGAACCCAATTCCATAGGATGAACATGCTAAGGGACTATTCAGCACCAGAACCCAGGGACAGCGCCAGTCCAGCACATGGTCAATGTGAGAGCTCAGATCCATTCCTACTATCTTGTCATGGAAATTTACCACAGAACCTTGTTTCAAATCAGATCCACAAGCTCTTCGTACTGTTTTCTCGGGAGCTGAGATTAACGGGTCGCTGCGGCAGGTTAAGTGAAAACCTCACAGAACAGGGAAGCGAACGGATGCCAGGATGCGCTCAATCTCTAGTCGCAAAGGACCCCAATATACAGATTTAGCGAAAACGCGCACCATCCCCCAGTGCCCTCATATATAGTTAACCCTATACGTAAGACAGACACCGGATCCGTATGAATTATCTTTCACGGTGAGGTTGGGTGAGCAGCGCTGTCACTCATTGGGCCATTAAATTGCGTGTAATTGGCTCATGCGTCATAACAAAATAAGTTAAAGCTCTCGCTGGCACGCAGGCGTCTAATAACGATGGTATGTATTATAGATTTCACATGAATATATTCCTCTAGGCTATGGCCCAAAACATCATTTCATACAGGGTTAAAATTAAAGAAAAAGAAAAAAGTCCTAAAGAATATATTTCTCCATTATTGGAGTTCCAACCTACTACTTGAATTAACACTTCAATACCCCCACCCCCCCTCACATTTGTCATTTTATAGGAAAGCCATCATGACATTGTCATTGAAACAGAACACTCTTATCCGGGTTCAGAACATTAGGTGTGTGAGAGTCTATGGGTGTAACTGTACAGTGTATCCTCAATAGCGCCATACCCTGTTTACATGTAATCTCCAGTAGCGCCCATACCTGTACATTGTATCCTCCAATAGCGCCATTACTTACAAGGGTATCCTCCAATAGCGCCCATACCTGTACATGTCTCCTCCAATATTTGGGGCTGCAAGCTACCTGTACATGTGCATCCTCCAAAGCGCCCTACCGGGGCATTGTCCTCCAATAGCGCCCATATTGTACATTGTATCCTACAATAGCTCCATACCTGTACTGATTTGGTATCCTCGCAATAGGCCATACCGGTACAGTGTATCCTTCAAATAGCGCCACATACTTGTACATTGTATCCTCCAATAGCGCCATACCTGTACATGTATCGCCAATGAGCGCCCATACTGTACATTGATCTCAAAGCTCCATACCTGTACATTGTATCTCCAATAGCAAACCATACCTGTACATTTATCATCCAATAGCGCCCATTACCTGTACATTGTATATCCACTAGCGCCATCACCGGTACATTGATATCCTCCAATAGACCGCCCATACCTGGATATTGTATCCTCCATAGCGCCATTCCCAACCTGTACATTGTATCATACACATAGCTCCTCATACCTGTACATTGTATATTTCCAATTAGCGACAATTTACCGTACATTTGTATCCTCCAATAGAGCCGCATTACCTGTACATCGTACCCTCCACCTACAATAGCGCCCATACCTGTTACATTTGATCCTCCAAAGCGCCCATACCTGACATTGTATCCTCCAATGCGCCCATTAACTTGTACATGTACCTCCAATAGCGGCCCCATAACCTGTACATTGATCAATCCAAGAGCGCCCATACCTAGACATTTGTATCCTCCAATAGCGCCATTACCTGGCATGTATCCTCCAATGCTACCATACCTGTAATTTGTTAACCCTCCAATAGCGGCCCATACCTGTACATTGGATCCTCCCAATAGAACCATACCTGTACATGTATCCTCCAATAGCGCCCATAACTGTAACATTGTATCTCCAATAGCGCCCATACCGGTACATTGTATCATCAAAAGCGCCATACATGTACATTGGATCCTCCAATAGCGCCCATACCTGTACATTGTATCCTCCAATAGCGCCCATACCCGTCCATTGTATCCTCCACTAGCTCCCATAACTGACATGTAGCCTCCAAAGCTCCCATAACCTGTACATTGATCCTCCATAGCGACCATTACCTGTAAATTGTATCCTCAACGCAAAGACCTAGCCTGTTTACATTTGTATCCTCAAAATAGCGCCCATAACTGTTACATTGTATCCTCCCAATAGCGCCCATTACCTTAAATTGTATCCTCCAATAGCAACCAGAACATGGTACATTGGATCTCCAATAGAGCCCAGACAGTACAATGTCTACTCCAATAGCGCACTAACTGACATGTATCCTCCAATAGCCCCCAGACTGTACATGTATCTCCAATAGCGCCATTAACTCATACAGGATCCTCCAATAGCTCCTACCTGACATTGTATCCTCCAATAGCGACCAGACCTGTACATTGTATACTCAATAGCGCCCATACATGCTACATGGTATCTCCAATAGCGCCCTACCTGTAAATTGTATCCTCCAAATAGCTCGCCAAACCTGTACATTGTACCCTCCAATAGGCGCCCATACCTGTACATTGTATCCTCCAATAGCGCCCATTACCTGTGCCATTGTATCCTCCAATTAGCGCCCATACCTGTACATGTTACCTTCCAATAGGCGCCCATAACCTGTACATGTATCCTCCAATAGCGCCCATACTGGACATTGTATCCTCAATAGCGCCCCTACCTGTACATTGTATCCGCCAATAGCGCCCAACCTGACATTGTAGCCTACAATAGCGCCCAATACCTGTCCATTGTATCCTACAATAGCGCCCCCCCCCCCCCACAATACCTGTACTTGTATCCGCCAATAGCGCCAATTTACCGTAATTGGATCCTCCAATAGCGCCCATACATGCTACATTGTATCCTCCGAATAGCGCCCATATGTACATTGTATCCGCCTCCAATAGCGCCCATACCTGTACATTGTATCCTCCAATAGCGCCCATACCTGTACATTGTATCCTCCAATAGCGCCCATACCTGTACATTGTATCCTCCACAGATCTAGACTTCCTACCTTGTGCCATGGTCATAACACATCAATAGTTTATAGAGAAAGGAATGGGCTTTACACAAACTGTCAATACACAACGCATTGTAATACCTGCCTGTCCGTATGTATGCAACAACATTCCTAAAATACCATTTAGGAAGTGATAATTACCCAGGGATAAGAAATGAATAAGGAAACAAGGAATTTGTATGTTCTCCCTTTGCCTGCTTGGGTTTCCTCAGGGCAATACATACCTTTTCTTTATATTTATACATATGGGTGGGAGCTGCCATGTTGTTTCCCTTAGACAGTACAGTATGAGGGTATAGCTTATTGTGTGTACAGAACATTCCTTCTCTGTATATTTATACATATGGGTGGGAGCTGCCATATTGTTTCCCTTAGACAGTACAGTATGAGGGTATAGCTTATTGTGTGTACAGAACATTCCTTCTCTGTATATTTATACATATGGGTGGGAGCTGCCATATTGTTTCCCTTAGACAGTACAGTATGAGGGTATAGCTTATTGTGTGTACAGAACATTCCTTCTCTGTATATTTATATTTATACATATGGGTAGGAGCTGCCATAGTGTTTCCCTTAGACAGTACAGTATGAGGGTATAGCTTATTGTGTGTACAGAACATTACTTCTCTGTATATTTATACATCTGGGTGGGAGCTGCCATATCGATAATCACAACATTCCAAGTGACTCTCTCCCACCTCCCTTTAACTTATGGAAACCCTGGTAGTAAGTGAAATATAACAGTGATGTGTCCCTTTAATGTCATTGAACAGCAGGTTCCGGGGGGAAGAGGCAATTGGTAAATTCCCCTGCTAGTGGTTATCTAAATGAAAGAGACGCAGTACAGTCAGTAATGGGTTAACTAGGAGCGGTTACAATGATTGACGTTGACATCAGCAAATTGGGATTTCCAGACATCGATCACTCCCCCTAATGAAGTAGGTTCCACTTACTTACCACTTCAACCACTACAAAGGAGAGAAACGCTGTCAATCAATAGGTGGAGTACGATTGGCCGGAAGGTTTGTACAGGGATTATAATGTTACAGAAAGTATTTAAATATATTCTCTGCTCCTGGCAGCCCCCCAACCTCCCCCCTTTCCCCGTGAGAACCTGTGGACGTTTAACTGAATGGGACGGTAATGTAGTCAGGCGCTCGCGTTAGGCAAACTAATAAGCAGTGGCGTTTGGAATCCGTAGGATGGTGCTGACTCTGCACACTTTGTCTATATTTATGTGCATAGAAAATGGCTTGGGAGATTGATTTGTTTTTTTAAAGGATAACTACCGTCAAAAAAAAAATGATCAGTTGCATATCTGGTCGGATCCCAACAAGGACATTAAATAAAACCCAAATACTTTATGCTATGGGAGAAATACGTCAGACTGTTTAAAGGCAAACTATCCCCTGATCCAGTTGTTTAGCATCGATATTATAGATAAACTAGAGTAAAACACATTATTTACGTCCTATAGCCCAGAAACGAGTGACTTGTCAGTTATCTGCCCACAACCCTAATCGCTATTATAGCCAGTTTATTACATGTATTTGTAACCAGATATTTATTAACTTCTATTCTGTTCTGGAAAAGGTATCCGCCTCCTCCCTCTGTTCAATGAGCTTTTTACAAGCTTGAGCATGTGTGATGTAAGCATTAACAGCCTTGATTGACTGCATGGAGGGAGGGGCTTACTCTGCCAGGATAGGGACAGTAATTATCCTTATATATCTGGTTAGTAATACAGGTAATACAGTGCAAAATATATCAGTTGGGATTGGGGGAAGGTAACAGACATATGACTTGTTTTCTGTTTTAAGGACATGTCTATCCATCTACCTCCTACCCCCATTGGAAGGTAATGGTTTCTATCCATTCTGCTCAATCTGATCTCTCTCCCCCCCTCGTGTTTCCCAAGCAGATTTCTGGGCATCAAACTATCAACTACCAGGGAGAAAAGGTGAGAAAATCCCAGACAAAGGAGAGAGAGAAATGTACAGATACAGCAAATCTATCGCATCCCAGTGAACCCAGGAGTCATGTTTATTAATAGACCCTGTAACCACAAACAGCCACACGTGGGCAGTTAACATACATGATACATTTAACATACATGATAAATGGGAATCCTGTACATGATGGCATACAACAAAACCAACCGCACACCTGAAGGTGGCCATATACACTTACCATAATAGGTAAATCCGTCAGGGAACAACGCGATTTACCCATTATCGTCATTGTGTAC
Organism: Hymenochirus boettgeri; assembly: GCA_019447015.1. Classification (NCBI taxonomy): domain Eukaryota; kingdom Metazoa; phylum Chordata; class Amphibia; order Anura; family Pipidae; genus Hymenochirus; species Hymenochirus boettgeri. The sequence goes on from CM033476.1 coordinate 95,826,696, forward strand.
GGGGTTAAACCGACCAACCACAGTGCCAATAAACTACCGTAGTGGCATTACGGTCAGTCGGGAAAGATGGAAAATATCCGTCGGTTGGTATCGGCTCCCTTTATTTTAAGTAATAATTTTAAGATCATTCTTTGTAACCGATCCCTATATCGTGTATAGTGATAGGTCAGTTCCATTCCGTCTCTGTATATTTATACATATGGGTGGGAGCTGCCATATTGTTTCCCTTAGACAGTACAGTATGAGGGTATAGCTTATTGTATGTACAGAACATTCCTTCTCTGTATATTTATATTTATACATATGGGTGGGAGCTGCCATATTGTTTTCCTTAGACAGTACAGTATGAGGGTATAGCTTATTGTGTGTACAGAACATTCCTTCTCAGTATATTTATACATATGGATGGGAGCTGCCATAGTGTTTCCCTTAGACAGTACAGTATGAGGGTATAGCTTATTGTATGTACAGAACATTCCTTCTCTGTAAATTTATACATATGGGTGGGAGCTGCCATAGTGTTTCCCTTAGACAGTACAGTATGAGGGTATAGCTTATTGTGTGTACAGAACATTCCTTCTCTGTATATTTATACATATGGGTGGGAGCTGCCATATTGTTTCCCTTAGACAGTACAGTATGAGGGTATAGCTTATTGTGTACATAACATTCCTTCTCTGTATATTTATATTTATACATATGGGTGGGAGCTGCCATATTGTTTCCCTTAGACAGTACAGTATGAGGGTATAGCTTATTGTGTGTACAGAACATTCCTTCTCTGTATATTTATACATATGGGCGGGAGCTGCCATATTGTTTCCCTTAGACTGTACAGTATGAGGGTATAGATTATTGTATGTATAGAACATTCCTTCTCTGTATATTTATACATATGGGTGGGAGCTGCCATATTGTTTCCCTTAGACAGTACAGTATGAGGGTATAGATTATTGTGTGTACAGAACATTCCTTCTCTGTATATTTATACATATGGGTGGGAGCTGCCATAGTGTTTCCCTTGGACAGTACAGTATGAGGGTATAGCTTATTGTGTGTACAGAACATTCCTTCTCTGTATATTTACACATATGGGTGGGAGCTGCCATAGTGTTTCCCTTAGACAGTACAGTATGAGGGTATAGCTTATTGTATGTACAGAACATTCCTTCTCTGTATATTTATACATATGGGTGGGAGCTGCCATAGTGTTTCCCTTAGACAGTACAGTATGATGGTATAGCTTATTGTGTGTACAGAACATTCCTTCTCTGTATATTTACACATATGGGTGGGAGCTGCCATAGTGTTTCCCTTGGACAGCACACTGTGAGGATATAGGTTATTACGTCCATGTCAGGCTATTAAATAGATGGCAGTTGCTCACTATCCCTGATGAGCAGGGAATTTAACCTGTTCTGTTGAAGTAAGAGAGCGCAGACCAATCGTGCCGAGCCCTGGCTGACTGCCATTAACTCCGGCACACAAAGCTCTGTCTGTGGTGAGACCTGCTTTGTATATAAAGAAGCCTCCCCTCATCTCTCCTGTTCCGGGGAAGAAATAAAACCAGAGGATGAGGAATGGAAGAATTAAAGCTCTAACCTAATCTTTCCACATCGATATTCTCCAAGAAACGTCTTTAAAATACCGACCGGCGGTAATCCGAAATCCGAACACAATGCCAACCTCGCTGGCAACTCGCCGTGACCAAATGCTGACTGTGCAATTTGCATTTAATCCTTAATCTCTAAATAGCCAAGAATTTCATATTAAACTTTCCAGGCGATGAAAAAAAGGGGGAAAGAGAAGCCACAGCGTAGCCTGGTTCATCCCTCGTACGGGCTAGAAAGGCACAAGCCCCCAGCTCCTAGCACAGCTTATCTGGTCCCAGCTCCTAGCACAGCTCATCTGGTCCCAGCTCCTAGCACAGCTCATCTGGTCCCAGCTCCTAGCACAGCTCATCTGGTCCCAGCTCCTAGCACAGCTCATCTGGTCCCAGCCGCCGTCCTCTGCCAGCTCCTAGCACAGCTCATCTGGTCCCAAGCTCCATGCACAGCTCATCTGGGTCCAGCTCCTAGCACAGCTCATCTGGTCCCAGCTCCTAGCACAGCGGGTCCCAGCTCCTAGCAACGCTCATCTGGTCCCAGCTTCTAGCATCAGCTCATCTGGTCCCAGCTCCTAGCAAAGCTCATCTGGTCCCAGCTCCTAGCACAGCACATCTGGTTCCCAGCTCCTAGAACACATCTCATCTGGTCCCAGCTCCTAGCACAGCTCATCTGGTCCCAGCATTCCTAGCACAGCTCTCTGGTCCCACACCCTAGCACAGCTCATCTGACCCCCAGCTCCTAGCACGCTCATCTGGTCCCAGCTCCTAGCACAGCTCACACCTGGTCCCAGCTCTACACATCTTATTGGTCCCACTCTAGCACACACATCTGACCCCAGCTCCTAGCCAGCACATCGTGACCCCAGCTCCTAGCACAGCTGGTCCCAGCTCCTAGCACATCTGGTCCCAGCTCCTCCCACGCTCCTAGCCCAGCTGGTCCCAGCCTAGCACAGCTCTCTGACCCCGCTCCTAGCACAGCTGGTCCCACTCCTAGCACAGCTCATCTGGTCCCAGCTCCTAGCCAGCACATTGACCCCACTCCTAGCACAGTGGTCCCAGCTCCTAGCAACAGCTGGTCCCGCTCACTAGCACAGCTCATCTGACCCCAGCTCCTAGCACGAATGGTCCGCTCCCTAATGCCATCAGCTCACTCTGACACCCCCAGCTCCGGATATACAATCATCTTGCCAATTTCTCAATTTTAGGTAAGGAAAGTCCCCTTTTATGCCATCCAATTCTCGCTAGTTGTCCCCTCCCAAGTTAGTCTGAGTTCTGAATTCTCATCCTATAGGGAGATTCCATTGTCGTGTTTATGGCTCGTATTTATCTAGAGGCAATTCAGCATAGAAATAAACATAATACGCAGTGTCCTTGCATGGCGTATATGACAGATCATTAGCCACAGCTGGAGTGATTGAAGATGGAGAGACTATGGATTCCTGTTAGAATCTTTTTTTCTTTTTTCATTCAGCGAAACAATGAAGACAAGGGGATGTTTGAGATAACATGATAATGATTTCACAGAACACAGTGTTTTTACTATACACCCTATCTACATTTATACACCAGCGAGGCGGGATGATGGTCAACCTGAGGACAGCATTTGATCAAGAAAGAACCTTTGGAATTCTGGAGAAGAACAGTACAGCTGACATAAGGAGATAGATGGATTCTCTAACTACTGGGGAATGTAGACAACTAGGGAATCGAGTCATTTAATTAATCTAATTCCGGTATGACGCACCTTGAGTGCGTCATTTAGGTAGGGACTAATGAAAATTCCTTCAACAGGTCCAGTCCTTTCTGGTATTGATCTAGAACTAAACCACCTACAAAGTTTAAGTCTGTGCAAAGAAATGTAGATTGGGGCAGCCTCATTTCTCACCATGAACCTCTAGTTTTCACAAACTTTGCAAGGAGAATCCTTGTTATTAACTCCAGAGATGTAAAAGTCATTAGAATCCCCAGAAACCTATCTAAAACACACTATGTCCTCAAACCTGAGAGACTGATTTTAACCATGACCAGAGGTCACTCACATCATCGGTTTACGGCAGCCATATTGTACTGTCCGCCATCTTGTCTTTTACCGTTAAAACATTCCCTGCCCGAAAGCAGCCATCTTGCTTCCGACAGTAAATAACAATGGCAAGGTAATTTGGATTTTGAACTAGATAAAAGAAGGTTTTTGACAGTAAACAAGAATACTATCAGAACAATCCTTGAGATTGTAGCATCAAATCACAGCCCCCCTGGAATATACTGGTTGTACAACAGGATCCCCACCTCCAGAACTGTCTAATTCACGTGTCGTCTCACGTGTTGAGAATAAGTAACTAATGACTTCTATTGTGAGAGTGGTCCTGTGTACCAAAGACTGGTTTATGCCGCTTGTAGCTCATATTCCATTGCCGAAGTGGAGCTAATTAAATCAAAACCTCGATTTTCTCAAGGCTCAAGTGAAACAAATTTATTATTTCAACAACTGTCAGTTTCCCCATTCTAATGCAATAAACATAAGGGATCTCTCTCTATGCAGATCTGCAAAAAGGAATTAAAAGCTTCTTTCTGATAACTCGGCTATGCAAAGACCGTCATTTATTTATATAGATTATAAGCACTCACCGGTTAACCCTTTAATGTAACCCACTATAATCGTGGATTAGAGCACCGTGTTAACCCTTCATGTAAACAACTATAATCTGGATTATAACCGTATAACCCTTCATGAAATCAACTAAACTGGATTATACACCCGTATTAACTTCATGTAAACCAACATAATCTGGAATAGCACCGGTTAACCCTTTATGTAAACCAACTATAATCTGGATGATAGCACCGTGTTAACCCTTATGTAAACAACTATAATCGGATTATAGCACCGTAGTTAAACCCTTCATGACCGCAACTATAATCTGATTATAGCACCGTGTTAACCCTTTATGTAAACCAACATATCTGGATTATAGCACCGTATTAACCCTTCATGTAAATCAACTATATCTGGATTAAGCACCGTGTTAACCCTTCATGTAAAACAACTATAAGTCTGGATTAGTAGCACTTTGTTAACCCTCATCCTAAACCAACTAAATCTGATTATAAGTCACACCGTGTTAACCCTTCATGTAAATCAACTTATCTTGATTATATCACTTGTTAACCCTTCACGTAAACCAACTATAATCTGGATTATAGCCCCGTGGATTAACCCTTCATGTAAAATTCACTAATATCCAATTGATTGATAAGCACCTGTTAACCCTTCAGTCTAAACAACTATAATCTGGATTTAGCAGGTGTTAACCCTTCTGTAAACCACTATAATCTGGATTTATACACCGTGTTTAACCCTTCATGTAAACCAACTATAACTCTGGATTATAACACCGTGTTAACCCTCATGTAAACAACTATAATCTGGATTATAACACCGTGTTAACCCTTCAATGTAAACCAACTATAATCTGGATTATAGCACCGTGTTAACCTTTCATTTAAATCACTATAATCTGGATTATAGCACCGTGTTAACCCTTTATGTAAATTCAACTATAATCTGATCTAGGATAAGGCACCACCGTGTTAACTCTTCATGTAATCACCTATAATCTTGGATTATAGCACCGTGTTAACCCTTCATGTAATCAATTATAATCTGGATTATAACACTGTTTAACCCTCCATGTAAACTAACTATAATCTGATTATAGCACCGTGTTACCCCTTCATGTAACCAACTATAATCTGGATTTATAGGCGACGTGTTAAACTTTTCATGTACACCCAACTTTAATCTGCATTATAGCACACCCGTGTTACAACACCCTTCATGTAAATCAACTATAATCTGGATTATAGCATCCGTGTAACCCTCATGTAAATCAACTATTCCTGGACTTATAGCACCGTGTTTAAACCTTCATGTAAAACCAACTATAATCTGGATTATAGCACCGTTTAACCTTCATGTAAACCAACTATAATCTGGATTATAGCCACCTGGTTAACCTTTCATGTAAATCAACTATAATCTGGTATGCACCGTTGTTAACCCTTTATGTGTAATCAACTATAATCTGGATTATAGCACCCCGTGTTAACTCTTCATGTAAATCAACTATAATTGGATTATAAGCAAGCGTGTTAACCTTCATGAAAATCTTATATCTGGATTAATAACCGTTTGAAGGCCCTTTTCCATGTAACATAACTATAATCTGTTATAATGCACCTGTGTTAACACCCTTCCATGTAAACCAACTATAACTCTGGAATTTATAGCACCTGTGTTACCCTTCATGTAAACACACTTATAATCTGATTATAAGCACTGTGTTAACCCTCATGTAAACCAACTATTATCTGGATTATGCACCGTGTTGTAACCCTTCATGGTAACCCCCTATAATCTGGATTATAAGTACCGTGATAACCTTTCATGTAAATCAACTCATAATCTGGATTATACACCGTGTTAACCCTTTATGTAATCAACTAATAATCTGATTATAGCACCGGTTAACTCTTCATGTAAATCAACTATAATCTGGGATTTAGCACCGTGTTAACCCTTCATGTAATCAATTATAATGGGATTATAACACTGTTTAAACCTCTCATGTAAACTAACTATAATCTGGATTATAGCACCGTGTTAACCCTTCATGTAAACCAACTATAATCTGGATTATATGCAACCGTGTTAACCCTTCATATGTAAACCAATTATAATCTGGATTATAGCACTGTGTTTAACCCTCATGTTAAACCAACTATTATCGGATTATAGCAACCGTTTAACCCTCTCATGTAAACCCCCTATAATCTGGTTTATAGTACCAGTGATAACCCTTCATGTAAATAACTATAATCTGTATTATAAGTACTGTCTAACCCTTCACATAGTACAACTATAACCTGGATTATAGCACTGTGTTTAACCTTGTACACGGCCAACAATTGACATAAACACTTTTGGGTTGTGTTTTTGGGTGATTTGCGGTTCTGACATAACAGATATATTAGGTAGGGCGAGTATTAATTTGTAGTTCTCCTCCAAAGCGATAGCATTATGAGGTTAGAATCTCCTGACATGTAAGGATATCACTAACCCCCCTGAATTGGCGCTCCACGGTGAAAAAGCGGAGATGCTATTCAATCGCTGGGTTAACTTGCCCTCCTGTCGCTCCCCTGTCCCGTGGCTCCCCCCCACAACTAACACTCGTATCTCTACCATATGGCTACACATATTTGTATGGTTATTATGTCCATTCACAGTGGGCAGCCCGAGGAATAACCTGCAAGTGAATTAAAGTTGTACGGCGTCCCTGGCTTTAATATAACTTTGCAACTAGGCCATTAGAGAGCAATAACTGTACACCAAGGTACCCGAGACCTGGCATCTCTCTACGGGCAGGGCAACCTGCAGTACAGATGTCACTGTACACTGGTCGAATACAGGCACGTCGCAGTGAGGTGTCATATGTCAAGGTGATAGATAAATTTACAATTCTGGTCAGGCGGTGTGGTTACATCCTCCACTTTACCCAGGACTGGGCTGGGCCAGCCTCCAGCTAGGTTTCTCTAGAATCAGCTGGCATACACAGGACTGGGATTAATGCAATGTCTAGGCGGACAGAACTCTTCATGCGGGGTGGAAGGGGGAGCATGTTACTTCCCCTTCCCCCTGCACTAGACTTGGGTGAGTTGCCGACATTATCATGTACAATACCCACCTATTTAGTAGATAATTGCCAGGAGATGGCAAACAGGATCCGGCACAGTCACAAACCTTCTAACCAGTATGGCACCTCCAGCACACCTCATGGCCATACAGATATTGGAATTCATCCGCTGTTAGACTCAAGACACTGGCATGGGTACTAAAGTGCCATCTAACACAGGGGCATGGACCAGATCTAATGCCAGTAGCTAAGATTTGTGCACAGATACTTGGTAAGATCTCGGGTTATACAGTACAACGTGTCAGAATGCACCCACTGATTGGCAAATGCGACATCCTTTAGGCACATGCTGGTGTTGAGAATGGTCACCCTACAGCATTATACAGAGAACAGGTGCATGAGCTCCCGTATATACATGGGATTGGCGACCTTGCTGATTTAAGTCTTTTTACTGGCCACACTGGGGATAGCCAATCACAATCCTAACCTAGACATCCATCGTTTCAGGTCAATATAACCGTTTCAAGGTACCCTCCGCTGTCGCCCCCACGGTCTGTCCCCCCCCCATGTTTATGGCGCTTTAAAAACCCCGAAACCAAGCGTGTCTGTCCCTCTTTTAAACAACCAGCCATTCTACACCCATCCGATGGACGGAGAATTGTTCATTTGGTATTCCCCGCTAGTGATACAGGAGGCTTTCTACTTCCTCCTTCCCGCATTTCTGCCAAATCAACGCACAGCGGAATAAACAGTGGAAAGGTTTCAGTGTTTAACAGCGCATTCTGCTCTAGAGACGGCGGTTCTATATAATTACCAAATTGCACCTTTGCTTGAAAGTGGCGATTTGCTCGACCATACGGTAGCCCAGTGCATTGTGGGTGGGTTATTGTTGGTTCAGGTTACAAACCCTCACCGGGGGTTCCAAACCATCCAAGTTTGTAATAAAAACATCGGAACGTCCATAGAGAACATTTTCTATTATACATCACGTGGGCCCAATACCAGTTCATGTGTCAGGGTTTCTAGATACCTACAGATTACAATGTGGCATGTGTGATAAGCACATAATACATTTTCTGTCTGTGATAGGTATGATGGGTGTCTGTACCCGACACACGGGGTTCCATTAATAGATCAGGATGAGCTTCAAGGACTTTGTACCCTGTTATGTTGTTTATTCTTCCTCGAATATTCTCATTGGCTATGGTGGGGTCCACCGTGTGAAGTGGAGAATTTGTCTCGAAAATGCATTAATACAACATCCACATATCTATTCCACGACTGCATAGTGGGTAATCACGAGATATTTCTTCAGCCAATCGCTTGTACAGCGCTATTGCGATCATTTAGAATTAATGATTTTTCAATTCATACAAAACCTTTGTGTCAAACTCAGAAAATGCCGGAATACAGAGCAGGCTTCACCATGGCCAATCTAACCAAACCGCTCGGGTGGAACCGAAAAGGCGAGAAATGTCTCCGATTTACATCCCGGGAGGGATAACAGCACAAGAAGCAAACACAAGGACAATTAAATCCCCCCACCATACGCACTAACGCGAATGAACAGATAGAGATAAGATTATTATTATTTCTTCCTCCTGTACAGTGGTCAGGGTAGTAATTTTTTCTAGCTTATTAGGAGAACATCATGGGACCCATACAGATGTCACCTAATTCTGGTGACCCCCCACACAATTCAAGCCTTTAACTTCTACATCAACAATGTTCTGGTTTATTGGCTCCTGTGGTTATTTCCTATCCAACCTCTAACCTGAATATCTGCAGCGTATGGTTTAAAGGTCCCAATTCTATAGTTACCTCTAAAGGTCCAAATTCTCCCCGAAAATCTCTTTCAATGAATGAATTCCACCAGCATAACATCAGTGTTTCTACTAACGATCAGAGATAAAGGAGAATATATCACAGACGAGAATTTGTTTGATTAAAGGCAAGTCCAGCCCCAATCTAAAACGTACATACAGTGTAACTCACCTCCCCAAAACCCTAAACGGTAAAATAGTTTGTAAAAACGTGAAATTATAAGTCATACCTGAAATCCGTGCACAATGTTCCCTGTGGTTCCCTGTTTCTGCTTCCTTGTGGTTCTTCCATTGTAACGTCAGTTATGGAGTTTGACAGTTGCATCCACAAGCCAATGACTGAATGTTAACCCCCCTGCTGCCTCTTCTGAGCATAGCCCAGGCTCATTACAGTTTCTAAATGGGCTTCAGTTTCCACAGGCAATCCAGAAGCATAGCAGGCATAAAGTAATAAAATACATAGGACAAAGAAGGATAATCAACATATTTTAAAGAGGCGCCATTCTTTCTACAAAGATGAGGGTAGAGTTGCCCTGGCGCAGGCTGTTCCTCTTGTACTTTACTGGACCACGAATGGCCTTAAAGGGACCTTATCACCATAATGCGGACGGATATTTAGCAGACCAACACTTGATTTATTGTATTTTAGTGACCTTGTGAACACGTATTCATTTTCATGTGTCACGTACATAAAACAGCGAGATCTGCTGTGGTGGACTGACCCATGGAATTATAAAAACCGTGATCGGATGGAAGCTGGAAAGTAATTCAACCGAAAAACAATGTTAACGATACAAGAATCAAACATTAAAATGAACCTGTAAATGACAAATACAGGAAATTGGGTTTCATTTGTTTTCTATTTTAGTAACAAATGATGTTCAGTTTCCCATTAATATTCTCACCTCTTACTCCCGGCCTCATTACATCACAGCCCGGGGCCCTGTTTCCTATCATTGTAACTTGCCATGCTGATGCCTGGTGGATAGGATTGGTCCCACCTAGTCATTGTGACATCCTGTGCACTGGTTTACCTTGTACACTGGGACTAACTAATGAGCCTTAGTGGGCACCAGATGGAATTAAGTCTTTGCCTGTGCATGAACCCTAACAGGTGTGATACACTGGGGGCACAGGGATGCCAGAATCCGATGTGTTTCAGCTGTTTGCAACAGCCATAGTTGCCAGTCCATCAATAATCTCATCCTCTCTGGGGGGACTCCATGGCGAACCCATACTACCGGACAGATGCTGGCTATTGTAATTACCACGCGAGATGGAAAGTTAGAGGTAGTCGAAAGGTGCCACGAGGTAACACCATCTACTGGTGTTTTGGGGAGGGTGTTTGAGTATTTCTACCCTCTACCAAAATGTAGGACGTAAAGACACAATAACGAGAGTACAGGAGAAATGGCTCTTTAACAGCAAAACTAAACTATACATTAACAATGTCAATGGCAAATCTTAGGAAACAAGTCACAGCCAGCAAACACATATCCATGTCCCTGGTAGATGGTGAACCGAAGATACAACATTAGGTCATTAATATTTGTAAACTCCGATCAACCAACACGAAAATATTAACAAATGGGGCGGAAACCTGAAATACTAAAATCCAACACTTTCCACTTAACCCTTCTTCAACCTTAGCACAGGAAGATACCAAAGTGGCTAATTGGACAGAACCCCCCTTTTTTACTACATGATGTAAACAGAGCATTCTTACCTCACTGTGAGAGGAAATGGGTGGGGTGGTAAAGATTTTACTGCACTTATCAGGTATTCTCTCAATTAGGAATTCCCTAGAACAACACAGAGAATGTTTCATTCTAATCAGCCGTGTAACGGGAATAAGGTGATAACTTTCCTTTATAACTCATTATATAAACACAATGTGGTGTCAGATTAACAAATTGGTGTAACTGGTGGATTTGGTACTAATCAGTTTCATGAAACATCCAACTCTGTAAATGGTTTACAAGAAACCTAAATTAAATTTCATTTCAGATACTGTCTCCATGATATAGATTGTGTAGGACCAGATATCTGATGTTAACAATATATTTTATAGATTATTTATAAGGTTAGGTGTCCTTTAAATGAAACCCACGGCCGTCCCTTCAGTTCATGTAATGTGAATGGTAACAGCTCTCAGCATATACTTGGGATATGATGCTTTTTAGAAACGGTGGAAATTATAAGGGAGTTTTCTTTTCAGTATATTTATGAAAATAGACCAATTAAAACCAGGGTAAGACACGCTTACTGAGAGTTAGTAACAAGGACTCACACACAGACAATTCCACCTGCCTCTAATAAAGGATTAATATTCTTTAAATTACGCCTTTAAATTCCCCATTATCCAGGTAATATCCCACAATCCATATGGCAGTCCTTTAATATCCCCATTATAAACCAGGTACATCCCACAATCCATTGCAGTCCTTTAATATCCCCCATTAATACCAGGTATCCACACATCCAGTGCAGTCCATTAATAACCCATTATACCAGGTATTCCCACAACCATTGCCCGTCCTTTAATATCCCGCATTATACCGAGTATACCCACAATCCATTGCAGTCCTTTAAATCCCATTATACCAGGTATATCCCACAACCAGTCATTTATTCCCAACCGGATCCAAACCTGCAGTCCTTTAATATCCCCAGTTATACCAGGTATAGTCCCATGCATCCAATTGCAGTCCTTTAATATCCCCCATTACCAGGTATATCACACAAATCCATTGCAGTCCTGTTAATCATCCCCATTATACCGGTATCCACCTCTGCAGTTTAAAATCCATTAACAGGTTCCCACAATCCCATTGCTGTCCTTTAATCATCCCCATTATACAGGTAATATCCCACAATCCATTGCAGTCCTTTAATATCCCCATTATAACCAGGTAATCCCACAATCCATTGCATCCCTGTTAATATCCCCACCATTATAAACCAGTGTAAATCCCCCCAATCCATTGTCCAATCCTGTTAATTGCCCCATTATACCAAGTATATTATCCCACATCCATTGCAGTCCTTCCAGTCCCCTCCGAACTCCCAGCTCCTAGCACAGCTCATCTGGTCCCAGCTCCTAGCACAGCTCATCTGGTCCCAGCTCCTACACGCTCATCTGGTCCCAGCTTCCTCAGCACAGCTCATCTGGTCCCAGCTCCTACACAGCTGGTCCCAGCTCCTAGCACAGCTCATTGGTCCCAGCTTCTTAGCACAGCTCATCTGGTCCCAGCTCCTCAGCAGCAGCTCATCTGGTCCCACTCCTAGCACAGCAATCTGGTTCCCAGCTCCTAGAACACAGCTCATCTGGTCCCAGCTCCTAGCACCGCTCATCTGGTCCCAGCTCCTAGGCACAGCTCATCGGTCCCAGCTCCTAGCACAGCTCATCTGACCCCCAGCCCGCACACTCATCTGGTCCCGCTCCTAGCACAGCTCACTCTGGTCCCAGCTCCTAGCACATCTTCATCTGGTCCCACCTAGCACAGCACATCTGACCCCCAGCTCCTAGCACCGCAGCATCCTGCACCTCACACTGCTGCCTAGCAGCCCAGCTTGCGTCCCGCTCCTAGCACGATCCTGTCATCTCTCGCCCACCTCCAGCCAGCTGGTCCCAGCTCCTAGCACAGCTATCTGACCCCCCGCTCCTAGCAACGCTGGTCCCAGCTCCTAGCACAGCTCATCTGGTCCCAGCTCCTAGCACAGCACATCTGACCCCAGCTCCTAGCACAGCTGGTCCCAGCTCCTAGCACAGCTGGTCCCAGCTCCTAGCACAGCTCATCTGACCCCCAGCTCCTAGCACAGCTGGTCCCAGCTCCTAGCACAGCTCATCTGACCCCCAGCTCCTGGGATATACAATCATCTTGCCAATTTCTCAATTTTAGGTAAGGAAAAGTCTTTTATCCAATCCAAATCTCGCTATTGTCCCTCTCCAATTAGTCTGAGTCCTGAATTCTCATCCTATTAGGGAGATTCCATTGTCGTGTTTATGGATCGTATTTTCTAGAGGCCAATTCAGCATAAGAATAAACTAATATCCAGTGTCCTATGGCGAATGACAGAATGAGCACAGCTGACCAACTATAATCTGGATTATAGCACCGTATTAACCCTTCATGTAAATCAACTATAATCTGGATTATAGCACCGTCCGTGTTAACCCTTCATGTAAATCAACTATAATCTGGATTATAGCACTTTGTTAACCCTTCACGTAAACCAACTATAATCTGGATTATAGCACCGTGTTAACCCTTCATGTAAATCAACTATAATCTGGATTATAGCACCGTGTTAACCCTTCATGTAAACCAATTATAATCTGGATTATAGCACTGTGTTAACCCTTCACAACAAACACTTTGTTGGGTGTTTTGGGTGATTGCGGTTCTGACATAAAACGATATATTAGGGCGAAGTATTAAGTTGTAGTTCTCCAAGAGCGGAAGCATTAGAGGTTAGAATCTCCTGACAATAGTAAGGATATAACTAACCCCTGAATTGGGCGTCATGGTGAAATAGCGAGATGCTTCAACGCTGGTTTAACTTTGCCTCCTGTCGTGCTCCCCCCACATCTAACCGCAATTCTTACCATATGGCTACACATATTGTATGGTTATATATAGTCCATTCACAGTGGGAGCCTGAGAGCCGGCAAGTGAATTAAATGTACGGCGTCCCGTGGCTTTAAATAATAACTTGCAAACTAGGCCTATTAGAGAGCAATAAACTGTAACACCAAGGTACCAGACCTGGCAATCTCTACGGCAGCACCTGCAGTAAGATGTCACTGTACAGCTGGTAAATACAGCAGCACGTCAGTGAGTGTCATATAGTCAAGGGGATAGATAAATATATACAAATTCTGGTCAGCGGTGTGGTAGCTCCCACTTACCCAGGACTGGGCTGGGTGCCAGCCTCCATGCTAGGTTTCTCTAGGAATCAGCTGGCATACAGGACTGGGATTAATGCCAATGTCTAGGCGGACAGAATCTCATGCAGGGGTGAGAAGGGGGGAACATGTTAATCCCCTTCCCCCGCACAGAGCTGGGTGCAGTGCCGACATTATCAATGTAAAGACCCCTATGTAGAGATAATTGCCAGGAGATGGGCAGACAGGATCCGGCACAGTCACAACCTTCTAACCAGTATGGCACCTCCAGCACACCCAATGCCATAGCAGTATATTGAATTATCAGCGCTGTGTAGACTCAGACATGGCAGTGGGACTAAATGCCATCTAACACAGTGGGCAGTGGACAGATCATAATGCCAGGCTAGAGATGTGGGCACAGAGACTGGGTAAGATCTCGGGTTATACAGTACACTGTGCAGAATGCCACCCACTGATGGCAATGCCATCCTTTACACTGCTGGTGTGGGAGAATGTCAACCTACAGATTATACAGAGAACAGGGCAGTGAGCTCCGTATATCACAATGGGATTGGCAGCCTTGATGATTTAGAGTCTTTTACTGGCCACTGGGGATAGCCAATCACAATCCCATAACCTAGAATAACATCCGTTCAGGTCAATAATAACCGTTCAGTCCCTTCCCTGTCTGTCCCCCCATGTTTATGGCGCTTTAAAACCACACGAACACAAAGCGTGTCTGTCTCTTTAACACCAGCCATTCTACACCATCCGATTGGACGGAGAATTGTTCATTATTTTCCCAGCTAGGAATACGAGAGGCTTTTACTGCCTCGCTTTGCATTCCCCAAATCACCCGCACACGGAATAAACATGTGAAAGGTTTCAGTGTTTAAGCGCATTCGCTTCTAGAGACGGCGGTTCTTAGATAATTATCCAAATTGCACCTTTGCCTTGAAAGTGCGATTTGCTCGACATACGGTAGCCCAGTGCATTGTGGGTGGGTTATTGTTGGTTCAGGTTAAACCTCACCGGGTTCCTAACCATCAGTTGTAATAAAACATCTGAACGTCCATAGAGAACATTTCTATATATACATCACGTGGCCAATACCAGTCATGGTCAGGGTTCTAGATACCGTACAGATATCAATGTGCATTGTGATAAGCAACATAATACATTTACTGTCAGTGATGGGATGATTGGGTCTGTATCCCACACACGTTACATGATAGATCAGATGAGCTGCAGGACTTTGTACCTTGTTAATGTTGTTATTTCCTAGAATATTCTCATTGGCTAATGGTGGGGTCCACCTGTGAGTGGAGAATTTGTCTCGAAATGCATTAATACCATCCACAGATCTAGTCCATCGAACTGCATTAGTGGTAATCACGGATATTTCAGCCAATCGATTGTACAGCCTATTGACGATCATTTAGAATTAATGATTTTTCAGACAAAACATTTGTGTCTAAAACTCAGAGCTGATCACATGGCCAATCTAACCAAAGCATGGCGCTGGGAACCGAAAGGCGAGAAATGTCCCGGATTTACCATCCCGGGTGGATGGAAACAGCACAAGACAAACACAAGGACAATGAAATCCCCCCAGCCATACGGCACTAACGCAGAATGAACAGATAGAGATAAAGATTATTATTATTTCCTTTGTACAGTGGTCAGGGTAGAATTTTCTAGCTTATAGGAGACAATCAATGGGACCTACAGATGTCACCTATTCCTGTGACCCCCACACACATTCAGACCTTTAACTTCTACATCAACAATGTTCTGGTTTATTGGCTCCTGTGGTTAATTCTATCAACCTCTAACCTGAAATACTGCAGCTATGTTAAAGGTCCCAATTCTATAGATTTACCTCTAAAAGGTCCAAATTCCCAGAAAATCTCTATTCAAATGAATGAATTCCACCCAGCATACATCAGTGTTTCTATACGATCAGAGATAAAGGGAAATATATCACAGAACACAGAATATTGTTTGGATTAAAGGGCAAGTCCAGCCCCAAAATGAAAACTTACATACAGGTAAATCACCCCCCAAAACCCTAAACGGTAATAGTTTGAAACCTGAAATATATAAGTCTAACCTGAAATCCTGCACAATGTCCTGTTTCCCCTGTTTCTGCTTCCTGGTTCTTCCAGTTAGTAACTGTCAGTTATGGATTTGACAGTTGACATCACAGCCAATGACTGAATGTTAATCCCCTGTCTGCCTCTTCTGAGCATGCCCAGGCTCAGTACAGGTTTCTAAATGGCTCAGTTTCCACGAGGCATCCAGAAGCATAGCAGGCATAAAGTAATAAATACATAGGACAAAGAAGGATATATCAACATATTTTAAAGAGGCCATTCTTTCTAAAAGATGAGGGTAGAGTTGCCCTGGCTCAGGCCTGTTCCTCTTTGTACTTTAATGGACCAAATGGCCTTAAAGGGACCTTTCACCATAATGCGGACGGATAATTAGCAGACGCAACACATTGATTTTATTGTATTTTAGGAGCCTTTGAACGATTTCATTTTCATGTTCACGTAACTAAAACAGCGAGATCTGCTTGGTGGGGACTGACCCATGGAATTAGACCGTGATCGGAATGGAAGGCTGGGAAAGTAATTCAACCAAAAAACAATGTTAACGATAACAGAGAATCAAACATTAAAATGTAACCTGTAAATGACAAATACAGGAAATGTGGGTTTCATTTGTTCTATTTTAGTAACAAAATGATGTTCAGTTCCCATTAATATTCTCACTCTTAATCCCTCCTCATTACATCAGCCCTGGGCCCTGTTTCCTATCATGGTAACTTGCAATGCTTGATGCCTGTGATAAGGATTGGTCCCACCTAGTCATGTGACATCCTGTGCACTGGTTACATTGTAACTGGGACTAACTAATGAGCCTTAGTGGGGCACCAGATGGAAATTAAGTCTTTGCCTGTGCATGACCCTAACAGAGTGTGATACACTGGGGGGCACAGGGATGCACAGGAGATACAGACTGTGTTGTCAGCTGTTTGCAAACCAGATGTTGCTCAGATCCCATCAATAACATTCATAGTCTCTCTGGTGGGGACTCCATAGGCGGAACCCTATTACCGGACAGATGCTGCGTATTGGTAATTACCAGGAGATGGAAGTTAGAGGAGAGGAAGAGAGGGGCACAGGGTACACACATCTACTGGGTTGGGGAGGAGGTGGGAGATTTCTACCCTCACAAAATGTAGGACGATAAAGACACAATAACGAGAGGTACAGGGAGAAATGGCTTTAAACAAAACTAAACTATAATTAACATGTCATATGGCAAATCTAGGAAAACAAGTCACAGCCAAACACATCCAGATGTCCCTGGTAGATGTGAAACATGAAGATAAAACATTAGGCAATTAAATATGTTTAAACTCCGGATCAACCAACACAGAAAATATTTAATCAAAGGGGAAGGAAACCTGAAATACATAAAAATACACTTCCAACTTAACCCTTTCTTCACCTTAGCACAGGAAAATACAAAGTAGCTAATTGGACAGAACCCCCCTTTTTATCTACATGATGTAAACAGAGCATGTCTGACCCACTGGGAGAGGAAATGGGGGAGGGTAAAGATTTTACTGACTTTATACAGGTATATCTTCAATTAGGAATTCCCTAGAACAACAAGAGATGTTTCATTCTAATCAGCAGGTAACGGGATATAAGGTGATAACTGTCCTTTATACCAATTAAACACATGTGAGTGTCAGATTAACAGAATTGGTGTAACTTGGTGGATTTGTACTAATCAGTTTCATGAAAACATCCCACTCTGTAAATGGTTTAAAGGAAAACTAAATTAAATTTCATTTCAGATACTGTCTCCATGATATAGATTGTGTAGGACCAGATAATCTGATGTTATGACAATATATTTTATAGATTATTTATAAGGTTAGTGTGTCCTTTAAATGAAACCCACGGCCGTCCTTACAGTTCAGTGTATGTGAAAGGTAACAGGCTCTCAGCATATAATTGGGATAATGATGCTTTTAGAAACGAGTGGAATTATAGGAGTTTCATTAATTATGAAAATAGACCAATTAAAAACAGGGTGAAGACAGCTACTGAGAGTTATGTACAAGGACTCACACACAGGACAATATTTCCACCTCCGCTAATAAAGGATTAAATATTCTTTAAATTACAGTCCTTTAATCTCCCCATTATACCAGGTATATCCCACAATCCATTGCAGTCCTTTAATATCCCCATTATACCAGGTATATCCCACAATCCATTGCAGTCCTTTAATATCCCCATTATACCAGGTATATCCACAATCCATTGCAGTCCTTTAATATATCCCCCATTATACCAGTATATCCCCAACCATTGCAGTCCTTTAATACCCCATTATAACAGTTAATCCCACATCCATTGCAGTCCTTTAATATCCCCATTATACCAGGTATATCCCACAATCCATTGCAGTCCTTTAATATCCCCATTATACCAGGTATATCCCACAATCCATTGCAGTCCTTTAATATCCCCATTATACCAGGTTATCCCACAATCCATTGCAGTCCTTTAATATCCCCATTATACCAGGTATATCCCACAATCCATTGCAGTCCTTTAATATCCCCCATTATACCAGGTATATCCCACAATCCATTGCAGTCCTTTAATATCCCCCCATTATACCAGGTATATCCCACAATCCATTGCATCCTTTAATATCCCCATTATACCCGGATATCCCACAATCCATTGCAGTCCTTTAATATCCCCATTATACCAGGTTAATCCCACATCCATTGCAGTCCCTTAATATCCCCCCATTATATCCCAGGTATACCCACAATCCTGCAGTCCTTTAATATCCCCATTATACCGAGTATATCCCACAATCCTTGCAGTCCTTTAATATCCCCCATTATACCAGGTATATCCCACAATCCATTGCAGTCCTTTAATATCCCCCCATTATACCAGGTATATCCCACAATCCATTGCAGTCCTTTAATATCCCCATTATACCAGGTATATCCCACAATCCATTGCAGTCCTTTAATATCCCCCCATTATACCCAGGTAATATCCCACAATCCATTGCAGTCCTTTAATTCCCCCATTATACCAAGGTAGACTCCCACAATCCATTGCAGTCCTTTAATCTCCCCATTATACCAGGTATATCCCACAATCCATTGCAGTCCTTTAATATATCCCACAATCCATTGCAGTCCTTTAATCAACCCCTGTTATACCAGGTATATCCCACAATCCATTGCAGGTATTTACATTTATCCGTGTTTTAAAGCTACAGAGCAGCATTACTATAAATTGCCGCAACATTAACATTGTTCTAAGCTTTTCAAGGTTTAAAACACGGATATAAATGTAAATACCTGACAATGGATGGGGAGTTACATGGTTAAACAGGGGTTGATTTAAAGGACTGCAAGGCATTGTGGATATTCCTGGTATAATGGGGAGATTAAAGGAAGGCAATGGATTGTGGGATATATTGGGTATAATGGGAGCTTAAAGGACTGCAATGGATTGTGAGGATATACCTGATATAATGGGGGGATATTAAGGGACTGCCAATGATTGTGGGATATACCTGGTATAATGGGGGAATTAAAGGGATTGCAAGAACTTGTGGGATATAACTGGATAGTGGGGCGGATATTAAAGGACTGCCAATGGATTGTGGGATATACTATGGTATAATGGGCGATATTAAAGGACTGCATGGATTGTGCGGAGTATACCTGCGTTAATGGGGATAGTAAAGGACTGCCCAAGGGATTGTGGTCGAACCTGGTATAATGGGGATATTCTAAGGACGGCAATGAATTGTGGAGAGATACTGTATAATGGGCGGATATTACAGGACTGCAATTAATTGTGGGATATACCTGGTATAATGGGGATATTAAAGGACTGCCAATGGATTGTGGGATAGACCTGAGTATAATGGGGATATTAAAGGACTGCCAATGGGATTGTGAGGATATACCGGTAGAATGGGGATATTAAAGGACTGGGCAATGGATTGTGGGATATACCTGGATAATGGAGGATATTAAAGGACTGCAATGGATTGTGGGAGATACCTGCAGTATAAGGAGGCGATAGCTAAAGATGCAATCGGATGTGGAGATATACATGGTTATAACAGGGGTTGCATTTAAAGGCCTGCAATGGATTGTGGGAGTATTGCGCTTAATGGGGAGCTTAAAGGACTGCAATGGATTGGGGGATATACCTGGTATAATGGGGTATTAAAGCGATGCAATGGATTGTGGGATATAACTGTATAATGGGCGGATATTAAGGACTGACAATGGATTGGGGATACCTGGTATAATGGGGGGTATATAAAGGACTGCACTGGATTGTGGGATATACCTGCGTATAATGAGGGAGATTTTAAAGGACTGCAATAAAAGAATATTGAATCCTTATTAGCGGAGGTGAGAAATATGTCTGTGTGCTGAGTCCTTGGACATAACTCTCAGTAGCGGCCTTACCTGTTTTTACTTGGTATATTTCATAATTATGAAACTCCTATAATTCCACTCGTTTCGAAAAGCATCATTATCCCCAATTATATGTGAGAGCCTGTTAACATTTCACATACACTGAACTGTAAGGACGGCGGGGTTTCATTTAAGGACACACTAACCTTATAAATATCTATAAAAATATATTGTCACATAACATCGATTTCTTCCTACCCACATCTGTATCATGGAGACAGTATCTGCAATGAAATTTAATTTAGTTTTCCTTTAAAACCTTACACGAGTGGGAGTTTCATGAAACTGATTAGTACAATACCACCAACCCCCCGGCTGAACACCAATTCTGAATAATGTCGGAAACAAAACTCACTGGTGTTTACTGGTATAAAGGGACAGTTAGTGTGGACACCAGGAGGAGTACTGAAAGAATATAGTTCTCGTGACTGCGTGATGCTAGGGAAATTGACGAGACAAGTCTAGCAGCTTGATTGTGAGTACGATACTAAGGGGAAAGTCTAATGTGAAGGGTACATACCTGGAAGAACTAAGTAAGTCAATCTGGGCGGTCCGCATCGAATGGCGGCGAGAGGTGAGAGGTAATAGAGTGACCAACTGACAATGTAGATAAAACGGGGGTAAGGAGGATAGCTGCAGACAGACAAATTAGCCACTTTGTATCTTCTGTGCTAAGGTGAAGGAAAGGGATTAAGTAGCAGCAGTTATTTTTATGATAAGTGATTAAAGCGCCTAATGTACCTTCCCCTTTGATAAAATATTTTCTCTGCTTGGTTGATCGGAGTTTAACATATTAATGCCTACTGTTTTATCTCATGTTCACATTACCAGGAGACTGGATGTGTTTGGCCTGTGACTGGTTTCATTAGATATTCAGCACACTATGACATGTTAATTATAGTTAGTTTTGTTTAAAGCATTTTCTCCCTGACACGATCTCGTTATTGTGTCTTTATGTCCTACATTTGATGAGGTAGAAATCTCCCCCGCCTCCCCAACCCAGTAGAATGTGTGCATACCCGTGCCCTCTCTTCCTCTCCCTCTAACTTCCATCTCTGGTACTTACAATACGCCAGCATCTGTCCAGGTAATAGGGTGTCCGCCTATGGAGTGCCATCAAGACGAGACTAATGGAATGTTAGTGATTGGATCTCGCCAACAGCTGGTTTGCCCAAACAGCGCAAGCACAGTCTGTATCTCTGGGCATCCTTGCCCCCCCAGTGTTATCACACTCTGTTAGGGTCTGCAGAGCAAAGGCTACAATCCATTGAGGGAATAGGCTACATAATGCCGTTTATATCGGCGAATGAAAAAATGCCACCGATTCCAGGTCACACGTACATTTTTTTACGCAAATGCGTTTTATAATATTTAAGTTTTTCAAAAACAGGAAAATCAAGGCTGCCGATAATGCTTCGATTGCCGTGAGCGATTGTCCAATTGCTACTGGGGCCTAAGCCTCGGTGCTCTGAGGCCACACTAATCGGATACAAGAGTAATGTGGGTGTGAGAGATGGTTCACAGAACGTTAGCATCTCCGTATGTGCAAACGTTGAACGACGTGTTGCGTCGATTAGAACACGTGACTGTATTTTAATTTTGAGGGGGAAATAATGCGTGATCAAAATGCCGCTACGGAAAAGCGGCACTCGCCAACGCACCGCTAAAATGCTCTAGTGTGGCAATCAAAATTAACAAGGCACAAAGTCACGGTTGCCAGGGGTCCCTATTTAGATAGGATTGTTCCATCTGCAAGGTCAGAGTCCTGAGTCCCACAATCAGGGCTGAAATCCTGCCCTAGGAACATTCCTGGCAGCCCTGCCCCCAGAAACCCACTCCCCACCCCCAGAACACGCCAAACCCCGCCTCCACCATGCCCACTCTCGCCACCATACTCACGCCTCCAGCTCCACCCCTGCCACGCCCAACCACACCCTTTCCCACTCTGGCAACCCTGTCTGCAGCTCATCTGATCTATCATGTAACGTGTGTGGGATACAGACCCCAATCATCCCATCCTGACAGTAAATGTATTATGTGGCTACACAATGCACATTGTGATATCTGCTACGGTATCTAGAAACAAACAAACAAACCGGACCATGACTGGTATTGGCCACGTGATGTGATATATAGAAAGTTCTCTATGGACGTTCAGATGTTTTTATTACAACTGATGCGCTAGGAACCCGGTGAGCGTTTAACTGAAACCAACAATAACCCACCCACAATCACTGAGGCTACCGTATGTCGAGCAAATCGCACTTTCAATGGCAAGGTGCATTGGATAATTATCTCTACATAGGGTCTTTACCATTGATTAAATGTCGGACACTGAAACCCATCCTCTGTGCTGGGGGAGGGCGATTACATGTTCCCCCCTTCTCACCCCTGCATGAGATTCTGTCTTGCCTGAAATTGGCATTAATCCCAGTCCTGCTATGCCAAGCTGATTCCTAAGAGAAACCTAGATGGAGGCTGGCACCCAGACCCAGTCCTGGGTAGTGGGAGCTACCACACCGCTGCCAGAATTTCTAATTATTTATCCCCTTGACTATAGGACACTCACTGACGTGCTGCGGATATTTAACCAGCATGTACAGTGAAATCGTACTGCAGGTGATTGCCGTAGAAGATGCCAGGTCTTGCTACCTTGTGTTACAGTATTGCTCTCTAATAGGCAGTTTGCCAAGTTATTATTAAAGCCACGGGACGCCTGCTACATTAATTCACTTGCTGGTGCATAGTAATGGGATCTATCTCAGCTCCACTGTGAATGCGACTATATTAACCATACATAGGTGTAGCCATATGAAGTAAGAATGCGGTTGATGTGGGGGGAGCACGACAGGAGGCCAAAGTTAAACAGCGTTGAAGCCATCCGCTATCTTCCCATGACGCCCAAGTAGGGGTTAGTTATTCCTACTATTGTTCAGGAGATTTCTAACCTCCAACGCTTCGCTCTGAGAGAAACTACAACTTAATACTTCGCCATAATATATCGTTTTATGTCAGAACCGCAATCACCAAAACACCCAACAAAGGTTGTTGTGAAGGAGTTAAACAGATGCTAAATCCATGATTTCATAGTTGGTTTTACATGAAGGGTTAACACTGCTATAATCAAGATTATAGTTGATTTACAAGAAGGCGTAACACGGTGCTATAATCCAGAGTAAGTTGGTTTACGTGAAAAGGTTAACAAAGTGCTTAATCCAGCTTATAGTTGGTTTACATGAAGGCTCTAACACGGTGCCTATAATCCGTTTAGTGGTTTACATGAAGGGTGTAACACGCGTGCTATTAATCAGATTATAGGTGCGTTTACATGAAGGCCATTAACACGGTGCTATAATCCAGATTATGTTGGTTTACATGAAGGATTAAAACCGGATGCTATAATCCAGATTTAGTTTGATGTAATGAAGGGTTAAACACGGTGCTATAACCAGATTATAGTTGGTTTACATGAGGCGTTAACACGGTGCTATAATCAGATTATAGTTGATTTACATAAGGGTTAATACTGGTGCATAATCCAGATTATAGTGGTTACATAAAGTTAACACGGTGCTATAATCCAGCTTATAGTTGATTTACCATGAGGTTAACACTGCCACTATAATCCAGATTATAGTTGCGTTTACATGAAGGGTAACACGGTGCTATAATCCAGATTATAGTTGGTTTACTGAAGGGTAATACGTGCTATAACCGGATTATAGATTGGTTACATAAAAGGTTAACACGGTTGCTATATCCAGATTATAGTTGATTTACATGAAGGGTTAACCGGTGACCTATAATCCGATATATAGGTGATTTACATGAAGGGGTTAACACGCAGTGCTATAATCCCAGCTTTATAGGTGGTTTACATGAAGGGTTAACACGGATGCATAATCAGATTATAGTTGGTTACATGAAGCGGTTAACACGGTGCTATAATCCAGATTATAGTTAATTGCGTTTAACATGAAGCGGTTAAACGGTGATATAATTCCAGAGTATCAGTTGTTTAATCGAAGGGTTAACACGGTGTATAATCCAGATTATAGTTGGGTTTACTAAAGGGTAACACGGTGCCTATAATCCAGATTATAGTTGGTTACATGAAGGGTTTTAACACAGTGATATAATCCAGAGTTAGTTGGTTTACATCAGAAAGCGCCGTTAACACGGCTGCTATAATCCTATATAATACATGACGGTTCCTGATAGCGGTTACAGAGAAGCTTTAATTATCCTTTGCAGATCTGCTAGAAGAGAATCCCTTATGTTTTTGCATTAGACTGGGGAAAACTGACAGTTGCTTGAAATAAATATACATTTGTTTCACTTGAGCCTGAGAAAATCGAGGTTGATTAATTAGAACTCCACTTCGCCAAGAGAATATGGCTACAAGCGCTAAACCAGTCTTTGGTACTACAGCAGACACTCTCCAATTAGAACGTCATTACTTTACTTCAGTCCCAACACGTTGACGACGACACGTGAATTAGGACATTCTGGATGTGGGATCCTCCGTGAAAATACAGTAATTCCAGGGGGGCTGTGTGTTGATGCTACAATGACCAAGGGATGTTAGGATTATTTCAGTGATGTTTATGTCATAAACCTTCTTCATCTAGTTCAAATCCAAATAACTGCATTGTTGATTACTGTCGGAGCAAGATGGAATGCTTTTGGCGCCAGGGAATGTTTTAACCGGTAAAGACAAGATGGCGGACAGTACAATATGGCTGCAGTACCGATGAGGTGAGCTACCTCTGCGCGTCATGGTTACAATCGGACTCTCAAGGTTGAGGACATAGTGGTGTTAGATAGTGGTTCTGGGGATTCAACCTATCATTAATTGACTTTTCCCAATCTCTGGAGTTAAGAAGCAAGGATTCTCGAAGAGTTTGTGAAAACTAGAGGTTCTGGTGAGAAATGAGGCTGACCCCAATCTAACATGGGACTTTGCCACAGACGTAACTTATGTAGTGGTTTAGTTTCAGATCAATACAGAAAGGATTGGAACTGTTGAGCGACCGCGAGTGTAAGATAAGTCATGACCTAATGACGCCCTAGGTGACGTCATTACGAGAATTGATTAACGTTAACTGACTCGATTCCCTTCATTGTATAGGATTCCCAGCTAGTTTAGAGAATTCCATTTCCTTTTGTTTTTTTATACTCCATTGTAGATCCTTGCCTTCTCCACAGAATTCCAAAGCGTTCTTTTCTTAGACTCAAATCTGTATCAGTTTGCCTCCATCCCCTGGACTGGTGTATAAATTAGTAGGGTGTATAGTAAAACATCACTGTGTCTGTGATCTTTATCAGTTTATTTCAAAACATCCCATTGGCTCATTGTTATGATGAACTAAAAATATGATCAGATTCTATTCTTCTCTCCATCTCAATACTCCAGCTGTGACTCATTCTGATCATCGCCCATAGGACACGGATAGTAGTTATTCTTATGCTGAATGGCATCTAGAAATACGATCCATAAAACGACAATGAGAATCTCCTAATAGATTAGAATCATTTACTCGACTAATGGAGAGGGACAATAGCGAGATTTGCGATTGGATACAGACTTGTCCTTGACAAAATTGAGGAAATAGGGATTTTATTTAGTGAAATAACAGATTTGAATACAAGATATTACAGAGCAGCATTACTATAAATTGCCGCAACATTAACATTGTTCTAAAAAATGAACAATAATCCATCCGGACCAGGATTGTGGGACAGGGTTAACCCTTTATGTCTGGGTCCATATTAACCCCATATACAGTCTATATACATAGAGCAGCTGCACAATACTTACCAGCAAGTAACAAGTTAAATCCAATCCCCCAGTAGTTAATGGAATTTTAAACATTTGGATTTTTAATTGAATGAGATAAAAATTAAAAACCATGGAAGCGTTGGGCTGTGTGAAATTAGCCCTGCACAGATTTTATGTTCCCCTTTAATTCACGGCTTTTGTCATCTTTCAAATTGTCCTTTATGTTGCTAATGTAGAAATGATTCTCTGGAATAGTTTCCATGTCTCCTCTGAACACTGGGGCCTCAAAGTCCTAACAGCAGCAGAAATACATGGAAATTGTACCGTCCCCCGTACACAATGGGAATATTAATCATCGCACTGCCTGGAGAGCAGCAATCAGACTGTATCGCTCCTTCTGCTGATACATGGTTTAATCCTTTCCTTTATTAGACTGGACACTCTCTAGGGTTATAGTTACGGTATATAGTATAGTTACTGTATATATGGTTACGGTATATAGTATAGTTACTGTATATATGGTTACGGTAGTTACTGTATATATGGTTACGGTATATAGTATAGTTACTGTATATATAGTTACTGTATATAGTATAGTTAATGGGGGACCAATAATTCCCTCTGTCACCTCAACACAATATCCAGGGTGTGACATGTCCACCTGCTTATTATCTAATTATCGACTGCGTCACATGAGACGTAGACAGGTATTCCATTGCTTGCTGTGTTCACACATGTGACTCCTATTGCAGCCAAAGACCGCCGGGCTTCGTACCGATGTCACTGTGACCGTGACAGGTTCTTATTTTGACGATACTGAGAAAGTATCTGTAATAAAGACAAATAGCAGAGCCAGATTGAATGAGACCATAAATGGCTGTTAAATCCCAAGTAGTTACTGTAACAGAAGCGACACTGGATACATAGATAAAGAACGTCTCTGGGGGCCTAATTTCTGCAGGCTCATCTCCCCACCCAGTGTTAACGTTTTTTGGGGGCTCGGTGCAGAGACACAAACTTATAGACTGTAAGCTCTTGTACCACAGTAATGCTGATAAACCAGAACTATTTGCACTTTGTATTACTTGCACTACCCTTGTATGTAACATGTATGTTTTCCTCGTGTATATTAATACAACTGTAAAGTACCACGGAAGATGTTGGCGCTATATAAATCCACAATAATAATGATAATAACTGATTAGCGGACCCCAATGCAGGGCAGGCAGTTCTGGATCAGTAGAATTGGGAGTCGGGCAGAGAAATGACACCCCCTTCTTTTTGTGACAATATGTTCTTATCAGTGAGTCTTCTAAAGCCAATAACTATATAGGAGCAACGTTGGAGGTAGGGAGGAATACAGGTTGTAGGGTTACCAGTAAGTGGTCCTTTAAATACAATCCTGTGTGTATAATGGGTGGGGAAATAATATCTTAATTCTTAGAAATACATAAGATGCCCAAAGATAGCACAAACACTAAATCCGTATCTGTTGTTATTTGTACTTTGGTCTCTAGGGGGAAAGTGGATGATAGGAGACAAATAATCAATAAGGTTTGTGTTCTTCAATTTAATTCAACAAAACTTCCCTCTGGTCCTAATTGATTTCATATAGAGAGAAAAACTGTCGCTCTAGATATTGTCAAAATGAAATAGGGGCACATCCAGATATCTAGAGACAAAGGGGCACAGTGTCTGTTTATCTAGAATTAAATAGACTTAAATAGGGGGCACATCCAGATATCTAGAGACAAAGGGGCACAGTGTCTGTTTATCTAGAATTAAGAGAATTAAATAGGGGGCACATCCAGATATCTAGAGACAAAGGGGCACAGTGTGTGTTTTATCGAGAATTAAAGAGAATTAAATAGGGGGACACATCAGATATCTAGAGACGAGGGGGCACAGTGATGTTTATCGAGAATTAAAGAGAATTATTAAATAGGGGCACATACAGATACTAGAGACAAAGGGGCACAGTGTCTGTTTATCAGAATTAAAGAGAATTAAATAGGGGGCACATCCAGATATCAGGACAAAGGGGCACAGTGTCTGTTTATCTAGAATTAAAGAGGATTATTAAAAGGGGGCACATCCAGATATCTAGAGACAAAGGGGCACAGTGTCTGTTTATCTCGAATTAAAGAGAATTAAAATAGGGGGCACATCCAGATATCTGCGAGACAAAGGGGCACAGTGTCTGTTTATCTAGAATTAAAGAGAATTAAAATAGGGGGCACATCCCAGATATCTAGAGACAAAGGGGCACAGTGTCTGTGTATCTAAAATAAAGAGAATTAAATAGGGGGCACATCCGATATCTCGAGACAAAGGGGCACGTGTCTGTTTATCAGAATTAAAGAGAATTAAATGGGGGCACATCCAGATATCTAGAGACAAGGGGCACAGGGTCTGTTTATCTAGAATAAAGAGAATTAAATAGGGGGCACATCCAGATATCTAGAGACAATGGGGCACAGTGTGTTATCTAGAATTAAAGAGAATTAAATAGGGGCACATCCAGATTATCTAGAGACATGGGGCACAGTGTCGTTATCTAGAATAAAGAGAATTAAATAGGGGCACATACAATATCTAGAGACAATGGGGCACAGTGTCTGTTTATCTAGAATTAAAGAGAATTAAATAGGGGGCACATACAGATATCTAGAGACAAAGGGGCACAGTGTTTGTTTATCTAGAATTAAAGAGAATTAAATAGGGGGCACATACAGATATCTAGAGACAAAGGGGCACCGTGTTTGTTTATCTAGAGTTAAAGAGAATTAAATAGGGGTCACATCCAGATATCTAGAGACAAAGGGGCACAGTGTCTGTTTATCTAGAATTAAAGAGAATTAAATAGGGGGCACATCCAGATATCTAGAGACAAAGGGGCACAGTGTCTGTTTATCGTTTATTTATATTTTGGTTTTTCTTTTTGTTTAGTTATGTATTTAGATTTTTTTTTAATTTTTTTCTTTTGTTTATTGATTGTTTTAAGTGTCCTTAAATACAATCCTGTGTGTATAATGGGTGGGAAATAATATCTTAATTCTTAGAAATACCATAAGATGCCCCAAAGATAGCAAAAACACTAAATCCGTATCTGTGTTATTTCTACTTTGGTCTCTAGGGGGGAAAGTGATGATAGGAGACAAAATAATCAATAAGGTTATGGGTCTTCGAATTCATATCAGACAAAGGCTTCTCTGGAATCCTAATTGATATCTAGAGACAAAAACAGTGTTGTCTAGAATATTTAAAAATTAAATAGGGGCACATCCAGATATCTAGAGACAAAGGGGCACAGTGTCTGTTTATCTAGAATAAGTAGATTAAAATGGGGCACATCCAGATATCTAGAGACAAAGGGCACAGCTGTTGTTTTCAGAATTAAAAGAATTAAAATAGGGGCAAATCCAGATATCTAGAGACAAAGGGGACAGTGTCTGTTTATCAGAATTAAAGAGAATAAATAGGGGGCACATCCAGATATCTAGAGACAAAGGGGCACAGTGTCGGTTATCAGAACTAAGAGGATACTTAAATAGGGGGGCACATCCAGATATCTAGAGACAGGGGCACAAGGTCTGTTATCAGAGAATTAAAGAGAATTAAAAGGGGGCACATCCGAGATCTCAGAGACAAAGGGGCACAGTGTCTGTTTATCTAGAATTAAAGAGAATTAAATAGGGGGCACATCCAGATATCTAGGACAAAGGGGCACAGGTCTGTTATCTAGAATTAAAGAGAATTAAAATGGGGGCACATCCAGATATCTAGAGGACAAAGGGGCACAGGTGTCTGTTTACTAGAATTAAGAGAATTAATAAGGGGGCACATCCAGATATCTAGAGACAAGGGGCACAGTGTCTGTTATCTAGAATTTAAAGAATTAAATAGGGGCACATCCGATATATAGAGACAAGGGGCACAGTGTCTGTTATAGAAAGAATTAAAGAGAATTAAATAGGGGGCACATACCAGATTCTACGAGACAAAGGGGCCAGTGTCTGTTATTAGAATTAAAGAGAATTAAATAGGGAGGGCACATTCCAGATTATCTAGCAGACAAGGGGCACCGTGTGTTGTTATCTAGATTTTAAAGGAATTAAATAGGGGACACATCAGATATC
Source organism: Hymenochirus boettgeri (assembly GCA_019447015.1). Classification (NCBI taxonomy): domain Eukaryota; kingdom Metazoa; phylum Chordata; class Amphibia; order Anura; family Pipidae; genus Hymenochirus; species Hymenochirus boettgeri. Next base: position 95,857,183 of record CM033476.1, read on the forward strand.
TAGAGACAAAGGGGCACAGTGTTAGTTATCTAGAATTAAAGAGAATTAAATAGGGGGCACATCCAGATATCTAGAGACAAAGGGGCACAGTGTGTGTTATCTAGAATTAAAGAGAATTAAATAGGGGCACATCACAGATATCTAGAGACAAAAGGGGCACAGTGTCGGTTTATCTAGAATTAAAAGAGAATAAATAGGGGCACATCCAGATATCTAGAGACAAAGGGGCACAGGTGTGTGTTTATCTAGAGTTAAAGAGAATTAAATAGGGGCACATCCAAGATATCTAGAGACAAAGGGCCACAGTGTTGTTATCTAGAATTAAAGAGAATTAAATTAGGGCACATCCAGATATCTAGAGACAAACGGGCAACAGTGTCTGTTATCTAGAATTAAAGAGAATATATTAAATAGGGCACATCCAGATATCTAGAGACAAAGGGGCACAGTTGTTCGTTTATCTAGAATTAAAGAGAATTAAATAGGGGCACCATCCAGATATCTAGAGACAAAGGGGCACAGTGTCTGTTTATCTAGAATTAAGAGAATAAATAGGGGCACATCCAGTCTATTAGGACAAAGGGGAACAGTGTCTGTTATCAGAGAATTAAAGAGAAATTAATAGGGGCACATCCAGATATCTAGAGACAAAGGGGCACAGTGTCTGTTTATCGAGAATTAAAGAGAATTAAATAGGGGCACATCCAGATATCTAGAGACAAAGGGGCACAGTGTCTGTTTATCGAGAATTAAAGAGAATTAAATAGGGGCACATCCAGATATCTAGAGACAAAGGGGCACAGTGTCTGTTTATCTAGAATTAAAGAGAATAATAAGAGGCACAATATCTAGATCTAGAAGTAAGAAGGGATTGGACACAGAGCCTGAGGCAGATCCTCAGACATAAGCTTCGTACACACATTACAGACGGGATTGGATCTTTTTCAGTGATGTTGTGTAGTCAGGACTGTAGCCGACAATCATTTAGCGTTGTTACAGACCCACAATTTCCCTTGGCCGTGACCATGAGGATGTATGATAGTCCTCACCGATCTCCTTATACCTTACAGGACTGTGTGTACACACCTCTATAAAAGATAACAGACAGAACCTTGGAAATATTGGTACAGTGGGTACCCAGCCTTACGGAGGATTGGAAAGGAATAAGAATCAATTGAATTACTTTGACCTACAGCCCTGACTTAATACAAACAGATGAAGTGTTGAAATTGCTGAAAGTTACAGTCACAGCCGAATAACTCCAAGTTGTTCATCACAAAACAAATGCAAATAAAATAATCTGCTGCCAGCTGGGTAATGGAGCTGGTTTATTGGACTGCTGATCTGCAGGGCAACTCCACAGAGAGGTTTTTTTCTCCCGACCGACCGTTCGCCATAAGAGACCATTAGATCGGCAGTGATTTACCGTCATGTCTGATACCTTGTTCATCTGATCCACCATTCGAACGAGTACCCAGATTGTAGGTGTAACCCTGACTGTACTATACTAAAACAATATGGCAGCTCCCACCCATATGTATAAATACAAATATACAGAGAAGGAATGTTCTGTACATACAATAAGCTATACCCTCATACTGTACTGTCTAAGGGAAACACTATGGCAGCTCCCACCCATATGTATAAATATACAGAGAAGGAATGTTCTGTACATACAATAAGCTATACCCTCATACTGTACTGTCTAAGGGAAACAATATGGCAGCTCCCACCCATATGTATAACTTAGGAAAAGAGAGAGGGAAATAGGAAAGAGAAGGAAGAAAAAAGAGAGAGAAAGAGAAAGACCTAGAGGAGGACTGGGAATCCCTAGATGAGGATGAGTTGAAGGACCTTGATAGTCGACCCTCAAAGCAGAAAGGTAAAGGGGTCCAAGTTAAGAGATACGGTGGATGGAGAGGGAGACAGGGAGGGGAATCAGAAAAAAACAAAAGATGATGATTTTTCCTTTATTCTTCTGCACCATTAACGTCTTAGCATTAATATCCCAAGGCGAGGTCTTGGCCTATGAATATCTAAAAGAATCTGAGGCCAATATAATGTTTCTACAGGAGACCAGATTAACACAAGTGCAGAGCTGTATAGGGCAAAGAAAGATTGGGGTTCAGGCCCGTCGTTTTGGTCCATAGGGTCAGAACCCCGGGGGGAATTGGGATATTTAAAGGGATACCCCAGTTTGAAGTCACAGGCTGGTGGAAATTGCAGTTGGACGGTGTTTACTCTTGGATATAAAGTTAAAAGACAGAGTATTGCGTCTGATAAATGTATATGGGCCCCAAACCACAGGGGAAAGGAAGAGACTTCTCCTAGAAATCAAACCTTATCTTTATACTTCCATCCCCACTATATGTCTGGGGACTTCAATCAGGTGATGAGAGCAAGGACAGGACAGGAAGGTTTAATAAGTATGAGGGTCTCTTCTTTAGAGATTAATATCACAAGTGGATTAATGATGTGTCGACCTTTGGGGAAGGAAAGGAAAGCACACATACTACTGTGCCGGTAGGAGTAGCCGTTTGGACATGATTTTTATAAAGGAAGGTGGAACGTTCCTCTGATATTAGGAGACGTGGTGGAGTTTTCGGACCATCTGGCCACTCTTTTTGTTATGGGGTACAGAAGCCCCCGGAGGGAAAAGGCTTGTGGAGGTTGGGAGCAGAAAATCTGAGGGAGAGGAGGTAAAGAAGAGTTTTAGTGCCTTTTATAATGCCCAATTAACAAAGACAGAGTTTTATCTCACAACGTCTTCATGGGGGGAGGGAACCAAGAAGGAAATTTCTACCTATTTTAAGTCTCGATCATTAAACAGGGAGAGCCAAAGACAAATGAAGTATCAGTCTTTAAGGAAGAAGCTGGAAGTCTGATTTCAGATGGGGCAGATGCTGGGAAAGTTGCTGAATTGAAATCTCTGATGAAGCAATATCAATACAGTCGTTACAAGAGTTTGGTTCTGGAAAGGGATTATGGGAAGTCTGTTTCACCGACCCTTGCCAAATTGTAATGAAACTGTTAAAAAGAGGCAAGTAGAGGGTCTTATGGACCAAGAAGGAACATGCAGAGTTCCAAGGAGGGGATTTTGGGGGTGGTAGGAGAACACTATGCCAATTTCTTTAAAACAAAAACTATGATAAGGAAAAGATGGACAATTTCTAAAGGCAATGTCTGGTCCAGACCACACACATATGGATTTTTCTACTCTGACCAGAGATAACAGCAGAAGAAATAGAGTAAGAGATCAGTAATTTACACAGTAAAAAGGCTCCAGGTCCAGATGGTTGAACTCAGAGTTTTATAAAACCTTTAAAGATCTTTTGGCTCCAACCCTGGCTCAGGTTTTTAACGAATGTCTAAACGAAGGTTCCTTACCCCCCTCATGGAAGTTTCCTCTCTTATCCTTCTGTCTAAGGGAAGACGGAGACGTGTTGAGAACTGGAGGCCAATCACTTTGCTCAATACAGATAGGAAGTTTGTGCGAAGGTTCTTTTCTCCGTCTTGTTCAGTTTTCAGACGTGTACTCTCTCCTTTCCAATTCTGTACAGTGAGAGGGAGAAATATCTTTGGGGCAGTCCTGTCAATAAGAGAAGCCCTTGAAGAATGTAAAGCCCAATGTGAATAAGTATCTGCTATGTATAGACCAACCAAGGCCTTTGACAGAGTAAACCATCAATATTATGGGCAGTTTTGTCAAAATATGGGATCCCTACAAAGTTTATCAGTTGGTTATGTGTCCTATACAAAGGGGCAACATGCTCCCCGCTGATTAATGGCTGGCAAGGAGAGGAGTTTGAGGTGGGAGCAGGGGTAAGACAAGGCTGCCCTCTGAGCCCTCTCTTGTACAGTTTGGCCATTGACCTTTTCCTTCGGTTGCTAGAGATGGATATTAAGGAGGTATAAGGCTCCCCATGGTCAGATGTTAAATGTAATAGCCTATGCAGACGATGTGACCATTGTAATATCTAATCCTGCTGAGGAGGGCGCTATAGTGAAGCCAATCACAAGTTACTCGTAGGCCTCGGGTTCTCTAGTTAACCATGAAAAGTCAGAAGCTTTCTGGTGTCTGGACAATGAACCAACTTTCCATCTCCCAGAATTTCCCAGTGACCCCTAATCAATTAAGATCTTGGGGATTCGATTTGGGAGAGAGGACAATGGTGAAGTAAACTGGAAAGAGAAATTAGATATCGGGATGGGTAAAATAAAACGGTGGAAATCCTGGAAGTTGTCCTATTTGGAGAGAGTTAAAGTCATTAAGACTTACCTGGTACCAACCTTCCTGTTTGTTTCCTGTATTTTCCCATTGCCAGAACTTTTTATACTCAGATATTCAGTTTGTTTTTCCAAATGCTGTGGGGAGCAGATTGAACCCAGTAAAGCGGGGGGTCACCTACCTAAGGCGAAGGGAGGGAGGTTTGGGGAGTTGTTCCTGTTGCATTTTTTGGGACTATGTTCCTAAAGTATAATTGGATGTTTGATGCAGACAACAAGCTCCATGGGAAATAGTGTAAAGGCTCAGGTGTCGCCCTTTATTAAGGACTGGTTATTGGGAGGTCGGGTGAAACAGGTCCTGATACGAGGATATCACCTTTCCCCACATTTGACTTTAGGGTTAAAGATGTTGAGAAGATGGGGTCATTTGTCCGAACTTACCTCAATGTCACGGAAAGAATTGTATTGTACAGTGTTCAGTCACATTTTATTGTCCTACCAGTTCTGAAAGACTGTCCCAGTGATGTACAGACAGAGAGTTTGCAGTATCTAACCAGTAAGAGGTTCCCCCCAAAACTACAAGATACTGCATGGCTACTCCCAAGGGAAACTGTATGTACGGGGAAATACAAAATATATCAAGTGGCAGATAGAGAATGTCCTTGGGGCTGTAAATCAGAAGAATCCCAGGAACATTTCCTTATTGTTTGTCCCATCGCAAAGACATTGTGGGAACAAGTAGTAAAGCTCTGATTCTCAATTTGGGGGTTTTTCCTACCAGGAAGCACATATGGAGTTACAAATAGAAACCCAGCTGTAATAGAGAAACCATGTGCATTATTATAGCTATAATACGGTATTACCTATGGCAACCATGTAAAAAGGCATCTGTGCAGAGGAAGGATGTTTGGATTGGGCAGTTAGAGCCGCACAGTGACATTAGGTTTATTAAAATGATGGATATGAAAAGGAGGAAAGGGGAACTATGGGATCAAATCAATTAATGGAATATCTCTTTAAATTGAATTGTATTTTATATTGCAAATTGTGTTGATAATTTTTGAATGTAATTTTGTAAAGTGTTTTATGATAAAAAATTTTCTGTACACACAATAAGCTATACCCTCATACTGTACTGTCTAAGGGAAACAATATGGCAGCTCCCACCCATATGTATAAATATAAATATACAGAGAAGGAATGTTCTGTACACACAATAAGCTATACCCTCACACTGTACTGTCTAAGGGAAACAATAGGGCAGCTCCCACCCATATGTATAAATATACAGAGAAGGAATGTTCTGTACACACAATAAGCTATACCCTCATACTGTACTGTCTAAAGGAAACAATATGGCAGCTCCCACCCATATGTGAGCAGCAGCAAGGAGAGTGAGCTCCTGGAAGTTTGTGTTTTTCTTCAGTCCTGGGCCCTTGTTGGGTCCAGGGAAGGTGCCGTTATTCTGCTTACCTATTATCCAGTATAGCAGGATATTTCCTTGTATCCTCTCCCCCCTGAGGCCTGTTAATGGGTAAAAAGAAGCCCAGTACTGACTTGGAAGCCATGGAGGGGGAAGAAGCCATGAGCTCCCTAAGGAGGTCGGAGAGACACACGGTGAGGACAAACACGTCTGTGTCTAAGGCTAAAGAGAAGGAAGAGAAAAGGAAGTTTTTGAAAGAATTTAAGAAAGTGGAAAGTAAAACACAGAAAGGCCCCCAGCTGGGGAACATGGACGCCATAATGAAAGAGGCAGATTCCAGGGCTGTGCTGACTCCCCATGCTGGGGTAGGAAACACAGACGCTGATAACATGGAGACCGCTGGGGGTTGTAGTAACGATGCACAGGAGGTGGAAGTGTTGAGTGAACTGACGGCCTGTGACTCCCTAGCAAAGGAAATGGCTGAACAGGCTCTGGAGGAGGCTGAACAGGTGGACCAGGCCCTGCTGGGGCAGGTAGGAGAGAACTCCATGGGGGAGGAGCCTGAGTGCACTGGGACTGAATGGAAGGAGGAGGGGGAGAGAGAGGAAAAGAAACAATGTGATCAGCAGGGAGAACAGGAGGAAATCCAAAAAGCCTTAAAGGCGATGGCCGTGCTGAGCAGGAGGAAGGAAGAGATAGAGCAGCACATTGCTGCAAAAATCACCCGTTTGAATGGAAAGAGCGCGGATAAGAGAAATAACAGCATCAGGAAACTTCATTACCTAACCAGGGAGTTGGAGGAGGTGGAGAAGGAAATTAAAGGGGCGGTGGAGGTTATTGGACCCTGGGAAGAGACTTGTAGAAATAAAGAACTTTCTGAAGAAATGGAGTCTGGTAAAGATGGAAAAGAGACTAGAAACCGAGACGGGAACATCCCAGAAGGAAAGACCCACGGAGAGGAGGACTTAACCCAGACGGACCCTAATAACGTATCTAATGTGTGTGCGGATGAGGGTGGTGGTGAGAAAGGTTTAGGGGTGCAGGGGGGACCCCAAGAGAGACCCAATGTGTGGGGAGCCAGGAGGTTGTTTGGAAGGGAGGGCGAGACCATTGCTGGGAGTGAGGTGTTTAAGAGAAGGAATGTGGTGAAGATCCGGTGGGTTGGGGATAAAGACAAGACCCCAAACAGAAGCTTTATTGCCAGGCGTTTATTAATGGAGTCAATGGGGTTCACTGTAAATGACGTATTCGCTCTGATCAGCCAATCAGAGACGGAGTTTGATGTGAGTTTTAAACTGTCCCAGGGATTGGAGGCGTTTTGGTGTAAATATGGGGAATTGAAAAGATCCTCAATGTGGGAAGGTTTCCAGGTGATTTCAATCACAAAGCCAGAAACTAAAAATGAATCCATCCCACCGGAGGATATCCTGGTCTGGCTAAGGAGGCAGTGCTCAGTCCTGTCCCCACTCACCAAAGTGTATGATGAGGATGGGTTCTGGGCGGGGGGATGGAGAGTCCAGGTGAGACTGTCAGTCACCCATAATGTACCCAGGCACCTACCTATGTCTTTCTTTATTGGAAGGGAAAGGGGAGTGTGTTATTACCCTGGGCAACCACGCCTGTGTTTTAAATGTGGCTCTAACCGTCACCTAGTGAGTATGTGCACCGTCCAGCATTGTATAATGTGTGGGGGATTGGGTCACACCAGTAAGGAATGTGATCAGATCAGGTGCAATCTGTGCCTACAGCTTGGCCACTCCCACAATAGGTGCCCCGAGGCCTGGCATAATATCATCAAATCCTGCCCAACCCTGGAAAAGGAACTGACCCCAACCCAAGATCCTTTACAGCCAGAGACCCCCCGGGGAGATGGGGCGAGAGGAGCAGATGAGGTTCAGACATCAGTGGTCAATACTGGGGGAGACAATGAGGGGGAGTGGGAAGTGGTTAAAAGGAGAACCAAGGCTGTAAAGCAGAAACCGACAGTGTTGTCCACTGCCAATAGGTACGAGATCCCAGGTGGGAAAAGCTGGGCAGATTCATCAGAGGAGGCAGAAGAATTGGAGAGGATGGAGGCTGAGGAGAGGGAGACAGATAAAGATGGTGGAGAGGGAGTTGAGTTGGGATCAGACAGCAGTGAAATAGTTAATATGGATATAGAGTTAAAGGGGAAAGGAAACATTAGGAAAAGAGAGAGGGAAATAGGAAAAGAGAAGGAAGGAAAAAAGAGAGAGAAAGAGAAAGACCTAGAGGAGGACTGGGAATCCCTAGATGAGGATGAGTTGAAGGACCTTGATAGTCGACCCTCAAAGCAGAAAGGTAAAGGGGTCCAAGTTAAGAGATACGGTGATGGAGAGGGAGACAGGGAGGGGAATCAGAAAAAAACAAAATGATGATGATTTTTCCTTTATTCTTCTGCACCATTAACGTCTGTAGCATTAAATCTCCCAAGGCGAGGTTCTTGGCCTATGAATATCTAAAAGAATCTGAGGCCAATATAATGTTTCTACAGGAGACCAGATTAACCACAAGTGCAGAGCTGTATAGGGCAAAGAAAGATTGGGGTTCAGGCCCGTCGTTTTGGTCCATAGGGTCAGAACCCGCGGGGGGAATTGGGATTCTATTTAAAGGGATACCCCAGTTTGAAGTCATCAGGCTGGTGGAAATTGCAGTTGGACGGTGTTTACTCTTGGATATAAAGTTTAAAGACAGAGTATTGCGTCTGATAAATGTATATGGGCCCCAAACCACAGGGGAAAGGAAGAGACTTCTCCTAGAAATCAAACCTTATCTTTATACTTCCATCCCCACTATATTGTCTGGGGACTTCAATCAGGTGATGAGAGCAGAGGACAGGACAGGAAGGTTTAATAAGTATGAGGGTCTCTTCTTTAGAGATTTAATATCACAAGTGGGATTAATGGATGTGTCGACCTTTGGGGGAAGGAAAGGAAAGCACACATACTACTGTGCCGGTAGGAGTAGCCGTTTGGACATGATTTTTATAAAGGAAGGTGGAACGTTCTCTGATATTAAGGAGACTGTGGTGGAGTTTTCGGACCATCTGGCCATCTCTTTTTGTTATGGGGTAGCAGAAGCCCCACGGAGGGGAAAAGGCTTGTGGAGGTTGGGAGCAGAAAATCTGGAGGGAGAGGAGGTAAAGAAGAGTTTTAGTGCCTTTTATAATGCCCAATTAACAAAGACAGAGTTTTATCTCACAACGTCTTCATGGTGGGAGGGAACCAAGAAGGAAATTTCTACCTATTTTAAGTCTCGATCATTAAACAGGGAGAGCCAAAGACAAATGAAGTATCAGTCTTTAAGGAAGAAGCTGGAAGTCTGTATTTCAGATGGGGCAGATGCTGGGAAAGTTGCTGAATTGAAATCTCTGATGAAGCAATATCAATACAGTCGTTACAAGAGTTTGGTTCTGGAAAGGGATTATGGGAAGTCTGTTTCACCGGACCCTTGCCAGAATTGTAATGAAACTGTTAAAAAGAGGCAAGTAGAGGGTCTTATGGACCAAGAAGGAAACATGCAGAGTTCCAAGGAGGGGATTTTGGGGGTGGTAGGAGAACACTATGCCAATTTCTTTAAAACAAAAACTATGATAAAGGAAAAGATGGACAATTTCTTAAAGGCAATGTCTGGTCCAGACACACACAATATGGATTTTTCTACTCTGACTACAGAGATAACAGCAGAAGAAATAGAGTTAGAGATCAGTAATTTACACAGTAAAAAGGCTCCAGGTCCAGATGGGTTGACATCAGAGTTTTATAAAACCTTTAAAGATCTTTTGGCTCCAACCCTGGCTCAGGTTTTTAACGAATGTCTAAACGAAGGTTCCTTACCCCCCTCAATGGAAGTTTCCTCTCTTATCCTTCTGTCTAAGGGGAAGGACGGGAGACGTGTTGAGAACTGGAGGCCAATCACTTTGCTCAATACAGATAGGAAGTTGTTGGCGAAGGTTCTTTTCTCTCGTCTTGTTCAGTTTTCAGACGTGTTACTCTCTCCTTTCCAATTCTGTACAGTGAGAGGGAGAAATATCTTTGGGGCAGTCCTGTCAATAAGAGAAGCCCTTGAAGAATGTAAAGCCCAAGGGTGGAATAAGTATCTGCTATGTATAGACCAAGCCAAGGCCTTTGACAGAGTAAACCATCAATATTTATGGGCAGTTTTGTCAAAATATGGGATCCCTACAAAGTTTATCAGTTGGTTATGTGTCCTATACAAAGGGGCAACATGCTCCCCGCTGATTAATGGCTGGCAAGGAGAGGAGTTTGAGGTGGGAGCAGGGGTAAGACAAGGCTGCCCTCTGAGCCCTCTCTTGTACAGTTTGGCCATTGACCCTTTCCTTCGGTTGCTAGAGATGGATATTAAGGAGGGTATAAGGCTTCCCCATGGTCAGATGTTAAATGTAATAGCCTATGCAGACGATGTGACCATTGTAATATCTAATCCTGCTGAGGAGGGCGCTATAGTGAAGCACATCACAAGTTACTCTGAGGCCTCGGGTTCTCTAGTTAACCATGAAAAGTCAGAAGCTTTCTGGTGTCTGGACAATGAACCAACTTTCCATCTCCAGAATTTCCCAGTGACCCCTAATCAGATTAAGATCTTGGGGATTCGATTTGGGAGAGAGGACAATGGTGAAGTAAACTGGAAAGAGAAATTAGATATCGGGATGGGTAAAATAAAACGGTGGAAATCCTGGAAGTTGTCCTATTTGGAGAGAGTTAAAGTCATTAAGACTTACCTGGTACCAACCTTCCTGTTTGTTTCCTGTATTTTCCCATTGCCAGAAGCTTTTTATACTCAGATATTCAGTTTGTTTTTCCAAATGCTGTGGGGGAGCAGATTGAACCCAGTAAAGCGGGGGGTCACCTACCTAAGGCGAAGGGAGGGAGGTTTGGGGATGTTGTGTCCTGTTGCATTTTTTGGGACTATGTTCCTAAAGTATAATTTTGGATGTTTGATGCAGACAACAAGCTTCCTATGGGGAAATAGTGTAAAGGCTCAGGTGTCGCCCTTTATTAAGGACTGGTTATTGGGAGGTCGGGTGAAACAGGTCCTGATACGAGGATATCACCTTTCCCCACATTTGACTTTAGGGTTAAAGATGTTGAGAAGATGGGGCATCAGTGTGTCCGAACTTACCTCAATGTCACGGAAAGAATTGTATTGTACAGTGTTACAGTCACATTTTATTGTCCTACCAGTTCTGAAAGACTGTCCCAGTGATGTACAGACAGAGAGTTTGCAGTATCTAACCAGTAAGAGGTTCCCCCCAAAACTACAAGATACTGCATGGCTGACTCTCCAAGGGAAACTGTATGTACGGGGAAATACAAAATATATCAATGTGGCAGATAGAGAATGTCCTTGGGGCTGTAAATCAGAAGAATCCCAGGAACATTTCCTTATTGTTTGTCCCATCGCAAAGACATTGTGGGAACAAGTAGGTAAAGCTCTGAGTCTCAATTTGGGGGGTTTATCCTACCAGGAAGCAGCATATGGAGTTACAAATAGAAACCCAGCTGTAAATAGAGAAACCATGTGCATTATTATAGCTATAATACGGTATTACCTATGGCAAGCCAGATGTAAAAAGGCTATCTGTGCAGAGGAAGGATGTTTGGATTGGGCAGTTAGAGCCGCACAGAGTGACATTAGGTTTATTAAAATGATAGATATGAAAAGGAGGAAAGGGGAACTATGGGATCATATCAATTAATGGAATATCTCTTTAAATTGAATTGTATTTTATATTGCAAATTGTGTTGATAATATTTTGAATGTAATTTTGTAAAGTGTTTTATGAATAAAAAATTCCCACCCATATGTATAAATATACAGAGAAGGAATGTTCTGTACACACAATAAGCTATACCCTCATACTGTACTGTCTAACCGCATACTGTACTGTCTAAGGAAACAATATGGCAGCTCCCACCCATATGTGAGCAGCAGCAAGGAGAGTGAGCTCCTGGAAGTTTGTGTTTTTCTTCAGTCCTGGGCCCTTGTTGGGTCCAGGGAGGTGCCGTTATTCTGCTTACCTATTATCCAGTATAGAGCAGATATTTCCTTGTATCCTCTCCCCCCTGAGGCCTGTTAATGGGTAAAAAGAAGCCCAGTACTGACTTGAAGCCATGGAGGGGGAAGAGCCATGAGCTCCTAAAGGTCGGAAGACACACGGTGAGGACAAACACGTCTGTGTCTAAGGCTAAAGAGAAGGAAGAGAAAAGGAAGTTTTTGAAAGAATTTAAGAAAGTGGAAAGTAAAACACAGAAAGGCCCCCAGCTGGGGAACATGGACGCCATAATGAAAGAGGCAGATTCCAGGCTGTGCTGACTCCCCATGCTGGGGTAGGAAACACAGACGCTGATAACATGGACCGCTGGGGGTTGTAGTAACGATGCACAGGAGGTGGAAGTGTTGAGTGAACTGACGGCCTGTGACTCCCTAGCAAGGAAATGGCTGAACAGGCTCTGGAGGAGGTGAACAGGTGGACCAGGCCCTGCTGGGGCAGTAGGAGAGAACTCCATGGGGGAGGAGCCTGAGTGCAACTGGGACTGAATGGAAGGAGGAGGGGGAGAGAGAGGAAAAGAAACAATGTGATCAGCAGGAGAACAGGAGGAAATCCAAAAAGCCTTAAAGGATGGCCGTGCTGAGCAGAGGAAGGAGAGATAAGAGCAGCACATTGCTGCAAAAATCACCCGTTTGAATGGAAAGAGCGCGGATAAGAGAAATAACAGCATCAGGAAACTTCATTACCTAACCAGGGAGTTGGAGGAGGTGGAGCGGGAAATTAAAGGGGCGTGTGAGGTTATTGGACCCTGGGAAAACTTGTAAAATAAGAACTTTCTGAAGAATGGAGTCTGGTAAGATGGAAAAGAGACTAGAAACCGAGACGGGAACATCCCAGAAGGAAAGACCCACGGAGAGGAGGACTTAACCCAGACGGACCCTAATAACGTATCAATGTGTGTCGATGAGGGTGGTGGTGAGAAAGGTTTAGGGGTGCAGGGGGGACCCCAAGAGAGACCCAATGTTTGGGGAGCCAGGAGGTTGTTTGGAAGGGAGGCGAGACCATGCTGGGAGTGAGGTGTTTAAGAGAAGAATGTGGTGAAATCCTGGGTTGGGGATAGAACAAGACCCCAAACAGAAGCTTATTGCCAGGCGTTTATTAATGGAGTCAATGGGGTTCACTGTAAATGACGTATTCGCTCTGACAGCCATAGAGAACGGAGTTTGATGTGAGTTTTAACGGTCCCAGGGATTGGAGGCGTTTTGGTGTAAATATGGGGAATTGAAAAGATCCTCAATGTGGGAAGGTTTCCAGGTAATTTCAATCACAAAGCCGAAACATGAAACTAAAAATGAATCCATCCCACCGGAGGATATCCTGGTCTGGCTAAGGAGGCAGTGCTCGTCCTGTCCCCACTCACCAAGTGTATGATGAGGATGGGTTCTGGGCGGGGGGATGGAGAGTCCAGGTGAGACGTCAGTCACCCTAATGTACCCAGGCACCTACCTATGTCTTTCTTTATTGAAGGGAAAGGGGAGTGTGTTATTACCCTGGGCAACCACGCCTGTGTTTTAAATGTGGCTCTAACCGTCACCTAGTGAGTATGTGCACCGTCCAGCGTTGTATAATGTGTGGGGGATTGGGTCACACCAGTAAGGAATGTGACCAGATCAGGTGCAATCTGTGCCTACAGCTTGGCCACTCCCACAATAGGTCCCCGAGCTGGCATAATATCATCAAATCCTGCCCAACCCTGGAAAAGGAACTGACCCCAACCCAAGATCCTTTACAGCCAGAGACCCCCGGGGGAGATGGGGCGAGAGGAGCAGATGAGTTTCAGACATCATGGTCAATACTGGGGGAGACAATGAGGGGAGTGGGAAGTGGTTAAAAGGAGAACCAAGGCTGTAAAGCAGAAACCGACATTGTTGTCCACTGCCAATAGTACGAGATCCCAGGTGGGAAAAGCTGGGCAGATTCTCAGAGGAGGCAGAAGAATTGGAGAGGATGGAGGCTGAGGAGAGGGAGAGATAAAGATGGTGGAGAGGGAGTTAGTTGGGACCAGAGCAGTGACAAGTTAATATGGATATAGAGTTAAAGGGGAAAGGAAACATTAGGAAAAGAGAGAGGGAAATAGGAAAAGAGAAGGAAGAAAAAAGAGAGAGAAAGAGAAAGACCTAGAGGAGGACTGGGAATCCCTAGATGAGGATGAGTTGAAGGACCTTGATAGTCGACCCTCAAAGCAGAAAGGTAAAGGGGTCCAAGTTAAGAGATACGGTGATGGAGAGGGAGACAGGGAGGGGAATCAGAAAAAACAAAATGATGATGATTTTTCCTTTATTCTTCTGCACCATTAACGTCTTTAGCATTAATATCCCAAGGCGAGGTCTTGGCCTATGAATATCTAAAAGAATCTGAGGCCAATATAATGTTTCTACAGGAGACCAGATTAACACAAGTGCAGAGCTGTATAGGGCAAAGAAAGATTGGGGTTCAGGCCCGTCGTTTTGGTCCATAGGGTCAGAACCCCGGGGGGAATTGGGATATTTAAAGGGATACCCCAGTTTGAAGTCACAGGCTGGTGGAAATTGCAGTTGGACGGTGTTTACTCTTGGATATAAAGTTAAAAGACAGAGTATTGCGTCTGATAAATGTATATGGGCCCCAAACCACAGGGGAAAGGAAGAGACTTCTCCTAGAAATCAAACCTTATCTTTATACTTCCATCCCCACTATATGGTCTGGGGACTTCAATCAGGTGATGAGAGCAAGGACAGGACAGGAAGGTTTAATAAGTATGAGGGTCTCTTCTTTAGAGATTAATATCACAAGTGGATTAATGATGTGTCGACCTTTGGGGAAGGAAAGGAAAGCACACATACTACTGTGCCGGTAGGAGTAGCCGTTTGGACATGATTTTTATAAAGGAAGGTGGAACGTCTCTGATATTAGGAGACGGTGGTGGAGTTTTCGGACCATCTGGCCATCTTTTTGTTATGGGGTACAGAAGCCCCCGGAGGGAAAAGGCTTGTGGAGGTTGGGAGCAGAAAATCTGAGGGAGAGGAGGTAAAGAAGAGTTTTAGTGCCTTTTATAATGCCCAATTAACAAAGACAGAGTTTTATCTCACAACGTCTTCATGGGGGGAGGGAACCAAGAAGGAAATTTCTACCTATTTTAAGTCTCGATCATTAAACAGGGAGAGCCAAAGACAAATGAAGTATCAGTCTTTAAGGAAGAAGCTGGAAGTCTGATTTCAGATGGGGCAGATGCTGGGAAAGTTGCTGAATTGAAATCTCTGATGAAGCAATATCAATACAGTCATGTATAAATATAAATATACAGAGAAGGAATGTTCTGTACACACAATTAGCTATACCCTCATACTGTACTATACTAAAACAATATGGCAGCTCCCATCCATATGTATAAATACAAATATACCGAAAATAAATGTTCTGTACACACAACACACAATAAGCTATACCCTCATACTGTACTGTGTAAGGGAAACAATATGGCAGCTCCCACCCATATATATAAATATAAATATAAATATACAGAGAAGGAATTTTCTGTACACAATAAGCTATACCCTCATATTGTACTGTCTAAGGGAAACACTATGGCAGCTCCCACCCATATGTATAAATACAAATATACCGAAAATAAATGTTCTGTACACACAATAAGCTATACCCTCATACTGTACTGTGTAAGGGAAACAATATGGCAGCTCCCACCCATATGTATAAATATACAGAGAAGGAATGTTCTGTACACACAATAAGCTATACCCTCCATCTGTACTGTCTAAGGGAAACATATGGCAGCTCCCCCCCATATGTTTAAATATACAGAGAAGGAATGTTCTGTACACACATAAGCTATACCTCATACTGTACTGTCTAAGGGAAACAATATGGCAGCTCCCACCCATATGTATAATATAATAACAGAGAGGAATGTTCTGTACAACAATAAGCTATACCCTCATACTGTACTGTCTAAGGGAAACAATATGGCAGCTCCCACCCATATGTATAAATATACAGAGAAGGAATGTTCTGTACAACAATAAGCTATACCCTCATACTGTACTGTCTAAGGGAACAATATGGCAGCTCCCCACCCATATTGTATAAATATACAGAGAAGGAATGTTCTGTACACACAATAAGCTATACCCTCATACTGTACTGTCTAAGGGAACAATATGGCAGCTCCCACCCATATGTAAATATAATATACAGAGAAGGAATGTTCTGTACACACAATAAGCTATACCCTCATACTGTACTGTCTAAGGAAACAATATGGCAGCTCCCACCCATATTTATAAATATACAGAGAAGGAATGTTCTGTACAAATAAGCTATACCCTCATACTGTACTGTCTAAGGGAAACAATATGGCAGCTCCCACCCATATGTATAATATAAATATACAGAGAAGGAATGTTCTGTACCACAATAAGCTATACCCTCATACTGTACTGTCTAAGGGAAACAATATGGCAGCTCCCACCCATATATGTATAAATATACAGAGAAGGAATGTTCTGTACACACAATAAGCTATACCCTCATACTGTACTGTCTAAGGGAACAATATGGCAGCTCCCACCCATATGTATAAATATACAGAAAGGAATGTTCTGTCAACATAAGCTATACCCTCATACTGTACTGTCTAAGGGAAACATATGGCAGCTCCCACCCATATGTATAAATATACAGAGAAGGAATGTTCTGTACACAATAAGCTATACCCTCATACTGTACTGTCTAAGGGAAACAATATGGCAGCTCCCACCCATATGTATAAATATAATTACAGAGAAGGAATGTTCTGTACACACAATAAGCTATACCCTCATACTGTACTGTCTAAGGGAAACAATATGGCAGCTCCCACCCATATGTATAAATATACAGAGAAGGAATGTTCTGTACACACAATAAGCTATACCCTCATACTGTACTGTCTAAGGGAAACATATGGCAGCTCCCACCCATATGTATAAATATACAATAGAAGGAATGTTCTGTACAACAATAAGCTATACCCTCATACTGTACTGTCTAAGGGAACAATATGCAGCTCCCACCCATATGTATAAATATAAATATACAGAGAAGGAATGTTCTGTACCACACAATAAGCTATACCCTCATACTGTACTGTCTAAGGGAAACAATATGGCAGCTCCCCCCATATGTATAAATAAATATACAGAGAAGGAATGTTCTGTACATACAATAAGCTATACCCTCATACTGTACTGTCTAAGGGAAACAATATGGCAGCTCCCACCCATATGTATAATATATAGAGAAAGGATGTTCTGTACACACAATAAGCTATACCCTCATACTGTACTGTCTAAGGGAAACAATATGGCAGCTCCCACCATATGTATAATATACAGAGAAGGAATGTTCTGTACACACATAAGCTATAACCCTCATACTGTACTGTCTAAGGAAACAATTGGCAGCTCCCACCCATATGAAATAAATATACAAGAAGGAATGTTCTGTACAACAATAAGCTATCCCTCATACTGTACTGTCAAGGGAACCTATGGCAGCTCCCACCCATATGTATAAATATCATAGAGGAATGTTCTGTACACAATAAGCATAACCCTCATACTGTACTGTCTAAGGGAACAATATGGCAGCTCCCACCCATATTATAAATATAAATATACAGAGAAGGAATGTTCTGTACAACATAAGCTATACCCTCATACTGTACTGTCTAAGGGAAACATATGGCAGCTCCCACCCATATGTATAAATATACAGAGAAGGAATGTTCTGTACAACAATAACTATACCTCATACTGTACTGTCTAAGGGAACAATATGGCAGCTCCCACCCATATATAATATAAATATACAGAAAGGAATGTTCTGTACAACAATAAGCTATACCCTCTACTGTACTGTCTAAGGGAAACAATATGCAGCTCCACCCATATGTATAAATATAAATATACAGAGAAGGAATGTTCTGTACACAATAAGCTATACCCTCATACTGTACTGTCTAAGGGAAACAATATGGCAGCTCCCACCCATATGTATAAATATACAGAGAAGGAATGTTCTGTACACACAATAAGCTATACCCTCATACTGTACTGTCTAAGGAAACAATATGGCAGCTCCCACCCATATGTATAATATACAGAGAGGAATGTTCTGTACACACAAACTCTATACCTCATACTGTACTGTCTAAGGGAAACATATGGCAGCTCCCACCCATATGTATAAATATACAGAGAAGGAATGTTCTGTACAACAATAAGCTATCCCTCATACTGTACTGTCTAAGGGAAACAATTTGGCAGCTCCCACCCATATGTATAAATATACAGAGAAGGAATGTTCTGTACATACAATAAGCTATACCCTCATACTGTACTGTCTAAGGAAACAATATGGCAGCTCCCACCCATATGTATAAATATAAAATACAGAGAAGGAATTTTTCTGTACACAATAAGCTATACCCTCATACTGTACTGTCTAAGGGAAACATATGGCAGCTCCCACCTAATATGTATAAATATACAGAGAAGGAATGTTCTGTACAACATAAGCTATACCCTCATACTGTACTGTCTAAGGGAAACAATATGGCAGCTCCCACCCATATTTATAAAATATCCAGAGAGGAATGTTCTGTACACAATAAGCTATACCCTCATACTGTACTGTCTAAGGAAACAATATGGCAGCTCCACCCATATGTATAAATATATACAGAGAAGAAGTTTCTGTACACCAATAAGCTATACCCTCATACTGTACTGTCTAAGGGAAACATATGGCAGCCCCACCCATATGTATAAATATAAATACAGAGAAGGAATGTTCTGTACACACAATAGCATACCCTCATACTGTACTGTCTAGGAACAATATGGCAGCTCCCACCCATATGTATAATATAAATATACAGAAAGGAATGTCTGTACCAAATAAGCTAACCTCATACTGTACTGTCTAAGGGAAACATATGGAGCTCCCACCCATATGTAAAATAAATATACAGAGAAGGAATGTTTCTGTACACACAATAAGCTATACCCTCATACTGTACTGTCTAAGGGACAATAAGGGCAGCTCCCACCCATATTTAATATAAATATACAGAAAGGAATTTCTGTACAACAATAAGCTAACCTCATACGTACGTCTAAGGGAACAATATGGCAGCCCTCCACCCATATGTATAAATAAATATAAGAGAAGGAATGTCTGTACAACCAATAAGCTATACCCTCATACGTACTGTCTAAGGGAAACAATATGGCAGCTCCCACCATATGTAAATAAATATACAGAGAAGAATGTTCTGTACATAAATAAGCTATACCCTCATACTGTACTGTCAAGGGAAACATATGCAGCTCCACCCATAT
Source organism: Hymenochirus boettgeri (assembly GCA_019447015.1). Classification (NCBI taxonomy): domain Eukaryota; kingdom Metazoa; phylum Chordata; class Amphibia; order Anura; family Pipidae; genus Hymenochirus; species Hymenochirus boettgeri. The sequence goes on from CM033476.1 coordinate 95,876,303, forward strand.
GTATAAATATACAAGAAGAATGTTCTACATACAATAAGCTATACCCTCATACTGTACTGTCTAAGGAACATATGCACTCCACCCTATGTTATAAATATAAACAGAGAGGAATGTTCGTACACACAATAAGCTATACCCTCATACTGTACTGTCTAAGGGAAACAATATGGCAGCTCCCACCCATATGTATAAATATACAGAGAAGGAATGTTCTGTACAACAAAGCTATACCCTCATACTGTACTGTCTAAGGAAACAATATGGCAGCTCCCACCCATATGTATAAATATATACAGAGAAGGAATGTTCTGTACACACAATAAGCTATACCCTCATACTGTACTGTCTAAGGGAAACATATGGCAGCTCCCACCCATATGTATAAATATATACAGAGAGGAATTTTCTGTACATCAATAAGCTATACCCTCATACTGTACTGTCTAAGGGAAACAATATGGCAGCTCCCCACCCATATGTATAAATATACAGAGAAGGATGTTCTGTACAACATAAGCTATACCCTCATACTGTACTGTCTAAGGGAAACAATATGGCAGCTCCCACCCATATGTATAATATACAGAGAAGGAATGTTCTGTACACACAATAAGCTATACCCTCATACTGTACTGTCTAAGGGAAACAATATGGCAGCTCCCACCCATATGTATAATATAAATATCAGAGAAGGAAGTTCTGTACAACAATAAGCTATACCCTCATACTGTACTGTCTAAGGGAAACAATATGGCAGCTCCCACCCATATGTATATAAATATACAGAGAAGGAATGTTCTGTACAACAATAGCTATACCCTCATACTGTACTGTCTAAGGGAACAATATGCAGCTCCCACCCATATGTATAAATATAATATACAGAGAAGGAATGTTCTGTACACACAATAAGCTTACCCTCATACTGTACTGTCTAAGGGAAACAATATGGCAGCTCCCACCCATATGATAAATATACAGAGAAGGAATGTTCTGTACACACAATAAGCTATACCCTCATACTGTACTGTCTAGGGAAACAATATGCAGCTCCCACCCATATGTATAAATATACAGAGAAGGAATGTTCTGTACACACATAAGCTATACCCTCATACTGTACTGTCTAAGGGAAACATATGCAGCTCCCCCCATATGTATAAATATACAGAGAAGGAATGTTCTGTACACACAATAAGCTATACCCTCATACTGTACTGTCTAAGGGAAACATATGGCCAGCTTCCCACCCATATGTATAAATATAAATATACAGAGAAGGAATGTTCTGTACACACAATAAGCTATACCCTCATACTGTACTGTCTAAGGGAAACAATATGGCAGCTCCCACCCATATGTATAAATAAACAGAGAAGGAATGTTCTGTATAGTATATATAATATATTACAGTAAAGTAATGTACAGTATCTAGTACAGTATAGTAATGCATATTATCTAGTACAGTATAGTAATATATAGTACAGTATAGTAATGTATATTACAGTTTAGTAATGTATAGTATACGGTAATATAGAACAGTATACCGTAGTAATGTATAATACAGTAATGTAATGTATAGTTATGTATAGTATAATATAGTAATGTATAGTATAATATAGTACAGGTAATGTATAGTACAGTATAGTAATGTATAGTACAGTAATGTATAATATAGTATAG
>CM033476.1:95878173-95890365 GCA_019447015.1 Hymenochirus boettgeri
AGGTTACGGTATTATAAGTTACCTTGGATATATGGTTACGGTATATAGGTCGTGTATATTATTTTTTTTTGGGGTTACGGTATATAGTTACTGTATATATGGTTAAGTTACATAGTATAGTTACTGTATGATATGGTTACGGACATTAGTATATTACGTATATATGGTTACGGTACATAGAACATAGAGTTACTGTATTATGGTTACGGGACATAGTAGAGTTATGTATATTGGTTAGGTACATAGTATAGTTATGTATATATGGTTACGTTACATTATAGTACTGTATATATGGTTACGGTACATCGTATAGTTACTGTATATATGGTTACGGTACATAGTAAGTACGTATATATGGTTCCGTACATTAGTTATCGTTTAGTATGTATTATGGTACAGTACATAGTTATAGTTACTGTTATTGGTACGGTACATAGTATAGTACTGTATATATGGTTTTACGGTAACCATAGTATAGTATGTATCTATGGTTACGGTATATGTGTATAGTTACTGTATATATAGTTACTGTATATAGTATTTTGTTAGTTAATGGGGACCAAAGAATTCCCTCATGTCCCTCAACACAATATCCAGGGTGTTGTGGACATGTCACCCTGCTTATTATCTCATTATGCGACTGCGCCATGAGACGTAGAAAGGTATCTCATTGCTTTGCTTGTGGTCAAACATGAATCCTATGCAGCAAAGGACCGCCGGGCTTCGTACGATGTCACGTGACCTGACAGGTTAGTATTTTGACGATACTGAGAAAGTATCTGTAATAAAGACAAATAGCAGAAGCCAGATTGAATGAGAAAATAAAGGCGTGTTAAAATCCCAATAGTAGTTACTGTAAAGAAGCGGAACACGGATACTAGATAAAGAACGTTCGCTGGGGGCCCTAATTTCTGCAGGCTCATTCTCCCCACCCAGTGTTAACGTTTTTGGGGCTCGGTGCAGAAGACACAAACTTATCGACTGTGAAGCCTCGTGTTACCACAGTAATGACTATAAACCAGACTATTTGCACTTTGTATTATTGCAATACCCTTGTAGTAACAATGTATGTTTCCTCGGGTATTATAATTACAACTGTAACGTACCACTGGAAGCATGTTGGCGCTCATAAATCCACCAATAATAATGATAATAACTGATTAGCGGACCCCAAGGAGGCAGGCAGTTTGGATCAGTTAGAATTGGGAGTAGGGCAGAGAATGAAACCCTCTTTTTGTGACAATATGGTCTATCAGTTGAGCTTCTAAAGCCACATAAACTTATTATAGGAGCAACGTTGTGGTAGGAGGAATACAGGTTGTAGGGTTACAGTAAGTGGTCCTTTAAATACAATCCTGTGTGTATAATGGGTGGGGAAATAATATTCTTAATTCTTAGAAATACATTAAGATGCCCAAAGAGAGCACAAACCCTACCCCGTATCTGTGGTTATTTGTATTTGGTTCCCCTTTTTCTAGGGGAAAGGTGATGATAGAGAAAAATAATCAATAAGGTTTGGTTCTTCATTTAATTCAACACAATTCCCTCATGGTCCTAATTGATTTCCTATAGAGGAGAAAAACTGTCGCTCTAGATATTGTCAAAATGAAATAGGGGGCACATCCAGATATCTAGAGCCAAGGGCACCAGTGTCTGTGGATCTAGAATTAATAGACTTAAATAGGGGGCCCATCCGATATCTAGAGACAAAGCCGCCCGCCCCACAGTGTTGTTTATCTAGAATTAAATAGACTTAATAGGGGCATCCAGAGATCTAGAGACAAAGGGGAACAGTGTTGTTTATCTAGAATTTAAGAGGAATTTAAATAGGGCGGGCACATCAAGAATCTAGAGACAAAGGGGCACAGTGTTGTTTTATCGAGAATTAAAGAGAATTTAAATAGGGTTGGACACATCAAGATATCTAGAGACAACGGGGCACAGTGATGTTTATCGAGAATATTTTAAAGAGAATTATTAAATAGGGGCACATTCAAGATACTAGAGACAAAGGGGCACAGTGTCTGTTTATCAGAATTAAAGAGAATTCAATAGGGGGCACATCCAGAATCAGAGACAAAGGGGACAGTGTATGTTTATCTAGAATTAAGAGGACTTATTAAAAGGGGGCACATCCGATATCTAGAGACAAAGGGCACCGTTGTCTGTTTATCTCGAATTAAAGAGAATTAAAATAGGGGGCACATCCAGAATCTCGAGACAAAGGGGCACAGTGTCTGTTTATCTAGAATTAAAGAGAATTAAAATAGGGGGCACATCCCAGAATCTGAGACAAAGGGGCACAGTGTCTGTGTATCTAAAATAAAAGAGGGGGAATTAAATGGGGGGGGCACATCCGATATCTGAGGACAAAGGGGCACGTGTCTGTTTATCTAGAATTAAAGAGAAATTATTAAATCGGGTGCACATCCAGATATATAGAGACAAGGGGCACAGGGTCTGTTTATCTAGAATAAAAGAATTAAATAGGGGGGGCACATCCAGATATCTCGAGACAATGGGGCACGTGTGGTTTATCTAGAATTAAAGAGAATTATTATTTTAAATAGGGGCACATCCGATTATTCTAGAGACATGGGGCACAGTGTCTGTTATCAGAATAAAGAGAATTAAATAGGGGGCACATACAATATCTAGAGCCAAAGGGGCACAGTGTTGTTTATCTAGAATTAAAGAGAATTAAATAGGGGGCACATACCAGTATCTAGAGACAAAGGGGCACCGTGTTTGTTTATTCTAGAGTTTTAAGAGAATTAAATAGGCAGGTCACATCAGAGATCTCGAGGACAAAGGGCACAGTGTCTCGTTTATGAGAATTAAGAGAATTAAATAGGGGGGCACATCCATATGAGAGACAAAGGGGACAGTGTCTGTTTCTAGAATTAAAGAGAATTAAAATAGGGGGCACATTCCAGAATATCTAGAGGACAAAAGGGGCACAGTGTCGGTTTATATAGAATTAAAGAGAATAAATAGGGGCACATCCAGATATCTAGAGAAAGGGGCACAGTGCGTTTATCTAGAATTAAAGAGAATTAAATAGGGGCACATCCAAGAGATCTAGAGGGACAAATGGGGCACAGGTAGGTTATCGAGAATTAACGCGAATATTAAATCGGGGCACATCCAGATATCTAGAGACAAAGCGGGCACAGGGCACCAGTGTCTGTTTATTAGAATTAAAGAGAATTAAAATAGGGCACATCCAGATATCTAGAGACAAAGGGGCACATTGTTCTGTTTATCTAGAATTAAGAGAATAAATAGGGGCACCATCAGTATCTAGAGAAAAGGGGCACAGTGTCTGTTTATCGAGAATTCTTAAAGAGAATTAAATAGGGGCACATGCCAGATCAGAATATTAGAGACAAAGGGGCACAGTTTGTTGATTTATCTGAAAATTTAAAGAGAATAATAAGAGGCACACAATATATGAGCTAGAAAGTAAAGAAGGGATGGACACAGAGCCTGAGGCAGATCTCAGACAATAGCTTCGTACACCACATTAAAGACGCGGATGGATTTTTCAGTGATGTTGGTGTAGTCAGGACTGTAGCGACAAATCATGTAGCGTTGTTAACCAGACCCACAATTTCCCTTGCCGTGACCCTGGGATGTAGATTTAGGCATTCACCGATCTCCTTATACCTTACAGGACTGTGTAGTGTACACACCTTCTATAAAAGATAACAGACGAACATTGGAAATATTGGTACAGTGGGTACGGTACCCCAGGCCGGAGGATTGGAAAGGAATAAGATCAATGATTACTTTGACCATACAGCCCTGACTTAATACAACAGATTGAGTGTTGAAATGCTGAAAGTTACAAGTCAAGCCGAATAACTCCAAGTTGTTCATCACAAAACAATATGCAAATTTTTTAGAAATATCTGCGGCCAGCTGGGTAATGGAGCTGGTTATTGGACTGCTGATCTGCAGGGCACTCCACAGAGAGGTTTTTTCTACCCGAGCCGACCGTTCGCCATAAAAGAGGACCATGTAGATCGGCAGTTATTTACCGTCAGGTCTGATACCTTGTTCATCTGATCCACCATTTCGGAACGAGTACCCAGATTGTAGGTTTAACACTGACTGAGAGATACTAAAACAATATGGCAGCTCCCACCCATATGTTAATACAAATATACAGAGAAGAATTTCTGTACATTACAATAAAGCTTATACCCTCATACGTACTGTCTCAAGGGAAAACAATATGGCGCTCCCACCCTAGGGATTTAATATTACAGAGAAGGAATGTTCTGTACATACAATAAGCTATACCCTCAACTGTAATTGTAAGGGAAAACAATATGGCAGCTCCCCACCCATATGTATAAATATACAGAGAAGGGATGTTCTGATACACAATAAGCTATACCCTAATACTGTATTCTGTCTAAGGAACAATAGGCAGCTCCCACCATATGGATAAATATAAATCTACAGAGAAGGAAATGTTTTGTAAACAATACGCTATACAATCATACTGTGACTGTCTAAGGAAACAATATGGCAGCTCCACCCATATGTATTATAAAGATAAATATTACGAGAAGGAAGTTCTGTACATACAAAAGCTATACCCTCATACTCGTACTGTCTAAGGAAAAAATTATGGCAGATCCCCACCCATATGTATAAATTAAAATCTACAAGGGAGAAGGAATGTCGTACTACAGAATCATAACCCTCAATACTGTACTGTCGATAGGGAAACAAATATGGCAGCTCCCACCCATAGTATAAATATAACATACGAGAAGGAATGCTCTGTACATTTACAATAAGCTATACACATCATCTGTACTGTCTAAGGTGAAACAATTAGGAGGCTGCCCACCATATGTATAAATATAAAACTATACAGGAGAAGGAATGTTCTGTTACACACAATAAGCTATCCCTATACGTTACGTCTAAGGGAAACAAATGGCAGCTCCCACCAGTATAAATATACAGAGAAGAGCGAATGTTATGTACACAATAAGCTATTACCCTCATACTGGTACTGTCTAAGGGAAACAATTATGGCAGACTTCCCACCCATATGTGAGCAGCAGCAAGGAGAGTGAGCTCGGAAGTTTGTTGTTTTTTTCTCGGTCTGGGCCCCCTTGTTGGGTCCAGGGAAGGTGCCGTTATTCTGCTTACCTATTATCCAGTTGTTTATAGCAGATATTTCCTTGTATCTCTCCCCCTTGAGGCATGTAATGGGTTAAAAAAAAGAAGCCCAGTACTGACTTGGAAGCCGTGGAGGGGAAAGAAGCCATGAGCTCACTAGGATGGTCGGAGAGAACACGGTTGAGGACAACAACACGTCTGTGGTCTAAGGTAAAGAGAGAAGGAAGAGAAAGGAAGTTTTTGAACGAATTAAGAAAAGTGGAAAGTAAAACACAGAACAGAAGGCCCCCAGCCTGGGGAAATGACGCCTACTGAAGAGGCAGTTCCAGGCGGTGCTGACTCCCAATGCTGGGGTAGAAAACACAGACGCCGGAAACTGGAGACCGCTGGGGGTTGTAGTAAAGATGCACAGGAGGTGGAAGTGTTGAGTGAACTGACGGCCTGTGACTCCTCTAGCAAAGGAAATGGCTGGAACCGGGTCTGGGGAGGCTGAACAGGTGGGACCAGGCCCTGCTGGGGCAGGTGGTAGGAGAGAAACTCATGGGGGGGAGGAGTGAGGCACTGGGATCTGATGAAGGAGGAGGGGGGAGAGAGAGGAAAATAAACAATGTGATCGCAGGGAGAGAAGAACAGAGGGAACTATCCAAAAAGCCTTAAAGGCGATTGGCCGTGCTGAAAGGAGGAGGAGAGGAATGAGCAGCACATTGCTGCAAAAATCACAATTTGCCAATTGAAAAGAGCGCGGATAAGAGAAAGAACAGATCAGGAAACTTCATTACCTAACCAGGGAGTTGGAGGAGGGGGATGGAGCGGGAGGACATGCAAGGGGGCGGTGGAGGTTATTGGACCCTGGGAAGAGCCTTGTAGAAATAAGAACTTTGAAGGCAAATGGGAGTCTGGTAAACGATGGATGGAAAAAGAGACTAGAAACCGAGACGGGGGGAACATCCCAGAAGGAAAGACCCACGAGAGGAGGACTTAACCAGCACGGACCCTAATAACCGTTCTAATGTGTGTGCGGATGAGGGTGGTGGTGAAAAGGTTTAGGGGTTGCAGGGGGGGACACCCAAGAGAGAGAGCCAATGTTTGGGGAGACAGGATGTGTTTGGAAGGGGGGCGAGACCATTGCGGGAGTGAGTGTTTAAGAGAAGGAATTGGTGAAGGATCGGTGGGTTGGGGATAAAGACAAGACCCCTAAACAGAAAGCTTATTGCCCAGGCGTTGATTAATGAGTCAATGGGGTTCCCTGTGTAAAGACTATTCGCTCGATTCAGCCAATCAGGACGGGTTTTGAATGTGAGTTTTAAACTTTGTCCAGGGATTGGAGGCGTTTGGTGTAGTTTGTGTAAAAATATGGGGAATTGAAAAGATCCTCAATGTGGGAGGTTCCAGGTAATTTCAATTCACAAAAGCCAGAAAACTAAAAATGTAACAATCGCCTTTAAAAATGAATCCATCCCCCGGAGGATATCCTGGGTCTGGCTAAGGACAGGCAGTGCTCGGTCATGTCCCCATCACAAAGTGTAATGAGGAGGATGGGTTTGGGCGGGGGGATGGAGAGTCCAGGTGAGATGTCAGTCACATAATGTACCCGCACCACCTATGTCTTTCTTTATGGAAGGGAAAGGGAGTGTGGTTATCTACCCTGGGCAACCCGTAGAGTTTAAATGTGGCTCTAACCGTCACTGTGGTATGTGCACCGCCAGCGTTGTATAATGGTGTGGGGGAGTGGGTCCACACCAGTAAGGAAGTGACAAGATCAGGTGCAATCTGTGCCTAAGCTTGGCCCCTCCCACAATATGGTTGACACGAGGCCTGGGATAATATCATCAAATCTGACCACCCTGGAAAGGAACTGACCCAAACCAAGATCCTTGACAGCGAGACCCCCTCGGAGGGAATTGGGGCGAGAGGGAGCCAGATGAGGTCATGACATCGTGGTCAATACCTGGGTGGAGGACAATGAGGGGAGTGGGAAGTGTTAAAAGGAGAACAAGAGTAGACTGAAAGCAGAAACCCGACCAGTGTCTGTCCACCCTGCCAATCAGGTACGACCCACGCCCCCCCGCGATACCCCACCAGGTGGGGAAAAAGCTGGGCAGATCTCAGAGGAAGGCAGAAGAAATTGGAGAGGATGGAGGCTGAGGGCGGGAGACAGATAAAGATGGTGGAGAGGAGTTGAGTTGGGATCAGACAGCAAGTGACAGAGTTACTATGGATATAGAGTTAAAGGGGAAAGGAAAGGAAACATTAGGAAAAGAGAGAGGGAAATAGGAAAAAGCGAAGAAGGAAGGAAAAAAAGAGAGAGAAAGAGAAGACCCTAGAGGAGGACTGGATACCTAGATGAGTGAGTGAAGGACCTTGTAGTCGACCCTAAAGCAGAAAGGTAACGGGGTCCAAGTGAAGAGGATACGGTTATGGAGATGGGAGACAGGGAGGGGCATCCGAAAAAAACAAAATATGAGGATGATTTTTCCTTATTCTTCTGCCAACATTAAACGTCTGTAGCATTAAATCTCCCCAAGGCGAGGGTTCTTGGCCTATGAATATCTAAAAGAATCTGAGGCCAATATAATGTTTCTACAGGAGACAGATTATTAACCACAAGTGCAGCGCTGTATAGGAAAAAGAAGATTGGTTCAGGCCCGTCGTTTTGGTCCATAGGGTCAGAACCGCGGGGGGAATTGGGTTTATTTAAAGGGAAACCCAGTTAGTTTTGAAGTACCTAGGCTGGTGGAATTGCAGTTGGACGGTGTTTACTCGTGGATTATAAAGTTAGTTTAAAGGCAGAGTATTGCGTCTGATAACACGCCTATATGGGCCCCAAACCACAGGGGAAAGGCAAGAGACTTCTCCTAGAAATCAACCCTTATCTTGTATACTTCATCCCCATATATTGTCTGGGGACTTCAATCAGGTGATGAGAGCGAGAGGACAGGACAGGAAGTTAATAAGTAATGGTGTCTCTTCTTTAGAGATTATATCACAAGTGGGATTAATGGATGTGCGACCTTGGGGAAGGAAAGGAAAGCAAACATCTTACTGTGCCGGTAGGAGTAGCCGTTTGGGAATGATTTTTAGAAAGGAAGGTGGAAACGTTTTGATATTAAGGAGGGGACTGTGGTGGAGTTTCGGACCATCTGGCCATCTCTTTTGTTATGGTGGTAGCAGAAGCACCAACGGAGGGGGCAAAGGTTGTGGGGTTGGAGCAGAAAAATCTCGGAGGGAGCGGAGAGGAAAGAAGAGTTTTAGTGCCTTTTATAATGCCCACAATTAACAAAGACAGGTTTTATATCAACAACGTCTTCATGGTGGGAGGGAAAACCAGAAGGAAATTTCTACCTAATTTTTAAGTCGCGATCATAAAAGGGAGAGCAACAGAGAAATTAAGTATCAGTCTTTAAGGAAAGCAGCTGGAAGTCTGTAGTTCAGATGGGGCAGCTGCTGGGAAAGTTGCTGAATTGAATCTTGATGAAGCAATTCAAATACAGAGTTACAAGAGTTGGTTTGGAAAGGATTAATGGGAAGTCTGTTTCAACGGGACCTTGCCAGAATTGTAAAATGAAAACTGTAAAAAAGAAGGCAGTAGAGTAGAGGGTCTTATGGACCAAGAAGGAAACACTGCAAGTTCCAAGGAGGGGCTTTTGGGGGTGGTAGGAGAACACTATGCCAATTTCTTTAAAACAAAAAACTATGTGATAAAGGAAAAGATGACAATTCTGAAAGGCAATGTCTGCGTCCAGACACACACATATGGATTTTTTCTTGACTGCAGAGTTAACAGCAGAGAAGAAAAGAGTTAGATTCAGTAATTTACACAGTAAAAAAGGCTCCAGGTCCAGATGGTGCCATCAGAGTTCTTTATAAAACCTTAAAGATATTTTGGCTCCAACCCTGGCTCAGGTTTTTAACGAATGTTAAACGAAAGTTTCCTTACCCCCCTCAATGGAAGTGTCTCTCTTATCATTCTGTATAAGGAAGGACGGGAAGAGTGTGAGAGACTGGAGGCCAATCACTTCTCAATACAGATAGGAAGTTGTTGGGCGGACGGTTCTTTTCTCTCGTCTGTTCAGTTTTCGAGTGTTACTCTTCATTGCCAATTAGTACAGTGAGAGGGAGAAGATAATATCTGTGGGGCCCAGGTTCCTGTCAATAAGAGAAGCCATTGAAGAAGGTAAAGCCCAAGGGTGGAATAAGGTTGCTATGTATAGACCAAGTCCACGGCCTTTTGACAGAGTAAACCATCCAATATTTATGGGCCGTTGCCGTTTGTCAAAATATGGGATCCCACAAAAGTTTATCAGTTGGTTATGTGTCCTACAAAGGGGCGCGCAAACAGGCTCCCCGCGGATTAATGGCTGGAAAGGAGAGGAGTTGAGGGGTCGGGAGCAGGGTTTTTGACAAGGCTGCCCTCTGAGCCACTATCTTGTCAGTTTGGCCATGACCTTTCCCTTCGGTTGCTAGAAGATGGATATGTAAGGACGGGTTTATAAAGGCCCCCCTTCCCCCTGGTCAGATGTTAAATGTAACCCCTCAGCCTATGCAGACGACCTCCCCCTCCCCCCAAAACCCCCCCCCCTGTGACCACCCATTGTAATATCGAACCTTGCTGAGGGATGGGCGCTATCGTTTGAAGCAACATCACAAGTTACTCTAGGCCTCGGGGGGTTCTTAGTTAACTGAAAAGTCAGAAGCTTTCTGGTGTTCTGGACAATGAACCAAATTCATCTCAGAATTCCCAGTGGACCCCTAATCAGATTAATACGGGGACCTTTCGTGATTGGGAGAGATGAGGACAATGGTGGTGAAGTAAACTGGAAGAGAAATTAGATATCGGGAATGGGTAAATAAAACGGTGGAAATCCTGGAAGTTGTCCATTGGAGAGAGTTAAAGTCATCTAAGACTTACCTTGTACCAACCCGTTCCTGTTTGTTTCCTGTCTTTTCCCAGTGCCAGAAGCTTTATACTCAGATATTCAGTTGTTTTTCCAAAGCTGTGGGGGGAGCAGATTGAACCCAGTGAAGAGGGGGCGTAAATACCTAGGCGAAGGGAGGGAGGTTTGGGTGATGTTGTGTCCTGTTGACATTTTTTTGGGGGACTCTTGTTCCTAAAGTTATAATTTTGGCATGTTTATGCCGACAACAAGCTCCCTATGGGGGAATAGTGTAAAGGCTCAGGGGTGTGCCTTCTCTTATTAAGCGACTGGTTATTGGGATGGTCGGGTGGAACAGGTCCTGATACGAGGATATCACCTTTCCCCACATTTGAACTTTAGGGGGTTACAGATGTTGAGAAGATGGGCACATCAGGGTGTCCGCACTTACCTCAATGTCAAGACAAGAATTGTATTGACAGTGTTACAGTCACATTTATTGTTCCTACCAGTTCTGAAAAGACTGTCCCGTGCGTCAGACGAGGTTTGCCGTTATCTACCCGTAAGAGGTTACCCCCAAAAACTACAAGTTACTGCATGGTGAATCCCAAGGGAAACGGTCTGTAACGGGGAAACAAAATATATCAATGTGGCAGATAGAGAATGTCCGTGGGGCTTGTAAATCGAAGAATCCCCAGGAACATATTACTTATTGTTGTCCCTCGCAAAGGACATTGTGGGAACAAGCAGGTAAAGTATGAGTCTAAATTTTGGGGGTTCTTATCCTACCAGGAAGCAGCATAGGAGTTACAAATGAAACCAGCTGTAATAGAGAATACCCATGTGCATTATTATAGAATACGATGGTATTACTATGGCAAGCCCGATGTAAACGGCTATCTGTGAGAGGAAGGTGTTGGATTGGGCAGGAGCGCACAGAGTGACATTAGGTTTAATTTTAAAATGATTAGATTGAAAAAGGAGGAAAGGGGGGGGGGTGGGGGGGGGAACTATGGGATCATATCAATTAATGGAATATCTCTGTCAAATTGAATTGTTATTTATATTGCCAAATGTGTTGATAATTTTGAATGTAAGTTTGTTAAAGTGTCTTAGAATTAAAAAGTCCCACCCATATGTATAATATAAATAGACAGAAGACGGACTGTGGCTGTACCCCACAATTGCTATACCCTCATACCTTTACTCTACTAAAACAATAGGCAGATACATCATAGTATAAATACAAATACCGAAAATAAATGTTCTGTAAAAACAAAACACAATAAGCTATACACGATTCCTGTACTGTGTAAGGGAAACAATATGGCAGCTCCCACCCATATATATAAATATAAATATAAAAGATAACAGAGGAGAAGTTTTGTACACAATAAAGCTATAAACTCATATTTTAATGTCTAAGGGAAACACTATGGAAGCTTCCACCATATGTATAAATACAAATATACCGAAAATAAATGTTCTGTACACACAATAAGCTCTACCCTCATACTGTACTTGTGTAGGGAAAACAATATGGCAGCTCCCACCCATATGATAAATATACGAGAAGGAATGTTCTGTACACACAAAAAAGCTATATCCCATCATACTGTACGTCTAAGGGAAACAATTATGGCAGGCTCCCACCAATGTATAAATAAACAGAGAGAAGGAAGTTCTGTATAATCGATATATAATAGATTACAGTAAAGTAATGTACAGTATATAGTACAGTTATAGTATGCATATTATCTAGTACAGTATAGTATATATAGTCCAGTATAGTAAATGCTATTAAGTTTAGTGAAGTTCGTATACTGTAATATAGAACCGTATACCGTAGTATAATGTATAATACAGTAATGTAATGTATAGTTAGTCTAGTTAAATTGTAATGTATAGTATAATCCTAGTACAGGTAAGTATATAGTACAGTATAGTCATGTATTAGGACATGGAATGTATAATCTAGATGAGTAAGGTATAGTGCAGTAATGGATAAGATGTATAGTAATGTATAGTACAGTCTAGTAATGTATAAACACAGAAGTTAATATAGTACAGTACAGATAGTATGTCTAGTACAGTAACTGTATAATATAGTATAGTAATGTATAGTACAGTATAGTAATGTATAGAATAGTATAATATAGTACAGTATAGTACA
>CM033476.1:95895090-95935450 GCA_019447015.1 Hymenochirus boettgeri
AATGAGAGTTGTCTGTGGGATTATTGTCTAACCCTCAATGTATAGGATGGTCAGGAGTCTAGCACTCGGGGTGGTTTACAGTTATTAGGTGTTATTAAACCAATAGCCCAGCTGGTATATTGTGATATAATGAACTAGTTTGGTTGTCGTATAGTAACGGAGTTACTTGTACTTTTCAGTATAAAGTGGGTCTCTTCATACCCACTAACAATCCAATTGTGCATTTAGCATTTTCCATTGAGAGTTAAATAACTGAGATTCTGCTGGATAGATTAATAGTTAAGTTTGGTTTATTACTGTGGTACAGGGAGAGCTAATCTACGGGGAACTACATATCGTTATTGGGTACATAGATGATGTTCTTTTACAAAATCTGATTTTTACGTGTTAACCTATTACACAGATATTAACCTAATTAAATGAACCAAACCGAACATAAGATATATACCACAATCAGCGATAGAGGAACTAGAATGTTCTGGAAGCTTGCTATGATTATCTTAGTTAACCAATAAAGGTATCACCTGTATGTAAGTTGGCAAATGTGTCCAAAACAAGTCATCTTCTTCTGTAGAGCCCATTCTACTCCCAGGCTCCAAAATAGAAAACTAACCCCACAACCAAGTCATTACAGTCTAGTTTACAAAACCTCTTTATCCATATGCTTGTGAAGGTTCTCATTCATCCAGGTCATGGTATTCGAATATCATTCATCCAGGTCAACGGTTATATCTGTAATACTCATCATCAGGGCATGATATCTGTTGTATCAATTAGATCAACTGGACTTGAAGTTTAGTTCTTGAAGACGTTTTGCGCTAGTCATCCGACTGGATCTCTCAATTCAGAATGACTTGTACAAGAATCTGTGGCAATTATGTACCCTGGAAAATCCCAATTAGCATATCACAGCCAGGTGTTAGGGTGGATTAGATAGTGGCTAAGAGGTGTTATAGGAACGCCCAGAGTAAGGTGTCAAAACAGCATTGTACATGGCAGACAGATGGACTCAGTCAGGACTCAGCCGTGTACCTGCCATTAAGGATAAAGGACATACCTTTGAAGATTGTAATGTTAACAATATTGGCAAAGGAACGTGACTGGTTAAGAGAGGTGTCAAGGAGGCCATTATGTGAAAATAAAGAAAACAAGCCTAAATAGAGGTGGGGGGGTTCGACACCATCTGTCTGCCATGTACAATGCTGTTTTAACCTTACTCTGGGCATTCCTATAACACCTCTTAGCCACTATCTAATACCACCCTTAACACCTGGCTGTGATATGCTAATTGGGATTTTCCAGGGTACATAATTGCCACAGATTTTTGTACAAGTCATTCTGAATTGAGAAGCCAGTCGGATGACTAGCGAAACGTCTTCAAGAACTAAACTTCAAGTCCAGTTGCAAATTGAATACAACAGATATACTCTTTATCCATAACTATTATTTTGAAGAACCTATAATTTTACTTTTAAAACCTTTTATCTTTAAGATATACATTAACCTTTAACATCCCAAATGATATTAGTTGTTTTTGTTATTTCATTATATAAATAGTACAAAGCATTTTACTTGTATTGAAGACCAATTTAGATTGTGCCATGAACATCCCAGTTAGAAAATTAATTATGTTCTGAGTTTGCTAGAGTTTCACCCCTGTAAAATAGTTATTAACCTCGTTGAAAATGCGGCTGAAGATCAGAATGGAAATTTATTGTGTTAAGTCTTGCGGTAATGAAAACGCCTGCCTACATGCTTTAATAATATTTTAGCCCAAGCAATTCAAAATGAAGATCTTGGAAAGTTGATGTAAATAGTATTTTTTAGGTATAGTTAATTTTGACAAAAACAATGAGAGTCAATCAATGGTATTCGAAGTGGTAATGGTATTAAATTAATATATTATCAAATTTGGTATTATATGTCAGCTTGCTAAACCAAGATCCCCCCCAACTTGCGTTACAACAGAAATTAGAGTTGACAGTTAGTGACCCTATAAGTACCAAGAGAAGTATAGGAACAGGTAGTAGGCAGTTTAATTTACGTGACAAATGTATGAGGCCAGATTTTGAGCTGAGGATGTAATCGTAAACTGTCACAACACTTTTTCAGAACAAGAAGAACATCATTGGATTAGTTGCTTAAACGTGTGAGAAAGGTTAAGATTGATATTTGAGTTATGTACCGGAAGAGTGAGGGAATATAAAGCACCCTCAATATTGGAAGGAAGCGCCAACACCGGATTGGGGATGATATGCTGGAGAAAATTCAAGGGCGATTCCAAGAAGAGTTTTTACAAAGGGATCCCCAGAATGTTGCCAAAAAACTCAGAACCCCTATCAGAGCGGACAATTTTCAGCAGGGAGCAAAAAATATGGGAAAATTGAGAGCTAAAGGAATTTGGAGAGAGGAGAGTAGCGAGGCCTGAACAAAATATGAAATCTTGCTGAATGGTTCCCTTTTTCACTACCCAAAGTTCTCCAACAAAGTCCATAGCAAGGTTGAGTCCATTACGAGAAGGAGAGGGGCCCAATGTTGCAGCAGCGACCATGGCAGGCCAGGAGTAGTGAGTGAGTCAGGTCTCGTCCCGCGCAGTAGCACCAGACGACACAGGCCGGATTATAATAGTGTAATCTGTTTGAGCCCTTGATGGACAGCCACATTACCAGGCGTTTAAGAGAGTTGGGTAATGTTTTTGAGAACTTCGGGATGATGACCAGCTGTTTTTAAAACTATGAGTTTGCTGTAGGAATAGTCAGTCAATGTTCTCTGAAAGAATAAAGATCAATGGCCGGACGGGGGTTTCAGGGGATGCAGAGGTTTCGAGGGGGTTAATGGCTAGCCAGTTGAGAAGTACAGGTGAGTGGATACAGCAATAATTGTATTTAGATTTGGCGTTGAATTTAAAGACATTTACATCATCCAGTCCAACCCATCTTAGCAATAGCCTCATATCTGCCAAAATGGTTGATCCAGAGAAGGCAAAAAAAAAAACCACCAAAATTTATGAAGAGGGGAAAAAATAAAAACCAATCCTTTGACACATCTGCAAGGTGTGTTGTATTTCTTCCGCTGCTGGTGCCTTTCCTTCCCCCACAATCATAAGGACATACTGATAGGTTGTATGTGTAAATAATGCTGACTTAGATGTAAGCTATCGGAGCAGGGTCTGATGTGAAAATGTATACATGTAATTGATCAAGACGCTCCTACAGAAGGTGTTGGATCGTAATAAATCCACAATAATAGAAATTTAGAATCAATGAGGGGTTATGCCACGAGATAAAGCTTGGGAAGACCCAGAACAATGGGAAGTGGTGAAGGGGTGAGGATGAAGGAGCGAGCAAAAACCCATAAGGTATGTTGGGTGTTGTGTGTATCAATATAAAAACACACAAGAGGGGGGTGGATAGACGCCAGGTGGATAGACGCCCGGTGTGGAATATTTAAGTGTTTGGCAAATGCAAGAGTCCATGAACGTTACACTGCTGCACCCCCCAAGTCAAGAAATAACCAACAGGTTAAACCTGAGGAAACTTGATGAGTATTGCAGATGGTGGTGTTCATGAAGAAACGAGAAATGATGAGTTAGAAGTCTGACAAGGCCCAGGGCATAAACACGTCTTTGAAAAGGAGGACAAGAATTTCAGCCCAGAGTTGATTACAGGGGGGAGGGAATTATTTTCACACAGTGGCAAAGCCCTTATAAAGGTGCCCGGCCCGGGCACAGGCAAGATCAGGAGGCCTACCCGAAACCGGGGCGACCAGGCTGACAGGAGGAGGGGAAGGCGGGAGGGGTGGGGGTAGGTAAAACGGGGAAGAGGACAGGTGGGTTACAAAGCCGCGTACAAGGAGGTGAGGGTCGGCAAGTGTAGACAGAGGAGGAGGTGGAATCGGGGGGCTCAGGAGGGAGACCGCCCACGACCAGCGAGGGAGGCCCTGGGCTAACACACGGTTCTGGGGCGGATGTGAGGGCAGGGCGGGGGGAGGGAGGGGCTTCTGGGGCTGAGCGCGGAAGCACCAGGTGGGGCCCCCCAGGCCGGGAAGAGCGGGCCCAGTGTACCGAGACCAGACCCCACACGTTTGGAGAGACCAATGATCTTAAGGGTTGGGGAAGGAGTGGGAGTTACGCAAAGCAAAAGCAAGCGTGGTGCGGCGCCGGGGGGGGAGAAAGCGGGGGGGCCCGGGGGCATGTATGTATATTGTATACAATTAGTGTGATGTCATAGCCACCAGCTTTGGATCCCTCCCCGACGACCTCTCAGCAATGGGAGGCTTTTCAAGCAGGAGGGGCTTCTAGTGTCCGGGCCAGTCCAGTCAAGATGACACCATGCGCACGAGCGTGTGCCACGGCCGTGGTGCATATATGTAAAAATAATGTCACCCGTGGAAAAATTATCTATAGACCATGCTGGGCGTTTACATACTTCACCTTTCTACAATAGCCCCTCATGGATTACTGTTTACCAGACTTCACCTTCTAACAGTGCCTCCTGCGGCTAGTGTTGCCAACACGCCTCTCTACAGTACCCCGGCGGCCTTCCATGCCACCACTCCATATGGCGTGGCTATCCAACTATTCTGTACCTAAACCACTTTTCATCTTTCCCATAAACTGTACCTGCTTCCTTGTTCCGCCCTTCCCAGAACTGTTTACTGCCCACTGTCACACTCCATTATCTGTTTGGCACTCTTGCACCCACTGCCGGTCCCTGGCGCCACCTGTCCTCATTATAGTGTGCGTCTAGGCCCAGAGAAAGTAAGCGAGTCCACCTCTGATGCCAGGACAGAGATATTCAACCCCTGCTTGACAGTGTGTCAAAAAAAATCATGATGGAGAATCCGCCCCTCTGAGATGTACTCTGGACCCTCAAAGCAGGAGAGTGCACCGGAACTCACGGACATATTACTTTTGAGGCCTTCAAGCAGGATGAAGGAGGAGAGTGCATGCAGAACTCACACGCATTTTTACTGTTTGCGGCTCAAGCAGGAGAGGAGAGGAGAGATGATCACGGAGAACTCACAGGCAGGCATTAATTGTTTGCCGGGCTCAAGCAGGAGGGAGGTGCACGGACTCACAGGCATTACTGTTTGAGGGCTCAAGCAGGAGGGAGCAGTTGAGTGCACGGAAACTCATAGGTATTACTGTTTGAGGCCCCAAGCAGGGAGGAGGGATGGAACTCACAGGCATATGTTTGAGGCTCAAGCAGGAGGTGCACGCGAACATTCACAGGCCCCAAATTACTTTTGTAGAGCCTCAAGAGGGAGAGGAAGAGTGCACAGAAAACTCACACGCATTACTGTCTTTGAGGCCCAAGCAGGAGAGTCACGGATAACTCACAGGCATTACTGTTTGAGGCTCAAGCAGAGAGAGTGCATGGATAACCCACCCCACAGGCATTCTGTTTTGAAGGCTCAAGCAGGAGAGTGCACGGAACTCACAGGGCATTACGTGTGAGGCTCAAAGCAGGAGTAAGGGGAGAGTGCATGGAAAAACTCACAGGCCATTTATGTTTTTAAGGGTCAAGCAGGAGATGCAACGGAAACTCACAGGCATTAATGTTTAGGCTCAAGGCAGGAGAGTGCACGGAAACTCACAGGCTTACTGTGTGAAGGCCTCAAGCAGGAGAGTGCACGGAACTCACAGCATTACTGTGTTGAGCTCAAGCAGGAAGAGCACGGAAACTCACAGGCATTAATGTTGAGGCTCAAGCAGGTGAGAGTGCACGGAAAACTCATAGGTATTACCGGTTTGAGGCTCAAGCAGGAGAGTGCACGGAACTCACAGGCCTTATGTTTGAGGGACTAAAGCAGCGAGAGTGCATGGAAATCACGGCATTTCTGTTTAAGGGTCAAGCAGGAGAGTGCAAGGAACTCACAGGCATTACTGTTTATGAGGCTCACCGCAGGAGAGTGCACGGAACTAACAGGCATTACTTTTGAGGCTCAAGCAGGAGGAGTGCACGGAAATCACAGGCAGTTACTGGTTTGAGGCTCAAGCAGGGGAGAGTGCCGGAACTCACAGGGGCATTACTGTTTGAGGCTAAAGCAGGAGACGAGTGCCACGGAACTCACAGGCATACGGTTTGAGGTCAAGGCAGGAGCGTGCCGGAACTCGTATAGGTATTACTGTTGAGGCTCAAGCAGGAGGAGTGCACGGAAACTCACAGGCATTACTGTGTGAGGCTCGCAAGCAGGAGAGTGCACGGAACTCACGGCATTACTGTTTGAGGGCTAAGAGGAGAGTGACATACAGGAACTCACAAGCATTACTGTTTGTGGCTCAAGCAGGAATGCACGGAACCAAGCATCTACTGTTTGAGGCTCAAGCAAGGAGAGGTGCATGGTGGAACTCACAGGCATTACTGTTTGAGGCTCAAGCAGGGACGAGTGCACGGAACTCACAGGCATTACTGTTTGAGGCTCAGCAGGAGAGTCACGGAACTCAAAGGCATGACGTTTGTGGCTCAAGCCCAAGGAGAGTGCACGGAACTCACCGGCATTACTGTTTGGAGGCTAAGAGAGGAGAGTGCAAGGGAACTCACAGGCATTATGTTTGAGGCCTCAAGCAGCCGAGAGTGCACGGAACTCACGGCATTACTGTTTGAGAGCTTCAAGCGAGGATGTAGTGCAGGAAACTCATAGGGATCTGTGTGAGGCTCAAGCAGGAAGAGTGCATGGAACTCACAGGCATTTACTGTTTGAGGATCAAGCAGGAGGTGCACGGAAAAACTCACAGGCATTACTGTTTGAGGCTCAAGCAGGAGAGTGCACAGGGAAATACAGCAGTCTGTTTGAGGTCAAGCCGGAGAGTGCACGGAAACCACAAGGCATTACTGTTAGGCTCAAGCAGGAGGAGGTGCACGGATACTCCACAAGTGCATTACTGTTGAGGCTCAAGCAGGAGAGGTGCACGGAACTCACAGGCATTACTGTTTGTGGCCTCAAGAAGGAGAGTGCACGGAACTCACAGCATTATGTTTGAGGGCTCAAGCAGGAGCGAGCGGAGAGTGCACGGAAAACTCATAGGTATTATGTTGAGGCTCAAGCAGGGAGAGTGCAGTGGAACTCAAAGGACATACGTTTGAGGCTCAAGGCAAGAAGGGGAGTGCACGGAACTCACAGGCTTATGTTTGAGGCTCAGCAGGAGAGTCACAGAACTCACCACCGCTATACTTTTGAGGCTCAAGCAGGAGAGGCCGGAAACTAACAGGCAATCCGTTTGAGGCTCAAGCAGGAGAGTGCACGGAACTCACGGCATTACGGTTTGAGGCTCAAAGCAGGAGAGTGCACGGGAACTCACAGGCATTAGTTTGTGGTTCAAGCAGGGAGAAAGCAGGGGAATTTCAGAGGGGCGGAGCTTAACACAGCAAACCAGTAACAATGGATGTCGGCACAAAGCTAGGCTTTGGAGGGGACATAGGTAAAAAAAACATTTGGCAACGGTTATTTTTAAGCTGCAGCTTCCAAATGAAACATAACTTGAATTTTACAGTGCACTACCTTTAAGTCTTTGGTACTTTGGGCAAACCATTATATTGCTGGTTTTTAGGGTTTTATTCACCAAAAAGTCAAACACTTACTCCATCAAACTGATATTAATTAGTTATTCATATGTCCCTTTAATTTTATGAATATATTCTAGATTGGTCCCGGTCAAGCTTCTTGTATGCCTCCGCATTGTGTTCTTTGCCTATAAACAGTATAGTCCTACAGGATATGTCCCACCTTTAACCTGTGGCTTCTTCAATCTAACAATTTTAGTTTTATTATTAATGCCATTTTCTTTCTTGTTGGAAGGTAGAAACCACTCTTTTATGGATGGACCAGATTTCAGTACCCTCTTATACTTGGAAATAAGTCGGTAATAATTCGCTATACTGGGAAAGGAAATAAAGTGGCTTTGGGCTATTGTGGAACTGTTCTACTTCCATGCTCCAAGGTTTACCAGTTGAAACATAAGCCCTTTAGATAACAAGAGATTTCACTATAACTCATGTTGACAATAGATGGAGTTAGTTGCTTCATCCTATCTACCTTTCTTGAGGACTTCTTCTTCCCTCCTTCCTCATCTATTCCAAACTCTAAAATATAAACGTTCCTAATTTGGCAGCTGGGAAGGAGGTTTCCTCCTGTTGCTCTCCCAGTTCCTCTGCATCCCAATCTGTGTGAGTCCTCTGTGCAGATATCCCAACCAAAATTCTTGCATGGGGCTGTGTTTTTTTATTTAAGGTGTACGTCCTTGTGTTGTGCCATGCGGATCTACCAGGGTGTCTGTGCGACTGGTAATAAAGACAGGGGTATTATCGTGTCTTCAGCCTTACGTCCATTAGGGGACCCCTTGATTCAGAGCAGGACACTGAAATGGCACAGGGAGTCCTGGGTATGTTCATGTTGATTCATTAAAAACTTGTTCACATTTGGATTTGAATACAGGCATGTATCTTTTTTCCTGTTTGCACCAGTGTTCCGCGTGTTGAAGTTTACGAACTATAGGATATCCATTATCAAATATACTAACATGACCTAGGGGATAGAGCTATAAGAAAGGGGGGAAGGGGAACACTTTTTGGAATGATTTATGCAAAGGAATACCCCAATGGAATATTAATTTAGTGGCTTTGATTGTGCATTTGAGTAACAATTACTCAAATTGGCACAGTCCATATATAGAAAAGCGTGGGTACGTGAGGGACAGTCCAGAGTGAACTAGCATGCAATTTATAGGTGGGATTACCTTAGAAACAAAATATTGTTATATCAGCAAAATTGTTCAAACTGCTGTATTAAATACTGGTTATAGGTGACTGGTTTGTAATCTGGGATGAGAATATGGAACAGGCAAATCAATGGATAGAAATCTGTGTTTAATGTCGAATAATGTCGATAATATAATTAATTACTTGGATGTTTTTCTTAAAGACAAAACTATTATAAGAAGAAAAACTTGTTATACAGTGGACATGTCTCTTTACATGTCATATCATTTTTCACCACTAGAGGCCACACAAGAACAATCTAACAATGCCATCCTATACAAAACCATAGTAGCTTTAGAGGTGCTAACAAAATGTAGTATGATTTCGGTTAGAGAATATGAGGCGATGAACAATGGGCGCAATCGCCCCCCACTCTTGAGTTGGGGAGTTCTAGTCAACGGCTAACACGATATGTTCATAATTCGGTTCAGCGTGGCTTTAACTCCTTCCTTGCGGCATGCAGCTGCGTGGCTGACGCGAAAGTTAACAGCGCAGCCGCCGCACAGCGCTGTTATATGCCGAAATCGGAATTTTATTGCCCAGACACTTTTCAACGCCAGCTAATAGCTGGCAGTTTGGGTGAAATAGTGCCGAAATAGAACAGCGCCAGGTAGAGTGTTACCGAGGGCAGTTATCGGCATATAACATGCGCCGGTGCATTCCCCCTGTGGCCGTAGCGGCACTCGGGGTGCACCCCCTGTACTGTCTCCCTGATTGTAACAGTATTTTACACATTCGGCTCGGAAATAATGAGGAAGGGTATGATGCAAAAGTCCCTTATTGCATTTACAGGGTATTCAATAAAAGGTTCTATCTTTTAAAATGGTTGCTAATTTTGCCCAACCAATCAGATGTTAGCTTTCTTTTTAAATAAGATCTGAATTGGTTGGGAAAAATTAACATCACCATTTTTAAACGAGTAAGAACTTTTATGAATAGCCTTGTTAGTTTTTAACATTGTAGTGGATGTTTCCTGGATTAAAGTTAAGAATGGATAATATCAGACACCAGGGCCCGTGGATCTAGCAATGAAGAAGGTATGTCTGGTCAGTCTATATGGAAGCCCTTATAAAAAAAACAGATGCATGTATGAATATTTTACAGCAGTTTGATTTTCGATCATTCAGCCTTTTGGAATTACCGGAAATAACTTGCCAGATCTGTCGTTTTGTAAAACCAGAATTCGAAACAAAAGCAGATTTGTTTTGAAACCCGGACTGATCTCTTGACTAAACTTCTACAAACGTCTCTTATCTATGAAGCTCCTGTTACCGTTGTTCTTTGGAGGGCAAGTATAGAAGTATATTAGTTTATACAGCGCAACAAGTTCCGGAAGGGCTTTACAATTATTTAATCTCATTCACATCCAACCCGGTCCCAAAAAGAGCTTACAATTTAATCACTTATTAGCCATACAGCCTACAGGATGTAAAGTAATTGTGGCAATAAAGTATGGGATTGTGTAAAGTTTAATGGAGGGACATGCACTGAAAGTCATTTCACAATTGTTATTTAATGGCAGTGAAATAGTCAATACAGAATAAGGTATCGATCGCTTACTTCCAAGACAATAACCAATGAAGGATGAGGATATAATGGGGCATTGTGAGTTATGGAGACCGAATGTAATCAATAGTGATACAAAACGTGCACAATCCCGTCTGTAACACAATTCAGAATGTGAGCTAGTAACAGTGAAACAATATAACGACAATTCACTATAAAACAAAATGCATCATATTCCCTAGATAGTAACCTTAATGGGACAGCTCTAGCCTAAAATACAAATCACAGCCCAGAACCTACCGATTTAAACAAGGCACCCCTAAGGTTCTGTGTAATTCAGGTATAGGAACGTTGTATGTATCATAATACAGGGCTGGGGGGGAAGTGAAAGAGCCTGTTATATGGATCCAGTGTGTAAGAACGAGAAATGCAAAAGTTTGCTAATCGTATTGAAGTAAAAGGATGTAAAAAGGTTAGAAGTTAGGACCTTACAGATGTATAATCCTACATACAGTAATGTATACTAAAACCCCTTTGTTTATAAAGTATGCCGGTGTGCAGATAATATGATATTGTATGGGGCCCAGGAATGTGCATTGATTATCTTTTCTATGTTTATATAATCCTACATACAGTAATGTATACTAAAACCCCTTTGTTTATAATGTATGCCAGTGTACAGATAATATGATATTGTATGGGGACCAGGAATGTGCATTGATTATCTTTTCTATGTTTGTATAATCCTACATACAGTAATATGGTGGAACGTTCCTTGATATTGCGCGATGTAGTGATGGATAAACGTTCCCGTCTTGGATGGCAGCAGAAAGAATTGTTTGTATTAGAAATACCGTCCATGATGATACGATTGGAACCGGGAAGAATGGAGATCCCGGAGATTAAGGTTTAATATTTCGGGAGTCTAATAAAGATTAAACTGTAGAAATTCTCTCTCTCTCCATTAGATTTCTAATCTAAATGTACATTGACTTTGGTCTAGGAATTTACCCATAATGTAATTACTTTGAAAAGCATTTGTTCATTTTTTTATTTAGCCAGTGCCCCCTGGAAAGCGATGAATGAAGAGCTATGGTAATGTTGAGAAGGGCTTGTCCTCTGCAGGTTTGAGTCGGAAAATAAAATTGACGTTCTAACATTTCCTGGATGAACCAACTGAGCATGTCTGTCCCATTACGAGAGGTAAAGGGTGGGAGGAAGTAAAAAAATTTCCTATCCCCCCACATGTATCACTGGTATATAAAATCCATTTAATCTTTGATTGGTCTCGTTCCTAATTTCCCAATCAAACTAATGGTCCAAAAATGAAAAAAAAAAAAAATAAATAATCAATAATAAAACCATGTATAATTAGCCATTTCTGTTTATTTCAAAAAGTTATAAATTACCGTTTTGACTGAGATTTTTGATAATGTTTGATTTTCGGAATTCTGAAAATTCCACCAGACTTTTAAACCTGGATGTTCCGAATAGAATTTAGAAAAAGGACCCATCTCTTCCAAAGTGATGTACACTGGAGCTGTGCTAATTTGTGTTTCAACGAAAAAAAATAAAAACAGTTGAAAAGCAATTGTTAACAATGTTGTATTATTAATGCAGATCACTGAATTCCCCTTTAAACAGACCACGGAATGTTCAGTAAATTAATCAATGAACAACAAAAGACCCCATATGATAGAGTTTGTTTTGTAAGATATTTCTGTACGTCAATCTTCTATAAGAAAGGTGTTTTCATGAAATGTTTTTCTTAAACCTTTGAACTTAAAAAATAATTAGATGAAGTTGGTTCATTTTAAGTTAATTTCATGCAATAAAACTACATCTATTCTACATAACATCGCTGTACTAAAAATCCAAAAATTGAATGTATTCTGGGTTAATTACAATGTGATCGTATTTTGGCGGGACAGACATGCAGACAGAGATGGCCGAGCGCCATGGTGATGAATTATTTTAGAGAGACGGACAGTTATGGTCAAAACATCCTGTAGGTCCTGCGGAGAAGCGTAATCGGAAAGTGCAAAAAGAATTTATTGATAACTAGAAATAAGGGAAGATGATTGTCAGAGGTTTGGGTAATGGAAGGGAGTTAATGTCCATTAATCAGCCTTGTCAGAGGCCAGGAGAGAGGGAACAAGATGGCAAGTAACAATAAATTATCAAGGAGCTTGTGTGGATTTGGAAAGATCAGTGATAATAGGGGGGATTAGATACAATGGAACACAACATCCTGTCTATGTCTAGGGCTAGACCCAGAATTACAGTTAGTGGCGTAGCCAGAGTAGCTACAGACCTATGGGCCCTGATCCAAAATCTGGACATACCTCCCCCCACCCTGCTGCAAACACAAATCTGGACTGCAAACCAGATAATCATTCACAATAAAAAAACATCACAAATTCATCATTACAAATTTGTTTTGAGACACTCATTTTAAAAAAAACACACAAACAGACTTACCCTTACACCTAGCAAAACTATGCAATCAGATTCCAACGTATCTCTAAATAGATCCTTAATCCTTACACTTCTAAAATAACAAATGAAAATACTAAAATGCTTGTACACAGACAATGGTAAAATGCTTGGCACACAGACATTGGTAAAATTGCTTAGCACATAGACACTGGTTAAATGCTTGGCACACAGAAAGAGTAAAAAGCTTGGCACACAGACATTGGTAAAATGCTAGCAATAGACACTGGTTAAATGCTTGGCACACAGACATTGGTAAAATGCATGGCACACAATATGACAATGCTTAGCAATAGACACTGGTTAAATGCTTGGCACACAGAAATGGTAAAACTGCAACATGGTTAAAATGATGCACACAGAAATTGGTAAAATGCTTGCACACAGACAATTGGTTAAAGCTGGATACAAAATTGGTAAACTGCTAGCAATGGACATTGGTTAAATGCTTGGCACACAGACATGGTTAAAGTGTTGGCACACAGACATTGGTTAAAATGCTTAGACAAGACATGGTTAAATGCTTGGACACAAGGGGGGGGACATGGTTAAAATTGCGTGGCACACAACAGTATTGGTTAAAAATGCTGTAGCACATAGACACTGGTTAAATGCTTGGCACACAGACATAGGTAAAATGACTTGGCACACACAGGACATTGGTAAAATGCTTAGCAATGCGACATGGTTAAATCGCTGACACAGACATAATAAAAATGCTAGTTCATGGACCACTGGTACAATAGCACATTTCTAAATTTAGATCCTTAATCCTTACACTTCTAAATAAGGAACTGACACTAGTAAAATGGCTTGTCACACAGACACTGGTAAAATGCTTGGCACACAGACGGTAAATAATTGGCACACAAGCAATTGTAAAATGTGTGGTACATCAACACTGGTTAAATGCTTGGCACCAGAGAATGGTAAAAATGTGTAGTAAATGACCACTGGTAAAAAAAGTTGGCAAACGGACTAGTAAAAGCTTGGCACATACAAAATCGGTTGGGAAACTGACACTGGGAAATAGTTGGCATTGCACACAGCCAGACACTGGTTAATGCTTGGCACACAGACATTCAGACAATGGTAAAAATTACCCATATGCCAGGAAGCTATGTAAGTCACCATTGAACCAACAGTAATTTATGTTACATAATTTGGATACAATTCTGTGATTCCGAAGTTTTATTTACTAGTTTAGAAAGTGAATTTTAGTGAGAGTTCTGTACAGACAATAGAACAATTACTAGAACAATCTGCTGCTGGTTCACATTCTGTCCCCTGCAGACACAGAGATGGAATAAAAACACATTTCCCCCCCAAACTACAGTAATTCCAAATACACAAATTTCATGGGGTTCAGGTGTAAAATGGGAAGTTTTACCGGAGGAAATAGCATGGACGCGGCCAGTGATTGTGTCTCCAACCTAAATATCCCCTTTTATTTCCATATTACCAAATATTACCTAACACTCATGAAATGATGTCATAGGAAGGTAAATAAATAATGACATCACCCAATGTTGATTTACTGTTTATAGAGCGAGTGGGGAGTATAAGGATTGAATTCTCTATTAATAAATGGGGTGAGTAGAACTGTGAATGTCAATTCAGAGTGGAATCTGTTTAAATGAGATTTCCAAATAAGGCACTTTCCTCAGCCCAGAAACTGACAAATAAAGCAGTGTCACGTCTATGAATAATCCAACTAAAGATAAACCTGTTCAAAATCAATAAAATTCCCTCTACGCAAGCCCCTCCCCCTTTCACTTGCTTGCAATTTTACATTTTACTTCCCCCCTCCCATTTAGCAAAGTGGGAGGGGGACAAAGTGTCTGGCTGTAGAATTGATTCCCTCTGGGAGAGTACATGAGCATGCCCGATATCAATGAGCTATGGGAGGGGCATTAACTGCAGGGATTTCTGGACTGATTAAACTGTGTATCTTCATTAGGAACATTAAATATGTTTTAGGTTGGAGTTTCCTTTAAGCAGTAAGAACCATAACAGATTTCTAGCTGAGGATTATGGGATATTTAATAACATTTTTATCCTAGTTCTAAAAGCTAAATATCCATCAAACAGTAATCTTTTTCATTCCTTTTTAAATGACCTTTTATGGCTAATGGAAAGTTTCCTTGGATATAAATCCTTTCCAGACCTCGCATAGTTTATAGGATTGTGATAGGATGAACTGAGACCAGAACTGAATAGATAGAGAGGGAGATCCATACGTGTAATTGGGACCAATAGGTCACTAATCAGGGAACAAAATGGCCCTTTAGTGAACTATTCACCAGACGCCTCTGCAAGGGACAGAGGGAACCAATGATAAGAAGAGGGACATTGGCCCAATAGAGTCATTGGATTGTGTAAAGTTTAAATGGAGGGACAACAGCATGAAAGTCATTTCACATTGTATTAATGGCCAGTGAAATAGTCAATACAGAATAAGGTATCGATCGCTTACTTCCAAGACAATACCAATGAAGGATGAGGATATAATGGGGCATTGTGAGTTATGGAGACCGAATGTAATCAATAGTGATACAAAACGTTGCACAATCCCGTCTGTAACACAATTCAGAATGTGAGCTAGTAACAGTGAAACAATATAACGACAATTACTATAAAACAAATGCATCATATCCCTAGATTAGTAACCTTAATGGGACAGCTCTAGCCTAAAATACAAATCACAGCCCAGAACCTACCGATTTAAACAAGGCACCCCTAAGGTTCTGTGTAATTCAGGTATAGGAACGTTGTAGTATCATAATACAGGGCTGGGGGGAAGTGAAAGAGCCTGTTATATGGATCCAGTGTGTAAGAACGAGAAATGCAAAAGTTTGCTAATCGTAATTGAAGTAAAAGGAATGTAAAAAGGTTAGAAGTTAGGACCTTCCAGACTGGGGTTACCTTGAGGTGGTAGGAAGGCTTTTCATTCATGTGATTACAGTAATGTATACTAAAACCCCTTTGTTTATTAAGTATGCCAGTGTGTAGATAATATGATATTGTATGGGCCAGGAATGTGCATTGATTATCTTTTCTATGTTATATTAATCCTACATACAGTAATGTATACTAAACCCCTTTGTTATAAAGTATGCCGGTGTGCAGATAATATGATATTGTATGGGGCCCAGGAATGTGCATTGATTATCTTTTCTATGTTTGTAAATCCAATACAGTAATGTATACTAAAACCCCTTTGTTTATAAAGTATGCCGGTGTGCATAATATGATATTGTATGGGGCCCAGGAATGTGCATTGATATCTTTTTCTATGTTTATATAATCCTACATACAGTAATGTATACTAAAACCCCTTGTTTATAATGTATGCCAGTGTACAGATAATATGATATTGTATGGGGCTAGGAATGTGCATTGATTATCTTTTCTATGTTTGTATAATCCTACATACAGTAATGTATACTAAAACCCCTTTGTTTATAATGGATGCCAGTTACAGATAATATGATATTGTATGGGGAACCAGGAATGTGCATTGATTATCTTTTCTATGTTTGTATAATCCTACATACAGTAATGTATACTAAAACCCCTTTGTTATTAAAGTATGCCAGTGTGTAGATAATATGATATGTATGGGGCCTAGGAATAGTGCATTGATTCTTTTTATGTTTGTATAACCTACATACAGTAATGTATACTAAAACTCCTTTGTTTATAATGTATGCCAGTGTACAGATAATATGATATGTATGGGGCCCAGGAATGTGCTCTGATTATCTTTTCTATGTTTGTATAATCCTACATACAGTAAGTATAATAAAAACCCTTTGTTTATAATGTATGCCAGTGTGCAGATAATATGATATTGTATGGGGCCTAGGAATGTGCTTGATTATCTTTTCTATGTTTATATAATCCTAATACAAGATGTATACTAAACCCTTTGTTATAATGTATGCCAGTGTACAGATAATATGATATTGTATGGGGACCAGGAATGTGCATGATATCTTTTCTATGTTTGTATAATCCTACATACAGTAATGTATACTAAAACCCCTTTGTTTTATAAGTATGCCAGTGTGCAGATATATGATACTGTATGGGGCCCAGGAATCTGCATTGATTATCTTTTTATGTTTGTATAATCCTACATACAGTATGTATACTAAAACCCCTTGTTTATAGTATGCCAGTGTACAGATAATGATATTGTTAGGGGCCTAGGAATGTGCATTGATTATCTTTTCTATGTTTATATAATCCTACATACAGTAATGTATACTAAAACCCCTTTGTTTATAATTTATGCCAGTGTGCAGATAATATGATATTGTATGGGGCCCAGGAATGTGCATTGATTATATTTTCTATGATATTGTATGGGGCCTAGGAATGTGCATTGATTATCTTTTCTATGTTTGTATCACAATGTTTTCATATTAAAAACTTGAACTGTATCCATATAGTTTTTTTGATTGAATTGCCTTGGCCCTTGGAGTAGAGGGTTGGAGAATTGCCCGTGTTCTCTGGCAAAAAAAAACAACATCAGTTCTAGAGTGGTTCTTAAAAGATATGGAATCCGGGTCCGCCTCGGACCCCTCGGTTCCGAAATCCGAATGTTCCAGATTACAGATTATTCGGATTTCGGGACTTCGGAGCCTATTTTCTATAATTACAGAATGTTCGAGGATTATCTAAAATAGCCCTGAACGTTCGATAATTATTGAAAATGGGCTCCGAAGTCCCGAAAGTATGTTCCTTTTTTGGATTTTCGGATCTTCAGGATTTTCCCGAGATCCGTAAATCGAAAAACGGAACAAAACTTGACCGTTTCGGCGATCCCTAGTTCTGAACTACATTGAATTTGACACAGTTATACAGAAACTTTGTTGTTTACATTTTTCTGGCAGATTGATTATAATTTGTCTTCATCAGAATTAAAAAATGAAATCTCGTGTCCACATTTGTTTGTGGATATAAAAGTGAAGGACTTGGGTAGCGCTGACCCCAATAGAATGAGAGCGTCTGGGTTCACATACGTACAAAATAAAATTCATACACAGGAAATACATTTCTCTTTAAATGATAATGTTCTGTTCATTTATTTTGGCAAAATGGAGCTACTTAGTGGTTTAGGGATAAAGAGCCATTGTGTATATCCATTAAATTCAACCTTGATGATATTTTTGTTGATGTAGACAATGAATTAAAGTATTTAAAGTCTATTGTGTGGGTTTTAATCTGTAAACAT
Organism: Hymenochirus boettgeri; assembly: GCA_019447015.1. Classification (NCBI taxonomy): domain Eukaryota; kingdom Metazoa; phylum Chordata; class Amphibia; order Anura; family Pipidae; genus Hymenochirus; species Hymenochirus boettgeri. Next base: position 95,913,094 of record CM033476.1, read on the forward strand.
CATAATCAATGAACAGCAATGACAGTCCTACCTATTTAATACAAAGAAATAAGCAGAAATATGGCAATTAAATTTTTATCAACCTCTAGAGATGCAGAAATGGTCCCCAAATGATCCCCAAAATGTTTTCCACATGGTTTTCCCTATGTTAACGTAATGTGTAGGGGCCTTATGTAATGGAGGTTCACCTATAACCAAGGTGAGAATGGTGAAAAGAGGAGATCATCTGAATTCATCTTTGATCCCTTATTCAGCCCCGTGTATCTATCACATGAATAACAATATGAAGTGAGGTTGGTGTCACAGTCCATGAAAAGGCCACATTGATTTAAAAGCCTCATCTGACCACTTCCATTCCAATGACATCACTGACCCTGTGTACAATCTCTTTCTTCGTACCTCTATCCATCTTCTTGAAGGAACCATAAACCTGATAAATATTTCCATCTATTTAATTAACAATCCAATTGTGCATTTTAGCATTTTCCATTGAGCAGTTAAATAACTGAGATTCTGCTGGATAGATTAATAGTTAAAGTTTGTGTTTATTACTGTGGTACAGGGAGAGCTAATCTACGGGGAACTACATATCGTTATTGGGTACATAGATGATGTTCTTTTACAAATCTGATTTTTACGTGTTAACCTTATTACACAGATATTAACCTAATTAAATGAACCAAACCGAACATAAGATATATACCACAATCAGCTTGATAGAGGAACTAGAATGTTCTGGAAGCTTGCTATGATTATCTTAGTTAACCAATAAAGGTATCACCTGTATGTAAGTTGGCAAATGTGTCCAAACACAAGTCATCTTCTTCTGTAGAGCCCATTCTACTCCCAGGCTCCAAAATAGAAAACTAACCCCACAACCAAGTCATTACAGTCTAGTTTACAAAACCTCTTTATCCATATGCTTGTGAAGGTTCTCATTCATCCAGGTCATGGTATATCTGTAATATTCATTCATCCAGGTCACGGTATATCTGTAATACTCATTCATCCAGGTCATGGTATATCTGTTGTATTCAATTAGATCAACTGGACTTGAAGTTTAGTTCTTGAAGACGTTTCGCTAGTCATCCGACTGGATCTCTCAATTCAGAATGACTTGTACAAGAATCTGTGGCAATTATGTACCCTGGAAAATCCCAATTAGCATATCACAGCCAGGTGTTAAGGGTGTGATTAGATAGTGGCTAAGAGGTGTTATAGGAACGCCCAGAGTAAGGTGTCAAAACAGCATTGTACATGGCAGACAGATGGACTCAGTCAGGACTCAGCCGTGTACCTGCATCTTAAGGATAAAGGACATACCTTTGAAGATTGTAATGTTAACATATTGGCAAAGGAACGTGACTGGTTAAGAGAGGTGTCAAGGAGGCCATTTATGTGAAAATAAAGAAAACAAGCCTAAATAGAGGTGGGGGGGTTCGACACCATCTGTCTGCCATGTACAATGCTGTTTTAACACCTTACTCTGGGCATTCCTATAACACCTCTTAGCCACTATCTAATCACACCCTTAACACCTGGCTGTGATATGCTAATTGGGATTTTCCAGGGTACATAATTGCCACAGATTTTTGTACAAGTCATTCTGAATTGAGAAAGCCAGTCGGATGACTAGCGAAACGTCTTCAAGAACTAAACTTCAAGTCCAGTTGATCAAATTGAATACAACAGATATACTCTTTATCCATAACTATTATTTTTGAAGAACCTATAATTTTACTTTTAAAACCTTTTATCTTTAAGAATATACATTAACCTTTCAACATCCCAAATGATATTAGTTGTTTTTGTTATTTCATTATATAAATAGTACAAAGCATTTTACTTGTATTGAAGACCAATTTAAGATTGTGCCATGAACATCCCAGTTAGAAAATTAATTATGTTCTGCAGTTTGCTAGAGTTTCACCCCTGTAAAATAGTTATTAACCCTCGTTGAAAATGCGGCTGAAGATCAGAATGATGACTGACATTAGACTCATTCCATACATCTCCTCTTCGAAGGATAAGTGAGCAGAACTGCACATAAATTGACCCATTTTAACTCTTTGCCTAAAGCAAATAAAAGTAGAATTATTTCTGTTTGTGATGGATCCTTTCAATATAAGAAACTGTAAGAGAACAAAAGCCAGTCCAAATCATTATCTAGGGTTTGTATTATAGAAGACATTACGGTGATAAAGAGGGTTTGTATTATGGAAGATATGACGGTAGTAATAAGAGGTTTGTATTATGAAGCATATGACGGTAGAGAAGGAGGTTTGTATTATGGGAAGATATGACGGTAGATAAAGAGGTTTTGTATTATGGAGATATGACGGTGATAACGAGGTTTGTTATGGAAGACATGACGGTAGATAAGGAGGTTTGTAATTATGGAAAGATATGACGGTAGTAAAGAGGTTTGTATTATGAAAGATATGACGGAGATAGGAGGTTTGTATTATGGCAGATATGACGGTAGATAAGGAGGGTTTGATTATGAAAGATATGACGTAGATAAGAGGTTTGTATTATGGAAGACAGACGGTAGATAAGAGGTTTGTATATGGAGATATGACGGTAGATAAAGAGGTTTGTATTGGAAGATATGACCGGTAGATAAGGTTGTATGTATGGAAGATTATGACGTGAGATAAAGAGAGGTTTGTATATGGAGGAAGATATGACGTAGCTAAGGAGGTTGTGTATTATGGAAGATATGACGGTAGATAAAGAGTTTGGATTATGGAAGATATGACGGTAGATTAGATAAGAGGTGTTGTATTATGGAAGATATGCGGTGAGTAAAGAGGTTGTATTATGGGAAGAGTATGCGGGAGAAAGGAGGGTTGTATTTGGAAGATATGACGGTAAGATTAAGAGGTTTGATTATGGAGACATGAGAGTTAGGGAAAGCATGGGTAGGACAGCTATCAGCCAGAAGCGACAAGAATGACTGTGTTTATGGATAGACATGAGGAGACAAGAGGTTTGATTATGGAAGACATGACGGTAGCTAAAGAGGTTTGTATATGGAAAGATATGACGGTTAGATAAAGAGGTTTGTATATTGGAAGACATGACGGAGATAAAGGGTTTGATATGGAAGAAGATATGACGGTAGATAAAGAGGTTGTATTCTGGAAGACATGACGGTAGATAGGTTTGTATTATGAAGATTGACGTTAGATAAGAGGTTTTATTATGGAAGACATGACGGTAGATAAGGAGGTATTGTACTTATGGAAGAATGACGGTAGATAAAGAGTGTTTGTATTATGAAGATATGACGGTAGAAATGTGAAGAGGTTTGTATTATGGAAGATATGACGGTAGATAAAGAGGTTTGTATTATGGAAGACATGAGGTAGATAAAGAGGTTTGTACGTATGGAAGACACATGACGGTTGGGGGGGGGGGGGGATAAGGAGGTTTGTGATTATGGAAGAGATGACGGTAGATAAGGTTTGCATATGGAAGATATGGACGGTAGATAAGGAGTTGGGATTAGGAGGACATGACGGTAGATAAGGTTTGTATTATGGAAGATTATGAGGTAGATAAGGAGGGTTTGTTATTATGGAAGATATGCCGGTAGATAAGGAGGTTGTATTATGGAAGATATGATGTATATTAAAGAGGTTTGTTTTATATGGAAGATATGACGGTAGATAAAGAGGTTTTTATTATGGAATATGACGGTAGATAAGGAGTTTTTATTATGGAAATATGACGGTAGATAAGGAGGTTTGTATTGGAAGATATGACGGTAATAAAGAGGTTTGTATTATGGAAGTCATGACGGTAGATAAAGGTTTTGTATTATGGAAGATATGACGGTAGATAAGGTTTGTATTTGGAGGATATAACGGAAAGTAGAGGTTTGTATTATGGAAGATATGACGTTAGATAAGAGGTTTGTTATGGTGGAAGATATGACGGTAGATAAAGAGTTTTGTATTATGAAGATGACGGTAGATAAAGAGGTTTGTATTATGGAAGATATGACGTAGAAAAGAGGTTTGTATTATGGAAGATTGATGGTAGATAAAGAGGTTTGTATTATGGAAGATACTGTAGATAAGGGTTGTATTATGGAAGATATGACGGTAGATAAGAGTGTTTGTTATATGGTAGATATACGTAGATAAAGAGGTTTGTATTATGGAAGATATGACGGTAGATAAAGAGGTTTGTATTATGAAGATATACGGTAGTAAGAGGTTTGTATTATTGAAGATATGACGTAGATAGAAGTTTGTGTATTATGAAGATATGACGTAGATAAGAGGTTTGTATTATGGAAGACATGACGGTAGATAAAGAGGTTTTGTATTTGGAAGATATGACATAGATAAGGAGGTTTGTATTATGAAGATATGACAGTAGATAAGAGGTTTGTATTTGGAGACATGACGGTAGATGAGTTTTGTATTAGGAAGACTGACGTAGATAAGAGGTTTGTATTATGGAAGATATGACGTAGATAAAGAGGTTTGTATTATGACGATATGACGGTAGATAAGGAGGTTTTGTATTACGGGGCATGTTGGTAGATTATTTAACAATGCTAGTAAATGATCTACAAACAACATCATTTTGTCAAAGATCAAACATATTTAGCAGTGGTAAATTGTAAAATCCAAATGAAATAAAACAACAAAACAGTTTTTATTATAATGTAAATCTTAGTAACAATTACACCGCGACCTTATTTTGTTTTATAGTTCACGGTTTACAGAGATCTAAACAGTTCCATTAAGGTTTGGGGCGGGATAGTAAGAAAAATGGAAGCTTCTGGGAGCTTGGGAGGAAAATAACTTAGAAAATATATTAAAGAAACATTCAAGAAAATGTTTTGGTTAAATAACATGTAACTATAATAAACTTCACTTCTACTGCTATATTTTTTCTGTTGATTTTTTAAGTTGCAATCTATCCTTTTGTATAAAGGAAAATTGCAGATTGCTAACCTTTTAAGGGAAATACAAATTATTTATAAATAGAGTTTATCATTTGTTTTATTGTAATCAGAGAGAAATTATGATGCAAACAAATGTATCCCTCTCCAAGAATGTTCTGTACACGCAATAAGCTATACTTGCCAAAGGAAAAAACCAGGCAGTTAAATAGCACAGGTATTTAATATATAATCTCTGTATATAAGCCAAATGTGTATGTATCTATGTTTCTGAAAACATCCGAATGCTGAGACGATTTCAATGAGACTTGGTATACAACATGATTTTCAGGACCCAGGAAAAACATAGGCTACTTTACAACTTTTACAAACCTCCCTTTATCCCTATTGTCTACCCTTTTAAGTTAATTGGGGATAAGATCTAACCCTTTTTGCTGCCATCTGATGGTGAATGGTGTGATCGCCTAGTTAATTGGGGATGGAGCTGCCCTTTGTGCTGCCATCTGGTGGTGAATGGTGTGATCGCCTAAGTTAATTGGGGATGAGAGCTGCCCTTGTGCTGCCATCTGTGGTGAATGGTTGAATCGCCTAAGTTAATTTGGGTATGAGAGCTGCCCTTTGTGCTGCCATCTGGTGGTGAATGGTGTGATCGCCAAGTTATTGGGGATGAGATCTAACCCTTTTTTGCTGCCATCTGATGTGAATGGTGTGATCGCCTAAGTTAATTGGGGATGAGAGCTGTCCTTTGTGCTGCCATCTGGTGGTGAATCAGTGGTCGCCCCACTGAGAAATTACTGAGCCTGACACGGTTTTGATTACCACAAAGGAGATGTAATACTTTAAAAACAGTATTTGTTATGTTTTTGACTCTGTTAAGTATCATTTAATTTTAAAATTATATATTATTTATATGTATTATATATTTGTTCCTGTGATCTAGAAGAGAATAAAGACAAAATTTCATCACTAACTTACTGAAATTTCCTGTATTTGTTTATATATTTTATTTTATCTAGAAGTAGAACAATCCAGAGACTGTATAGTAACCGTCATTTTCCCCCGACTGTACAGTACACTGAACCAAGCCGGGTGGAGGCTCCTTTTGAAGACACTTAGGGAACTAGACTATCTCTGATCTCTGACAACCAATGGTTCCCTGCGAAGGTCGGATGTATTTATATTAGACAGGCGTCAGACTTTAATGTCCTCTGTTTATGTTGAGTTCGGCTCCCAGAGACACAGTTTCTAGAGAAGGTAGAGACTTTCTTTGACAGGATCCTAGTAACGAGAAGTCTCCATGGAAGGACCCTCTGATCAGTTCCCTGAATCTCTGTGAGGAGATGTGTCAGACAGTTTTTATCCCGGTGTCTGATTATGAACCGCCTATGAGACCACGATATCTTTCTACTACAGTCTATAAAAGTGTAGAATAAATACACTTTCAACACCAACCCATATACAGTGTACAGTCTTCATTCCAACTGTCCATCGCCAAAACATCTACATGGCTCATATTCATCCAATTAATATCAATGTCCCTCAGTACTCTAACCGAATTACTAACTCAGCAATGACCTGACCAGGTTCTATACCCCCCACATTCCTTTAACATTCCCAATCTCCTCAATATCCTTCATTCCCTGGGATCTTCTCTCAAACAATCTCTTGTGTTCATCTAATCAAGTGGATCTATAACCATTACCCTGTGTGTGAACTGACTGCTTATAGGGGACATTTAGCCAGTTCTCCTTCCCCCCCAAATCCTTCATTTATAAAGTTTATCATTTCAGATCCAATCCCAGAATGAATCAGCTTCACTTTCTCTTTAATTCTTCCGATCATTCACCTATAGAAATCTGTGGGTGATGGTCAGTCACAATATGGCTGGATACTTTTAAAAACATTATAATAATAACAAACTATTAATTTTTCTTGTGGGACTTATAGGAGAAGTGTGTTATCTTCTATAAGGAATCTGTGAAAGCATTTTCAAATTATCATTGGATTTACATAAATCTTTGAATAAAACTTTAATGAACATGTGTCAGAGGCTTAATCCATACTGATTAGTTGTGTCTTTATTGTATCCAGCTGTATCACAGACTTTATAAATTGTTTTTAAAGTCACAGCCCTCGCAAAACTCACATTAAGGCTGGGTAACACACAGGTGATTTTGTGGCCAAATCAGACGATATTTTAGTATACCGGTGGTCATGGCGCGCTGATGTAAGAGAACCCAAACTAATTTGGCCCGACCATCTGAAACACTGACATTTTGGTTGGTCAGGCCCATTATTGTATGGTGTGTTCCCAGCTTAAAAGGGCCCCTACACTCTACTAGGGAAATCTCTGCACAAATATAATTACATATACCATGTTTACTACAAATTCTATTGGACTGATAAAAATATTAGCATTAAAGGAAAATAAAAGAATATGCAGGGCGGCTGCTGGTCAGATATTTCTCCACTTGTAAATAAAAATATTATTTTAAACCTTCCTTACACAGAGCTGGACTATGGATTGTAGTTAATTAAATAACGGGGCACCACCTACAGTATTAAAGTGATATAACACAGCCATACCACTAGGCTTGTAGTTAACTAAACAGGCGACACCTACATATAAGTGGTAAAACAGCCATGACACATTAGGATGTGTAACAAAACAGGGCGACACCTACAGTATTAAAGTGATATAACCACCCATGACACACTAGGATTGTAGTTAACTAAACAGGGGACACCTACAGTATTAAAGTGGTATAACAGCCATGACACACTAGGATTGTATTAATTAACAGAGTGACACCTACAGTATAAAAGTGGTATAACAGCCGTGACACACTAGGATTGTAGTTATTAAACAGAGTGCCACCTACAGTATAAAAGTGGTATAACAGCCATGACACCTAGGATTGTAGTTAAACAGAGCGACACCTACAGTATAAAAGTGGTATAACAGCCATGACACACTAGGATTGTAGTTATTAAACAGAGCGACACCTACAGTATTAAAGTGATATAACAGCCATGACACACTAGGATTGTAGTTAAACAGAGCGACACCTACAGATAAAGTTTGTATAACAGCCATGACACACTAATTAGTAGTTAATTAAACAGGCGACACCTAACAGTATAAAAGTGGTATAACACCATGACTCACTAGGATTGTAGTTAATTAAACAGAGGGAACACCTACAGTATAAAAGTGATATAACAGAACAGCCATGACCAACTAGGATTGTAGTTACTAAACAGGGCGACACCTACAGTATTAAAGTGGTATAACAGCCATGACACATTAATTGTAGTTAACTAAACAGGCGACACCTACAGTATTAAAGTGATATAACACCCATGACACACTAGGATTGTAGTTAATTAACAGAGTGCACCTACAGTAAAAAAGTGGTATAACAGCCGTGACACACTAGGATTGTAGTTAAACAGAGAGACACCTACAGTATAAAAGTGGTATAACAGCCATGACACACTAGGATTGTAGTTAATTAAACAGAGCGACACCTACAGTATAAAATGGTATAACAGCCCGTGACACCTAGGATTGTAGTTTAACTAAACAAAGGGCGACCCACCAGTATAAAGTGATACACACCCATCACACTAGGATTGTAGTTAACTAAACAGGGCAAACACCTACAGTATTAAAGTGGTATAACAGCCATGACACACTAGGATTGTAGTTAATTAAACAGAGTGACACCTACAGTATAAAAGTGGTATAACGCCGTGCACACTAGGATTGTAGTTATTAAACGAGTGACACCTACAGTATAAAAAGTGGTATAACAGCCATGACACACTAGGATTGTAGTTAAACAGAGCGACACCTACAGTATAAAAGTGGTATAACACGCCATGACACATAGGATTGTAGTTAATTAAACAGAGCGACACTACGTATTAAAGTGATAACAGCCTGACACCACTAGGATTGTAGTTAAACAGAGCGACACCTACAGTATAAAAGTTGTATAACAGCCATGACACACTAGGATTGTAGTTAATTAAACAGGGCGACACCTACAGTATAAAGTGTATAACACAGCCATGACTCACTAGATTGTAGTTAATTAAACAAGGGACACCTACAGTATAAAAGTGATATAACACCATGACCCACTAGGATTGTAGTTAAACAGAGAGACACCTACATATAAAAGTGGTATACAGCCATGACACACTAGGATTGTAGTTATTAAACAGAGGGCACATACAGTATAAAAGTGATATACACCCATGACACACTAGGATTGTAGTTAACAGAGAGACAACCTACAGTATAAAATGGTATAACAGCCATGACACACTAGGATTGTAGTTATTAAACAAGCGACACCTACATATAAAAGTGGTATAACAGCCATGACACACTAGGATTGTAGTTAAACAGAGGACACCTACAGTATAAAAGTGGTATAACAGCCATGACACACTAGGATTGTAGTTAAACAGAGCGACACCTACTATAAAAGTGGTATAATAACAGCCATGACACACTAGATTGTAGTTAATTAACAGCAGCGACACCTACAGTATAAAAGTGGTATAACAGCCGTGACACACCTAGGATTGTAGTTAATTAACAGAGTGACACCTACAGTATAAAAGTGATATAACGCCATGACACACTAGGATTGTAGTTAATTAAACAGAGGACACCTACAGTATAAAAGTGGTATAACGCCAGTACACACTAGGATTGTAGTTTTAACAGGCGACACCTACAGTATAAAAGTGGTATAACAGCCATAACACACTAGGATTGTAGTTAAACAGAGCGACACCTACAGTATAAAAGTGGTATAACAAGCCGTGACCACCTAGGATTGTAGTTAATTAAACAGAGAGACACCTACAGTATAAAGTGGTATACACCATGACACACTAGGATTGTAGTTAATTAAACAGAGCGACACCTACGTATAAAAGTGGTATAACAGCCATGACACACTAGGATTGTAGTTATTAAACAGAGTGACACCTACAAGATAAAGTGGTATAACACAGCCATGACACACTAGGATTGTATGTAACTAAACAGGGCACACTACAGTATTAAAGATATAACAGCCATGACACACTAGATTATAGTTAACTAAACAGGCGACACCTACAGTAATTAAGTGATATAACAGCCTGACACACTAGGATTATAGTTAACTAAACAGGCGACACCTACAGTATAAAAGTGGTATAAACAGCCATGACACACTAGGATTGTAGTTAAACAGAGCGCACCCTACAGTATAAAAGTTGTATAACAGCCATGACACACTAGGATTGTAGTTAAACAGCGACACCTACAGTATAAAAGTGGTATAACAGCCATGCACACCCTAGAATTGTATTTAAACAGCCACAACCTACAGTATAAAAGTGATATAACAGCCATGACAACCTAGGATTGGTTAATAAACAGAGCGACACCTACAGTATAAAGTTGTATAAACGCCATGTCACACTAGGATTGTAGTTTAAACAGAGTGACACCTACAGTATAAAAGAGATTAACAGCCATGACACACTGGATTGTAGTTAAAACAGAGTGACACCTACAGTATAAAGTGATATAACAGCCATGAACACTAGATTGTAGTTAATTAACACAGAGAGCACCTACAGTATAAAAGTGATATAACACCCATGACACACTAGGATTGTAGTTATTAAACAGAGTGACACCTACATTATAAAATGGTATTAACGCCATGACACACTAGGATTGTAGTTAATTAAACAGGGCGAACCTACAGTATAAAGTGGTATAACAGCCATGACACACTAGGATTGTAGTTAACCAGAGTACACCTACAGTATAAAAGTGGTATAACATCCATGGCACACTAGGATTGTAGTTAATTAAACAGAGTGACACTACAGTATTAAAGTGTATAACAGCCCGTGACACACTAGGATTGTAGTTAATTAACAGGGCGACACCTACGTATAAAGTGGTTATAACGCCTGACCCACTAGGATTGTAGTTAATTAAACAGAGTGACACCTACAGTAATAAAAGTGGTATAACAGCCATGACACTTAGGATTGTAGTTATTAAACGAGTGACACCTACAGTATAAAAGGTATAACACCGTGACACTAGGATTGTAGTTAATTAAACAGGCGACACCTACAGTATAAAAGTGGTATAACAGCCATGACACACTAGGATTGTAGTTAATTAAACAGAGCGACACCTACAGTATAAAAGTGGTATAACAGCCATGACACACTAGGATTGTAGTTAATTAAACAAGTGACACCTACAGTATAAAAGTGGTTAACAGCCATGACACACTAGGATTGTAGTTAATTAAACAGAGTGACACCTACAGTATAAAAGTGGTAATACCAGCCGTGACACACTAGGATTTTAGTTAATTAAAACAGAGTGACACCTACAGTATAAAAGTGGTATAAACAGCCGTGACACACTAGGATTGTAGTTAATTAAACAGAGTGACACCTACAGTATAAAAGTGGTATAACGACCCGTGACACACTAGGATTGTAGTTATTAAACAGAGTGACACCTACAGTATAAAAGTGGTATAACAGCCATGACACACTAGGATTGTAGTTAATTAAACAGAGTGACACCTACAGTTAAAAGTGGTATAACAGCCATGACACACTAGGATTGTATTTAATTAAACAGAGTGACACCTACAATATAAAGTGGTATAACAGCCGTACACACTAGGATTGTAGTTAATTAAACATAGCCACCTACAGTATAAATGGTATAGCAGCCATGACACACTAGATTGTAGTTAACTAAACAGCGACACCTACAGTATAAAAGTGGTATAACAGCCATGACACACTAGGATTGTAGTTTTAAACAGGCGACACCTACAGTATAAAAGTGATTACAGCATGACACCAGGATTGTAGTTTAATTAAACGAGCGACACCTACAGTATAAAAGTGTATAACAGCCATGACACCTAGGATTGTAGTTAATTACAGAGTGACATCTACAGTATTAAAGTGGTATAACAGCCATGACACACTAGGATTGTAGTTAATTAAACAAGCGACACCTACTATAACAGTATAAAAAAAAATAACAGCCATGACACACTAGGATTGTAGTTTAATTAAACAAGGCGACACCTACAGTATAAAAGTGGTATAACAGCGTGACACACCTAGGATTGTAGTTAAACAGAGCGACACCTACAGTATAAAAGTGATATAACACCCAGGACGCACTAGGATTGGTAGTTAATTAACAGCAGAGACCACCTACAGTATAAAAGTGGTATACAGCCGTGACACACTAGGATTGTAGTTATTAACAAGACGGCGACACCTACAGTATAAAAAGTGATATAACAGCCGTGAACACACTAGGATTGTAGTTAAACAAAGCGACACCTACAGTATAAAAGTGGTATAACAGCCGGACAACACTAGGATTGTAGTTAATTAACAGGGCGACACCTCACAGTATAAAAGTGGTATAACAGCCTTGACACACTAGGATTGTAGTTAATTAAACAGGGCGACACCTACAGTAAAAAGTGGTATAACAGCCATGACACACTAGGATTGTAGTTAAACAGGCGACGCCTACAGTATTAAGTGATATAACACGCCATGACACACTAGGATTGTGTTAAACAGAGCGACACCTACAGTATAAAAGTTGTATAACAGCCATGACACACACTAGGATGGTAGTTAATTAACAGGGGCAACACCTACAGTATTAAATTGATATAACAGCCATGACACACAGGATTGTAGTTAATTAACAGGGGGACACCTACAGTATAAAGTGGTATAACAGCCATGACACACTAGGATTGTAGTTAAACAGAGTGACACCTACAGTATAAAAGTGGTATAACAGCCATGACACCTAGATTGTAGTTAATTAAACAGAGCGACACCTACAGTATTAAGTGATATAACACCCATCACACTACTGATTGTAGTTAATTAAACAGGGCGACACCCTACATTATAAAAGTGGTATAAACCACATGACACACTAGGATTGTAGTTAATTAAACGAGCGACACCTACAGTATAAAAGTGGTATAACAGCCGTGACACACTAGATTGTAGTTAATTAAACAGAGCGACACCTACAGTATAAAGTGGTATAAACAGCCATGACACACTAGGATTGTAGTAATTAAAACAGAGCGACACCTACAGTATTAAAGTGATATACACCCATGACACACTAGGATTGTAGTTATTAAACAGGGCGACCCTACAGTATTAAATGCTATAACAGCCATGACACTAGGATTGTATAATTAAACAGAGCGACACCTACAGTATTAAAGTGATATAACACCCATGACACACTAGGATTGTAGTTAATTAAACGGGCGACACCTACAGTATAAGTGGTATAACAGCCATGACACACTAGGATTGTAGTTAATTAAACAGGGCGACACCTACAGTATTAAGTGATATCACAGCCATGACACACTAGGATTGTAAGTTAAACAGGGACACCTACAGTATAAAAGTGGTATAACAGCCGTGACACACTAGGATTGTAGTTATTAACAGGGCGCACCTACAGTATAAAGTGGTTATCACAGCATGACACACTAGGATTTAGTTAATTAAACAGGGTGACACTACAGTATTAAAGTGATATAACAGCCATGACACACTAGATTGTAGTTAATTAAACAGGGCGACACCCTACATATATAAAAGTGAGTATAACAGCCGTGACACACTAGGATTGTATTTATAACAGAGTGGACACCTACAGTATAAAGTGGTATATACAGCCATGACACCCCTAGGATTGTAGTTAATTAAACAGTGACACCTACAGTTAAAAAGTGGTATAACAGCCGTGACACACTAGGATTGTAGTTAATAAACAGAGCGACACCTACAGTATAAAAGTGTATAACAGCCATGAACACACTAGGATTGTAGTTAATTAACATAGCGACACCTACGTATAAAAGTGTATAAACGCAATGACACCTAGGATTGTAGTTAATTAAACAGAGCGACACTCAGTATAAAAGTGGTATAACAGCGCATGACCACACTAGGATTGTAGTTATTAAACAAGAGCGACACTACAGTATTAAAGTTGAATAACACCATGACACACTAGATTGTAGTTAATTAAACAGAGCGACACCTACAGTATAAAAGTGATATAACAGACATGACACACTAGGATTGTAGTTAATAGTAACAGGGCGACACTAAGTATTAAAGTGATATAACAGCCTGACACACTAGGATTGTAGTTAATTAAACAGAGCGACACCTACAGTATTTAAAGGGCATAAACCACCATGACACACTAGGATTGGTTATTATAACAGGGCGACACTACAGTATAAAAGTGGTATAACAGCCATGACACACTAGGATTGTAGTTAATTAAACAGGGGCGACACCTACAGTATTAAAGTGATAATAACAGCCATGACACACTAGGATTTTAGTTAATTAAACAGGGCGACAACCTACAGTAATAAATTGGTATAACAGCCGGACACACTAGGATTGTGTTAATTAAACGGGCGACACCTACAGTAAAAGTGGTATAACAACCATGACACACTAGGATTGTAGTTAATTAAAAGGGCGACACTACAGTATTAAGTTGATATCAGCCATGACACCTAGGATGTAGTTAATTAACGGGCGACACCTACAGTATAAAAGTGGTATAAACAGCCGTGACACACTAGGATTGTAGTTAATTAAACAGTAGTGACACCTCAGTAAAAGTGGTATAAAAGCCATGACACCTAGGATTGTAGTAATTAACAGAGATGACACCTACAGTTAAAAGTGGTAATAACAGCCATGACACATAGGATTGTAGTTAATTAACACAGAGTGACACCTACAGTATAAAAAGTGGTATAACGCCATGACACACTAGGATTGTAGTTAATTAAACAGAGTGACACCTACAGTATAAAAGTGGTATAACAGCCGTGACACTAGGATTGTAGTTAATTAAACAAGTGACACCCTACAGTATAAAAGTGGTATAACAGCCAGACACACTAGGATTGTAGTAATTAAACATAGCGACACCTACAGTATAAAAGTGGTATAAACAGCCATGACACACTAGGATTATATTAACTAAACCAGGACGAACCTACCAATATAAAAGTGGGTATATAAGCACCATGACACACTAGGATTGTAGTTAATTAACAGAGCGACACCTACAGTATAAAGTGGTATAACACCATGACACACTAGGATTGTAGTTAATTAAACAAGGCGACATCTACAGTATAAAGTGATATCACAGCATGACACACACTAGAATTGTAGTTAATTAAACAGAGCGACACCTACAGTATAAAGTGGTATAACAGCCATAGACACAGGATTGTAGTTAATTACACAGCGACACCTACAGTATAAAAGTGGTTATAACAGCCGTGACACACTAGGATTGTAGTAAACAGAGCGACCTACAGTATAAAAGTGGAATAACAGCCATGACACACTAGGATTGTAGTTAATAACAGAGCGGACACCTACAGTATAAAAGTGCGTATAACAGCCATGACACACAGGATTGTAGTAATAACAGAGCGACACCTACAGTATAAAAGTGGTGTATAACAGCCATGACACACTAGGATTGTAGTTATTAAACAGAGAGGACACCTACAGTATAAAAAGTGATATAACAGCCATGACCACTAGGATGTAGTTAATTAAAACTTAGCGTACACCTAGAGTATAAAAATGGTATTACAGCCATGACACACTAGGATTGTAGTTAATTAAACAGAGGACACCTACAGTATAAAAAGTGATATAACACCCTGACACACTAGGATTGTAGTTAATTAAACAGAGTGAAACCTACAGTATAAAAGTGGTATACAGCCATGACACACTAGGATTGTAGTAATTAAACAGAGTGACACCTACAGTATAAAAGTGGTATAAAACAGCATGACACACTGGATTGTAGTTAATTAAACAGGACAACCTACAGTATAAAAGTGATATAACAGCCGTGACACACTAGGATTGTAGTTAATTAAACAGAGTGACATCTACAGTATAAGTGGTATAACAGCCATGAACCACTAGGATTGTAGTTAATTAAACAGGGCGACACCTACAGTATAAAGCGTTTTATACAGCCTGACACACTAGGATTGTATGTTATAATTACAGACGAGACACCTACATAAAAAGTGGTATAACAGCCATGACACACTAGGATTGTAGTTAAACAGTGCGCACCTACAGTAATAAAAGTGGTTATAACCAGCACATGACAACATCTAGGATTGTTAGTTAATTAAACAATGGCGGACAACCTACAGTATAAAAGTGGTATAACAGCTGAACACTAGGATTGTAGTAACAGAGGACACCTACAGTATAAAAGTGGTATAACAGCATGACCACACGGATTGTAGTTTAATTAACAGAGCGACACCTACACGTATAAAAGGGCTATAACAGCCGGGACACACTAAGATTGTACGTTTTAAAATAACAGAGTGACACCTACAGTAAAAGTGGTATTACACAGCCATGACAACAGGATTGTAGTTAATTATACAGAGATCGAGCGACCACCTGACAGTCAAAAAGTGTATAACAGCCATGACACCACTGGATTGTAGTTTAATTAAACAGGCGACCACCTACAGTATAAAAAGTTGTATAACAGCAGGGACCAACACTAGGATTGTAGTTAATTACACAGAGCGACACCTAGTATAAAAAGTGGTATAAAACACCCTGGAACACTAGGATTGTAGTTAATTAAACAAGAGCGACACCTACATATAAAAGTGGCCTGAGAATAAATCCATTACACACTTGGGATGGTTCTGCTTTGCATGGTGGGATCAAGTATGTGAACCCCTCTAATAAATTGACCCATTTTAACTCTTTGCCTAAAGCAAATAAAAGTAGAAGGATTTCTGTTTGTGATGGATCCTTTCAATATAAGAAACTGTAAGAGAACAAAAGCCAAGTTCAAATCATTATCTAGGGTTTGTATTATGGAAGATATGACGGTAGATAAAGAGGTTTTTATTATGGAAGATATGACGGTAGATAAGGAGGTTTGTATTATGGAAGATATGACGGTAGATAAGGAGGTTTGTATTAATGGCAGACATGACGGTAGATAAAGAGTTTTTATTATGGAGGATTGACGGTAATAAGAGGTTTGTATTATGGAAGATTGACGGTAGATAAAGAGGTTTGTATTATGGAAAGATATACGGTAGATAGATAAGAGGTTTGTATTATGGAAGATATGACGGTAGATAAAGAGGTTTGTATTATGAGATATGACGGTAGATAAAGAGGTTTGTATTATGGAGATTGACGGTAGATAAAGGGTTTGTATTATGGAAGATATGACGGTATATAAAGATGTTTGTATTATGGAGATATGACGTAGATAGAGGTTTGTATTATGGAAGATATGACTAGATAAAGAGGTTTGATTAGGGAATATGACGGTAGATAAAGAGGTTTGTATTATGGAAGATATGACGGTAAGTAAAGAGGTTTGTATTATGGAAGATATGACGGTAGATAAAGAGGTTTGTATTATGGAAGATATGACGGTAGATAAGGAGGTTTGTATTATGGAAGATATGACGGTAGATAAAGAGGTTTGTATTATGGAAGATATGACGGTAGATAAAGAGGTTTGTATTATGGAAGACATGACGGTAGATAAGGTTTGTATTATGGAAGATATGACGTTAGATAAAGAGGTTTGTATTATGGAAGACATGACGGTAGATAAGGAGGTTTGTATTATGGAAGACATGACGGTAGATAAGATAAGGAGGTTTGTATTATGAATAATATGACGGTAAATAAAGAAGGTTTGTATTATGGAATATATGACGGTAGATCAAAGAGGTTTGTAATTATGGAGTATATGACGGTCGACTAAAGAAGGTTTGTATTCTGTGAAGATATGACGTAGATACAGGAGGTTTGTATTATGGAAGATATGACGGTCAGATAAGGAGGTTGTATTAGGAAGATATGACTGGTATATAAAGAGGTTTTGTATTATGGAAGACATTAACGGTGAAAAAAGAGGTTTTGTACTGATGGAAGACATGACGTAATAAAGAGGTTTGTATTATGGAAGATTATGACGGTAGCTAAAGAGGTTTTGTATTATGGAAGACATGACGGTGAGATAAAGATGTTTGTATTATGGAAGATATGACGGTAGAGAAAGAGGTTTTGTATTTATGGAAGACATGACGTAGATAAGGTTTTTGTATTATGTAAGATATTACGTTTAGATAATAGGTTTGTATTATGGAAGCATGACGGTAGATAAGGATGTTTGGTATTATGGAAGACATGACGGTAGAATAAAGAGGTTTTGTATTATGGAAGATTATGACGGTAGATAGAGGTTTTGTATTATGAAGATATTACGGTAGAATAACAGAGGTTTGGTATATGGAAGACTGATGTAAGATAAGAGGTTTGTATTATGGAAGACATTACGGTAATAAGGAGGTTTGTATTATGAAGATATGAAACGGGAGATAGGTTTGTATATTGAAAGATATGACCGGTAGATAAGGAGGTTTGGTATTATGGAGGGAGGGGGGTGAGGGTTAGGGACATGACGGTAGAATAAGGTTTTGTATTATGGAAGATATGACGGTAGAATAAGGAGTTTTGTATTAGGAAGATATGAACGGTAGATTAAGGAAGGTTTGTATTAATGGAAGATATGATGGTATATCCATAAGAAGGTTTTGTATTTGGAAAATAATTAACGGTAGAATAAACGAGTTTTTTTATAACCCAATCCATCTGGCCGCATAACTGCCGGTCGCCTAAGAGGTTTGTACTATGGAAAATATGAGACGGTAGATCAAGAGGGGTTTGTATTATGGAAACGGTATATGACGGTAGATAAGGAGGTTTGATATATGGAAGATAATGACAGGTAGATAAAGAGGTTTTGGTATTATTGAAGATTTATACTTTAGAATGCAAGAGGTTTGTATTATGGGACTGATTTGACTGTTCGATAAAGAGGTTGTTATTATGAAGATATGACGGTAGATAGGAGGTTTGTATTATGGAATACTGACGGTAGAATACAGAGGTTTGTATTATGGAAATATGACGGTAGATAGGCGGGTTTGTATTATTTAAGATATGACGGTAGAATAAACGAGTTTTTGTATTCTGGAAGACATGATTGTAGATAGGAGGTTTGTATTCTGAGACATAACGGTAGATAAGAGGTTTTTAATTATGGAGATATGACGGTAGATAAGGTTTTGTATTATGGAAGTAGACTGTAGATAATGAGTTTTGTATTATGGAGGGGGGGGGGAACATGACGGTAGATAAGGTTTGTATTATGGAAGATATGACGGTAAGAATAAGGAGTTTTGTATTATTGACGATATGACGGTAGTATATGACGGTAGATAAGGAGGTTTGTATTATGGAAGACATGACGGTAGATAAAGAGGTTTGTATTATGGAAGATATGACGGTAGATAAGGAGGTTTGTATTATGGAAGATATGACGGTAGATAAAGAGGTTTGTATTATGGAAGACATGATGGTAGATAAAGAGGTTTGTATTATGGAAGACATGACGGTAGATAAGGAGGTTTGTATTATGGAAGATATGACGGTAGATAAGGTTTGTATTATGGAAGATATGACGGTAGATAAGGAGGTTTGTATTATGGAGGACATGACGGTAGATAAGGTTTGTATTATGGAAGATATGACGGTAGATAAGGAGGTTTGTATTATGGAAGATATGACGGTAGATAAGGAGGTTTGTATTATGGAAGATATGATGGTATTAAATAGTTTTAACCCTCGTTGCAAATGCGCTGAAGATCATATGATGACTGACATTAGACTCTTCATAATCTCCCTTCGAGAAGGAACAGTGACGCAGAACTGCAACATATAATTGACCCATTTTAACTCTTGCCTAAAGCAATAAAGTAGAATATTTCCTGTTTGTGTTGGATCCTTTCAATATAAGAAACTTAAGAGAACAAAGCCAAGTCCAAATCTTTATCTAGGGTTTGTTACTTATAGAAGACATTACGGTAATAAAGATTTTGTATTATGGAAGATTGACGGTAGATCAAGAAGGTTTGTATTATGCCGGAACATATACGGTAGTAAGACGTTGTACTTATGGACTATTGACGGTAATATAGCCGCTGTTTGTATTACTGGCAAGATATGACTGTAGATAAAAGGTTTTGTATTATGAGGACATGACGTAGAACGGAGGTTTGTCATATGGAAGATATGGCACGCGTACGATAACGAGGTTGTTGTCTTTAGACTCTGCCAGTAGATAAGGAGTTTGTATTATGGAAGATATGACGGTAGATAAGATGGTTGTATTATGAAAGATTGCGGTAGATAAAGATGTTTGTATATGAAGACATGACGTAAGATAAGAGGTTTGTATTATGGAAGAATTGGACGTAGAATAAGAGGTTGTATTATGGAAGATATACGGTAGATAAGTTTGTATTTATGGAAGTTCTGACGTAGATAAAGAGGTTTGTATTATGGAAGATATGACGTAAGATAAGGAGGTTTGTATTATGAATAATATGACGGTAAATAAAGAAGGTTTGTATTATGGAATATATGACGGTAGATCAAAGAGGTTTGTAATTATGGAGTATATGACGGTCGACTAAAGAAGGTTTGTATTCTGTGAAGATATGACGTAGATACAGGAGGTTTGTATTATGGAAGATATGACGGTCAGATAAGGAGGTTGTATTAGGAAGATATGACTGGTATATAAAGAGGTTTTGTATTATGGAAGACATTAACGGTGAAAAAAGAGGTTTTGTACTGATGGAAGACATGACGTAATAAAGAGGTTTGTATTATGGAAGATTATGACGGTAGCTAAAGAGGTTTTGTATTATGGAAGACATGACGGTGAGATAAAGATGTTTGTATTATGGAAGATATGACGGTAGAGAAAGAGGTTTTGTATTTATGGAAGACATGACGTAGATAAGGTTTTTGTATTATGTAAGATATTACGTTTAGATAATAGGTTTGTATTATGGAAGCATGACGGTAGATAAGGATGTTTGGTATTATGGAAGACATGACGGTAGAATAAAGAGGTTTTGTATTATGGAAGATTATGACGGTAGATAGAGGTTTTGTATTATGAAGATATTACGGTAGAATAACAGAGGTTTGGTATATGGAAGACTGATGTAAGATAAGAGGTTTGTATTATGGAAGACATTACGGTAATAAGGAGGTTTGTATTATGAAGATATGAAACGGGAGATAGGTTTGTATATTGAAAGATATGACCGGTAGATAAGGAGGTTTGGTATTATGGAGGGAGGGGGGTGAGGGTTAGGGACATGACGGTAGAATAAGGTTTTGTATTATGGAAGATATGACGGTAGAATAAGGAGTTTTGTATTAGGAAGATATGAACGGTAGATTAAGGAAGGTTTGTATTAATGGAAGATATGATGGTATATCCATAAGAAGGTTTTGTATTTGGAAAATAATTAACGGTAGAATAAACGAGTTTTTTTATAACCCAATCCATCTGGCCGCATAACTGCCGGTCGCCTAAGAGGTTTGTACTATGGAAAATATGAGACGGTAGATCAAGAGGGGTTTGTATTATGGAAACGGTATATGACGGTAGATAAGGAGGTTTGATATATGGAAGATAATGACAGGTAGATAAAGAGGTTTTGGTATTATTGAAGATTTATACTTTAGAATGCAAGAGGTTTGTATTATGGGACTGATTTGACTGTTCGATAAAGAGGTTGTTATTATGAAGATATGACGGTAGATAGGAGGTTTGTATTATGGAATACTGACGGTAGAATACAGAGGTTTGTATTATGGAAATATGACGGTAGATAGGCGGGTTTGTATTATTTAAGATATGACGGTAGAATAAACGAGTTTTTGTATTCTGGAAGACATGATTGTAGATAGGAGGTTTGTATTCTGAGACATAACGGTAGATAAGAGGTTTTTAATTATGGAGATATGACGGTAGATAAGGTTTTGTATTATGGAAGTAGACTGTAGATAATGAGTTTTGTATTATGGAGGGGGGGGGGAACATGACGGTAGATAAGGTTTGTATTATGGAAGATATGACGGTAAGAATAAGGAGTTTTGTATTATTGACGATATGACGGTAGTATTAAATTGACCCATTTTAACTCTTTGCCTAAAGCAAATAAAAGTAGAATTATTTCTGTTTGTGATGGATCCTTTCAATATAAGAAACTGTAAGAGAACAAAAGCCAAGTCCAAATCATTATCTAGGGTTTGTATTATAGAAGACATTACGGTAGATAAAGAGGTTTGTATTATGGAAGATATGACGGTAGATAA
>CM033476.1:95935533-96113150 GCA_019447015.1 Hymenochirus boettgeri
GTTTGTATTATGGAAGATATGACGGTAGATAAAGAGGTTTGTATTATAGAAGACATGACGGTAGATAAGGAGGTTTGTATTACAGAAAACATGTTGGTAGATTAGGTGAACAACGCTAGATAATGATCTACAAACAAAATCTTTTTTTCAGAGATGCCAAATTAATTAGCAACAGTAAAATGTGAAATCCACATGACAAAACCCACAGTTTTTATTATAATGTAAATCTTGGTAACGATTACAACGCGACCTTATTTTATTTTTAGTTCACGGTTTACAGAGATCTAAACAGTTCCATTAAGGTTTGGGGCGGGATAGTAAGAAAAATGGAAGCTTCTAGGAGCTTGGGAGCTTATATGTACCAATCTGTGTGAGATGGACACAAGGGCATCTTATATGGACACAGACTGAGTTATACAGGGAACTCTGGGTACCACTCATGTATTATAAGGGATAATGTATTCCCTACTGTAAATTATAAGGATATTAGAAGTCACTGAGGAGTTCTGTGTCCATATAAAGGTACAAGGACACAGACTGAGTTAATGTATCCCTACTGTAAATTATAAGGATATTAGAAGTCACTGAGGAGTTCTGTGTCCATATAAAGGTACAAGGACACAGACTGAGTTATACAGGGAACTCTGGGTACCACTCATGCATAGTTACATAGTAACATAGTATTGGAGGTTGTATAAAGACATACGTCCGTCTAGTCCAACCTTTATACCCTACCCATAATGTCTGTATAACAGTTACATAGTAACACAGTATTGGAGGTTGTATAAAGACATACGTCCATCTAGTCCAACCTTTATACCCTACCCATAATGTCTGTATAACAGTTACATAATAACATAGTGTAAACATAGATAGTATGGGATGTGTATAAAGACATACTTCACTCGAGTCCAACCTTGATACCCCTACCAAATGGTCTGTATAACAGTTACATAGTAACATAGATTTGGAGGTTGTTAACAGACATCGTCCATCTAGTGCCAACCCTTGTATACTCCTACCATAATGTCTGTATAACGTCATAGTAAATTAGTATTGGAGGTTGTATAGAGACCATTACGTCCATTAGTCCAACCTTTTACCACCCATAATGTTCTGTGATAACAGTACATAGTAACAGTATTTTTGTTATTTGTGAGGTTTTTGGCGTGATAAAGCACATACGTCCATCTAGTCCAACTTTATAACCTACCCTAATGTATCTGTATACAGTTACATAGTACCATATATCTTGGAGGTTGATAAAGACTACGTCCATCTAGTCCAACCCTTATGACCCTACCCATATGTCGTTATAAAGTTGACATAGTAACAATAGTATTGGAGGTTGATAGAAAAGAATACGTCCTCTAGTCCAACTTTACCCACCCATAATGTCTGTATAAACAGTTACTCATCGTAACATAGGTATTGGGAGTTTGTATAGAAGCCATAACGTCCATCTAGTCCCAAACCTTTTACTACCCTACCCCTAGATGTCTGTATAACATGTAATCGTAATCATAGGTATTGGGGGTTTATAAAGACATACGGTCCATCTAGTCCAACCTTTATACCCCTACCCATAACTGGTCTGTATAACAGTTACATCAGTAATCAGTATTTGGAGGTTGTTAAAGACATACGTCCGTCTCATCCAACCATTATATACCCCATAATCGGTTGTATAACAGTTACATGCAGAAATAGTATTGGAGTTTTGAGTAAGAGACATACGTCCTCTAGTCCAACCTTATACCCTCCTAATGTCTGTATATAACATGAATTTCTATTAACATAGTATTGGAGGCTTTAGTATGAAGACATAACGTCCGTCTAGTCCAACCTTTATACCCTACAATAATGTCCTGTATACCAGTTACATAGCAGCATATATTGGGGTGTGTATAAGACATACGTCCCTCTAGTCCACCTGTTTATCCCGACCCATATGGTCTGTATACATTATCATAGTAACAGCTAGTATTGAGAGGTTGTATAAAGACATGACGTCCATCTAGTTCCAACCTTTATACCCTACCCATGAATGTCTGTATAACAGTAACATAGTAAACATAGTATTGGAGGTTGTATAAAGAACACAGTCCAGCTAGTCCAACATTTATAACCACCATAAGTCTGTATAACAGTTACAAATAAACATAGTATTGGAGGTTTGATATAAAGGACATCACGTCCCTATCTAGTCCCAACCTTATACCCTATCCAATAATGTCTTATAAACCGTTACTATAGTTAAACTAGTATTGGAGGTTGATAAAGCTACGATCATCTAGTCCACCGTTACTACCCGAAATGGTCTGTCTAACAGTCGATAACATGTATTGGGAGGTTTATAAAGACATCACGCACATCTAGCCAACCTTTATTACCTTACCCATAATGTCTGTATAACAGTTTACATATAACATGTATTGGAGGTGTTATAAAAGACATACCGTCCCCATCTAGTCCACTTATACCCTACACCATAATGTCTGTATAACAGCTTTACGTAGTAAATAGTATTGGAGGTTGTATAATAAGCATACGTCCATCTAGTTCCAACCTTTTACATACCACCCATAATGTTTTTATAACGTTTACGTATAACATAGTATTGGGAGGTTGTGTCAGACTAACGTCCATCTAGTCAACTATAATTATACCCTACCCATATGTCTTTGATAACAGTTACAGTAGTAACATGTATTGGAGGTTTTGTATAACATACGGTCCATCTAGTTCCAACCTTTATACCCTACCATAATGTCTGTATAACAGTTCACATAGTACATAGTATGGAGGGTGTATATAAAAGACATACGTCCATCTATGCCAACCTTAACCCTACCCATAAGTACTGTATAACAGTTACTAGTAACATAGTATTGGAGGTTGTATGTAAAGACATACGTCCATCTAGTCCAACCATTATACCTACCCATATGTACGGATAAAACAGTTACATTAGTAAACATTATAGGAGGTTGTATAAAGACATACGCCCTCTAGTCCACCCTTATACCCCTCCATACGTCTGTATAACAGTCTAAAGTAACATGAGTATTGGAGGTTGTATAAAGACATACTCCATCTAGTCCGCAACCTTTATAACCCTACACCATAATGTCTGTATAAAGTTACATATAACATAGTATGGAGTTGATAAAGAATACGTTCCTCTTAGTCCAAACCTATTTAACCCTACCCATAGTCTGTATAACAGTTTTACATAGTAACATCGTTTGGAGGTTGTATAAAGACATCCATCTAGTTCCAACCTTATACCCTAAACCCTAAGTTGTATACAGTCTACATAGAACATTAGTATTGGAGGTTGTATAAACGACATTACGTCCTTAGTCCGAACCTTTTATACCCGACCATAATGTTGTGTATAACATTAACATAGTAAACACTAGATTGGTAGTTGTATAAAGACATACGTCCTCTAGTCCAACCTTTATACACCCTAACCAGAATGTCTGTATAACATTTACCTAGTAACATAGTATTGGAGTTGTTATAAAGAACATCCTCCATCTAGTCCACCTTTTTAATACCCTACCCATAATTGTGCTTGTACTAACAAGTTACTAGTAAATAGTATGGAGGTTGTATAAAGACATATAGTACTCGTCTAGTCCAAACCTTTACACCTACCCATAATGTCTGTATAACAGTTACATATACACAGTATTGGAGGTTTGTTAAGACATGCGTCCATTTAGTCCAACCTTTCAACACACCTACCCATTAATGTCTGTATACTTACATAGAACAATAGTATGAAGTTGATATTAAGACATATCCTCCATCTAGTCGACCTTTCCACCATATCTGACTTCTAGTACACGTAGGGGGGAGTTTACATACCCAAGCCCACTTCCCTCCCAATGTCTTATAAGTTTAGTACACTATTGCTTTGATAAGACATGCCATTGTCCAACCTCACCACTACCTATGGTTATTAATAGTCTAGTATGGACTTGTATAAAATTGTCCATCTAGGTCAATTATATACTATGTGACATATAACTATATGTATATATAGTCCTATTATAATATATAACTATATATACTATTATTTATTATATATATATATCACATTAATACACACAAAGGATTTGGGAGTTTAATAAGAAAAAAACAAAAAACTTCAAGATCAAAGATTATCACTTTGAACTTCTATCGTACTTTCTATTTCGTTTCCAGGTTCAGTAGATTTCTCCAAATGGATTTATATACAAAAAATAACACGTCTCTGGAAACCTGCCTCTTTATTCCTGTCTTGGTCGTTTCTATTTTATTAATATTTTCTTTACTAATGACATTTGTATTATCCTAAATCTTTTTTGGTTCATTATTTCTTCCCCGTTGGCTCCCATATAGAAAAGGAGTGTAAAGGGAAGTCTTGGTTCTGTCTCACTTGTGTGGTCTCTCTTCTACTTCCAAGGAAAAGGTCCTTAAGACTCTCATTGGTAGACGTTTTATTGAGCTCTAAGGGCACACAAAGCGGTGACCAGTCACACACAATAAATAGGAAACCTGAGAACTGAAAGCAAACAAATTCGGACTCTGCAAACTTCAAACAACTTCTACAAATTTTCTTTTCTTTTTCCTTCCCATGAAGAGAACTTAGTGAGCAAAAAATAAAATACAGCAGAAATCTGTTGGCGCTGTTGCTGTCTCAGGTAATATAAGTAAAGAGCCCAATTAATTCTGATGATTTCAATGTCCCCTTTACCGACACCACCATTTTTATATTAACCTTTCACCAAAGTTACACTCGATTTCGCTGTAAAGAATAAACGTCTGGGAACATCGCAGAGAAGATAAGAGTGGCTGAGGCAATAACATAAAGACACTTTGGGTTGATCTGTTTGATGTTCGAATTGCCTTTTATGCTACTGTGTATGTTCCGACATTTCTCTTACAAACATGACCTTTGTGTGAATTCTTGCAATCAATAGATCTTTTTTTTTACTTGCCCTTTTTGGAACAATACTAACAATCTGTCTGCTTTTTCCCATTGTGGATCAGGGCAGGTGAAGCTAAATTGAACAATGTCACATTAGTTTTTTTTCTCATAACGTACAAGTTAAATCCATTCTATTGTTTTATTGTGATGGTCAATTTGTACACACTCTGAACCAGTTGAGTCTCTTAGAGGGGGTTGGGGGGAAAGTAATAGGACAGACGTCTGCGTTCGCTAAAAACAACGACGACCTTATAAATGATTGGAACAAACCCGGAGGTGCAGAAATTCTGACTTGGGGAATATCTGCAAACATAAGCATTTTACATGGTTTCACTTCAGAGAGGAATATACTGTAAGGTGACTTTGTGCTTATTTACCAAGCAATGAGAAGATTATTTTTAATATGACTGCTGGGGATCTGCTTGGGTTACTAGGAGTAATATACACTGTTGTCATTTTTTATAAAAAATGTTGTTTATTTCCAGATGGAGCTCCATTGCTCTTCCTTGCGGAAAACACTAAATTGACATGACTTGCCCTTTTGTTGCCATAACTAGATGGAAGTGCCAGTCCATCCGGTCAGTGTAAACATATTTGTTATAGCAGCTGCGGGTTTTTGGGTCGGTGACTTTCTGTTGCAGGCTTCCCCGCATCTAACTGTGCTTGTATCTCAATTAATAGGGCTGGCTCGTCTCGTATCGTCTACACAGCAGAGATATTCTCCCTATTTACACGTAAGTGTCCTATAAGCGTTCAGAATTCTAGGCGCGGGCCGAGTCCCTCTTACCGAAAATACATCCTGTCAGTTACAGACTATTAGCATTTATTCCTAGACAACCATTTACCGGCAAGCAGATGGTGATATTCCTGAAATGTGGTCACCCTACAATTCTGCGGTAGTAGGTGGTCATCGACACTCTGTGCGCCCACTCAGAATTATTATTAGTATTATATTTAGTGGGTGAATTGGGGGGGGTTTAAAAAGCGGCAGGATGGCGGAGACATGGCGTCTATGGTGGACAAACGCTTATTTTTATGTTAAATTTCAACTCCCAGCATGGCCTTTCATCTCAATTTTTTTTCGCCCCATCCTTGTACATGCCATGCTGTATAACGTTCATACATGTAATACAATTAAATTAATTTCTTTCAAACGAAGGGAAAGTTACCATTTTCATACGCGGTAAATTTAGACCACAGGGAGGAGATTAATACGAGGAAGAGTAATCTCCTTGTTTATTCTGTTTCTGAACCTATCGACATCTGGACAGTTGGATTTCCCGGAGTGCGGCGGGTGAACGCGGTCTGAACGATATAGACTGAACGGGCTCTATATAATAGGGGCGATTGGACAGTTGGCCAGGTGGAGTGAACGCGGATCTGAATGATAATATAGACCTGAAAGTCTCTATATCTTATAGGGGGGCTAGTTGGGACAGTTTCGCCGTGAGGGTGAAACGATGATCTGAACGATGAAGGACTAACGCTCTAAATAATAGGGGGAATTGGGACAGTTCCGCCGGGCGAGGGGAAACGTGAACGAGGTCTGAACGATAATACTGAAAGCTCATATAAGTTATAAAGACATATTATTATAACAATCTATTGTATCTTGTGTTTTTTTCCTGTTAAAATGTTGGTAAGTCCCAAGATATTCCGGATGAACGTCTGACTGGTAAAGTCCCCCCAATGAACAATAAAGATGAATTTTAATCTGACATGCTGTGTCTCTTCGTTACGAGGTGTCGTCTCAGTCACTGACTGGGCAGCGAAGAGAGAGAGAGGTAACGATGTTCATAACGACTTGACCCTCGTTAAATTATACACAAGAATTCAAGCCCTGGCGATATAGAAAGGATTCGACAGCGGGGCTAGTCATGTTCGGTGCATTCTCTGCCCGTCACATGGAAGAACAATTGATCCTACGGAGACGAATCATGACATTTTCTTATAGTCAGTTACAGGGGCAGACGAGGCTCACCACATGATATAATATTGAGATTTTACTGAAAAAAATGACCTAATGACATCTAATGAAAAGTTGACCTATCGAGTACCAGCAATTAATTGGATATTTCTCTCCACTGGTGTATAAGGGATGGTGAGTGTCATCTGTTTTTTATTAAAGGATCTGGTTTATATTTCTAATCCATTTACTACTTACTGTAAAATTCCCTAATAAATAACCAAAAACCTCCCCAGAATCACCACTAACTATCACATGGTACACAATGATTTTTGTGTCAGTTCTGGCGCCCACACGAACGCTGGTAAGGAGGGACAAATGGAAATCCCGCTAAAGAATATTTACAAATGTAGATGTTTTATTCTATGACAGAGTAATACGTCTTCAGGATATAACGTGTGAAACGACGTATAAAACTCTGGTGCTAAGTACAGATAATCGACGTCCTCAGAACCTCGCTCGTGCGTTTGTGGTGATCAGTTTCGGTTCACATTCTGCGCTACGTGCGATTCAGGCGGCGCTGGTTTACAGTGGTTAATTGGCTGGTGGTTTAGAGAAACATGAATGGAAAATGATGTAAGTGATGGAGGGGATTGGAATGAAGATGGCACTATTCACCGAAGGGGGAAAATGGATTCCTTACATCGCTATTGAGTCGTCTGTCTTTACAATACATATAGTGGGAAAGGAAAAGTACAGAGAATGTCAATAAATAAATGGGAGGAATGTACTGATTGAACGTGGACACCCTTATAAGGGACATTATTATAAGTGATTATCTCTATTAATGAGAGGGTATAATCCCATTCAAGCACTGAATGTAAAGCTGCTGTGGGGTGTGGACGCAGGTTGTAGTCATTTCTAGGATATTTGAATAAGGGTTAGAATAGATAGGACAATAGGGTAAACGTCTGTGCAGGCAGGGACCAGTTACAATCAGCGCCTGACTGTGGATTAGAGTAATTGACAACTAATTTCTGTCATGTACAGACGCTTCTTTTGCCTGAGAAATCCCTGTACGTTGGGCGTATTAGACGCTCCACCGCGCTCTTCCTCTGACCGGACCATGACGGATGTAGGCAGTGACTGCGATTGGAATGTTGCCTGCACTTTCTCTGCTGGCTGGAATGCCCTGAGCCTCGCTCTAGGGTGGAACAAGCTGGGAGATAGACATGCGGAGACCCCAACACTGGGGAAGAGTGGAGACCAAGAAGCGCGAGAGCTCCTCTTGCCTGAGAATGTTGCTCATCACGAATGAGTTAACGTTATCCCTCTCATCCCCAAGTGTGAATGGGGGGAGTCACAGACCAATCTGTCTGCAGGTTAATGGGTAAATCTATTAGAAAAAGGGTTTTTGAAGGGGAAGATCTCAAAAGCAGCTACACCCCCTGTAGCACTCGCAGCTGTAAAGGCAACACTCATAAGAGATAGATCATGGTCTGATCCATATGAAATGAATATTATAAAACATCTAGATAGGGATTGCTGCCTAAATAATACAGCAGACACCAATTATTAAAATACCGGCACATACAACCTAAAGTGCTTTATATTAAAAGTGACAATAATGATACCAAAAATACTATCTGTTCGTCGGGCTTATTACCATTTCATTGCTGCACCAACAGGACAGTGCTGCCTCGCACAGCTACACTGTAGGTTAAACACTTTTCTAATCTAATCGGATTTGGCTCCTGCCATAAAAAGGATTGTTGTGGTTTAATGTCCGTCAACTTTACAGAAACTATATCACTCTTCAATTGGGAACATCTACCGCAACGAGAAAACGGTTAGTGAAATGAGTAGCATAACATTATAAATAGTAAGAGGTGTGTGACATCTCTTTTAATTACCCAGGACATCCGACTCAGACTCTCTTGGCTGTGTATAAAATTGATGGACGGACCAGCCATATAGTTCCGCATAGGTCCTTTGGCTCCCACATCAGCCCGACACGATTAAATCAACAAGCGTTGGATTCCTGGGCTTATTTCTTCTGTCCGCTGTGTTCCATGCTACAGCTGTATCATATCTCTAATTTTTTATTTAAACAAAATATCATTAATGGCTTGTTACAAGAATACGAACACGAGGCGAAAATAGAAATTAATGGTCACTTTATTACCAGATGTTGCTTATGATAGCTGCGGCCCAAAAATAAAATCGTTCCAATTTATCGTAGATGAAATTTCAACACAACATAGTTCCATTCCGCAGTGTGACGCCATAGGGTTGGGAAACAAACATGTCGTGTTACTGGGTCCTTTTAAAATTAGAAACAGAGGGATGTTTAACACAGAGACGTATTCAACAAGGCTCCCTAGAAATTCCCCCAACCACCTCCCATAATCCATTTGTCATAAGTTGTTACTATACTGCTAGATAGTCGTTTGATGACCAGTAGTCCCTAATTTTCTCGACGTTTAACCTTGTGAGGTAAATCAGAGGATAACCCCCTATATAATCTCAAATAATATAACTACCAGTTTTTATAAATATATGAACTAATTTATGATTCATTAAAAATTTCACAAGTAGGACCAAACCCAACTTATAATCTAGTTTAGAAACAAGGAAATAAACAGAAATACATCTACAATTAAATTCCCTTAAACCTTCGAGATAAATGGAAATTCCTATAGTTACGGCGAGGAGGGAGGTATGGCCTTTAAAGCAGGAGTGGTTTGAAGGTCAGTTGGGAGCTTCACCAGTGTTAAAATGTGGAAATACGTTTGTGAACCAAGTATCCTCTTGAGCGAGCCTCAAATCCAAAATTGGTTTGGAAAATTCTAAAAATTCTGAGTTGGTATTAAAACTCAGATTTCAGATGGCCAGAACGAACTCATTAGTTTTTCTTTTTTTTTCATGTGCGTCCAGGGCTGCATAGTAGAAATACTTCCAACATGGAACCATCCCTAGAAAACCTGTATGGTTGGGTTATTTTAAATGGTATAATATAAAAATACACCTCCATCATAGCAGAACTCCCAGGTGATTGACTTTCTTGAAGACATTGTGGATACCGATCCCCAAGCAGATAAGAAGAAACAGTTTGACTACCTAAGTAGAAAGGTTCTTCACAGTGCGGAAACTTCCAGAAGATGGTACAGACCGCTTCACTTGTGGGTAGTTTCAAAGATTCAGTATTGTCTAGGATAGTTTTAAAGTAAAATGTCTGATTTTCTGATATATTAAATCACTTTGCAATATTAAACGTTAAATCAGACAAGGCAAAAAATAAAAAAGAATCTATTATCAATAAAAGAATAGAGGTATAAATAAAGTTACTTGAAGCCTTAGATGTCCTGACAAGCAGAGACCTTCCAGTCTAGGGTAACATCCGCTTCTTCGTTGTTCTGAAGTCATATCCATAAGGGAAATAGAATAAATGGTTTCTATACCATCATGTTATTACCATGGCGGTGCTAATTGCCATCTAACTTCATTACAGTATACGTCTGTCCATTAAGCCGGATCTTTTTGCACAGGAACTAATCATAACTATGTTTCTCCTACTCTAACTCCTATTAGTCCCATAAATAAGTCCTACTAGAACCATGTATCTCTCTGTAGCAGAGACATGTCCATAGCTATTGGTGCATTTCTACAAACACTGGCATGAAAGAAAAAGAGGTTGTGTTAAACAAAATGATGTAACTTAATTGATAATTGGAATTATCTATTCACTTAAAGGAGGATGTAATGTACGTTTGTTCCAGGGTAAATAGGGGATACGTCGTAGTCATTTCACTCTTTATTCTGAATTGCACTTTCTTTCTCTCGTTAACAACATAAAATGAAAACCTTTAAAGGAAGCTCGTAAGCTTTTTTGAAACACACATTCTTTATCTCTGTGTAGGAGTCATTTAGAAAATGCAGGTTGATACAATGTTATTAAGGTTGAAGATTTACCTCTAGTGAGGATTTTACTGTATGTACCCTGTAGGTATGGGAAGATTAGAATATAAAATGAATTCTTGGTAAAGACCCATTGAGCAACAACAGATACCAAGCCCTGTGTAATTTAATATCAGTGGGAAAATATTGTAGAAGGGGAAGTCCTAGTTTATTGCAATTCTTTACATTCCCTTTGTGTCACCAGGTTATATAGAGTTTTTTTTATCTCTTTTTTTATCTTATTCAGTTGACATTATTGTAGCTTGACATGCGGAAACACAATAACATTTATTAAGTACACTGACATTGGTGTTATGGAGAAACCCCACAAAATTTGTCCAATAAGGACATGGAGACGTCTGTATACTTATTATTACATTCGAGTTAAGTAAATCCTCCTTGACAGGGAACAAATGAAGGAAAGGAAAGAAAGTAATTCCTCCAGAAATCTTCTAGGGTTATGCAATGTTTTAGCTCCCTGATTCCTGGCAGCTTGCACTCTATGAGAATTTCGGGAACAGGATCGAAGATATTCAGTGTTAGCAGTCGATCGAGACCAAACAGTATCGCATCCAAATGCCGGGCATGTATGCTGGTGATCTTTCGTCGAAAGACGATCAGACTGGTGAAAACCTCGTACGATGTGTGCCCTCTATGGACCGCACACGACTCGGATCGCGGTAACTGTCGGAGCGGCTGCTTTGCCGCGACTGAACATCCCTTCCTCCTGGCCGACCGGGCGAAGTAGAAACGTTGGTCAGAGGAAAATCGCTAGGTGGGTACCTAGCCTTAAGATGGGTACAACCTGAAAGAATGTTGAAGAGAGGACAGACAGGATCTACAGATCCTGTTTTGTCATTTTTCAAAACAATACGGGCCTAGACACATTCCTGAGCACTCCCCCTATGACACAGCGTAGGCGGAATCTGGGGATTCTACCCTACCGCGCCACAGGGTCAATTTTCCCTCTGGTTATGAATGAACGTTCGGCCAACCCGTTCGTCGGCGGCCCGTGCGCTCGTTCCAGAAACAAAGGTACAACACAGTAATGATAACGCCCCGATTACTGTCGGAGCCGATGTATGACGCTTTATCGTTACTGTGTAAAACACATTTTAGTTTGACTCTTGTTACAAAGAATAATTTTTTTTACTTGTTAGATTAACAATAATAACCTAAATCAGTATATACGATCACCTGACAAAACATCAATAAGCGAAGGATTCCTTACTAAGCTTAACGGGCTTATTTGTTGCCAATTCCTTCGGCTATACTGTTGCTGCAATATATCCTATATTTTATAAAAAAAACAAACAAAAACATTTCTTTCACTGAAAACAACCATCTAAATGACAGAAAATAGGCAAATACGTGAGAGCAAAAATACAAAAATAAATTGAAAAATATTCAATAGAACAATTTTTATTAATTAGAAAAAAAAATATGTTCACCTATTTAAAGTCAACGTGTCATAATGATTATATATAGGCCTAATTGCTAAACGACCAAGGACCCTTATTCACGAAACGAAGGACAACATCTTTCAATCTAAGGGCAGAGATTAAGGAAACGTAGTAATGTGCTTTATTATTTCTTATCAACATTGATTTGGGTAATCACAAACCTTCCATAGGAATATATAAAGTTTAGTAATATCATTAAAACAGTTTGAACATATGAAATATTAGTATATAACACCGTGAATTAAATACTTACTGTTAAAAGGAGGTAAACTTAACTAGCCACAATACACAATATGAAATATTACCATTTTCAATCATTGCCAGGGGATATTTTGGTGTACCTTTTACCACTTCTAATACTCTTCTACTTTAGAATACCACACAGACGGAAGACTTTCAATGCTTTTTGCTGCATTTCTTAAATTGTACAATTAATTGATAATTAAAGAAATGTCACAAAATTCACACCACATATTCCCACTTTTTACCAAATAGCCCCCATTGTGTATTAACTTGTGACTTTTGTTGACCCTTTTTTACAAGTATAATAAATTACACAGCCGACAATAAAGTATCTCCATTAAGAGTGTTTTCTCCTTTGCTTTGTCTAGAAACTTTCTAAGAGTCTTTAGTACATCCCCTAAAGGGGACAGACATGACGGTTATTTTGACCGCGCGCTGGCTGAGGTAACTAAAAGATCGTGAACATAATAAAACTAAATGTATCTTTTGTTTCCACAAAGTAGCAATTGAAGATACTCATTGGAGTATTAAAAGATCCGGAATAATCTGCTTAGTTCAAATTTACCATGGTCTCAGCAAAAATGTGTCAGATCTCCTCCTTTTTATTTGTAGGTTTTTGCACAATATCTTTATAATGGTAATTAGCTCCGTAGAAATGTGATATTGTCTAAAATATTTTACTCAGCGATAAGATGTCATCTGCCCTATTAAAAACCGTTTAGAATTGAGATATAAATGGAACAATTTAAAACAAATCTAAAGTTAGAAATAAAAAACAGTTGTTTGAATGATTAAAAATCCGCGATGGTATCCTGAATTTAGAAACTACCGCCGGCTTTAAAAAAACATTACTGATTAAAACCCCCCGAGCTTAGTTCTTTAAACATATGATTAATTCCAAGCCTGGTAATAGTTTAATGACACAATTAGGAAATTGTTTTGTTCCTTTTTAACACAGGGACATAATGGATATTGGTATCGAGGGGGGGAAGCACCCCCCGAAATCCCCTTTCTTCTTGGGAAACATTGAGTTAGAAGAAACATCTGAAGAAGAGAAAATGGTAAACAGAGAAGTCTAGTTTGTCCCCTGGTTGGATTAATTGCAGAGTGCTATCAGGATGGAATTGATATCAGTACTACGAATGAGCACGCCACACGGGATCAAACTATAGTGTAAGAAGAACCAAAAAAAGACCTTCTATTCAGTCAGCATGGCAGGATAATGCCCTGGGCATATGTAGTACAAGGAACATGAAGTCTCACTCTGGGAGACGTAATCACTAAAACTTAACATCTAAAGCAGTTGATTGGGACCATCTAAATATCATGGTACTCATCATGTTAGCTTAAGCTGGGTTACACACAGTAATGATAAGCCCGATTACCGTCGGGATCTATCGGGGCTTTATCATTATTTGTGTACTTCGTTATGAACGAGCGCGGGGCCGCCGACGATTGGTCGGCTGAAAACGCTCGAGAATTACAGTGTAGGGACAGCCACTTTATATTTAGACTTTTAAATTGACTCTTGATTGTCACTTTATAATAAGTGTAACAATTTCCTGGGAAACTGAGGCTGCCAATAGATTGTATTAATGTTTTTAAGGATTGACATTGCAAAAAACCAGATGAGTTTTGCCCTAATTAACTGGATACACCACTAGGTGATATGGCATCAAGAATATCCTCAGTGTGTAGATAACCTTAACATCTTATCCATACATCTTTATTATTATCTGTAAAAGGTTTTTCGGAATTTAACCCTGAAGCCAATGGGCTACAGTTGGACTTCCACAGCAAACTTAAAATAGAAAAACAAATAGAGCAATGACTTGCACGGATCCATTAGGCCAATATGATGGCAATTCCATTTCCTTGTCAATGGACCTCTAATAGCTCGGGACCATAAAAATTCAAGCCTTTCTGCTGCCATAAATCATATGCAAACATGCCCGGAGCCAACACAGATAAAAGATCATTTCAATAAAATACTCTAAGTTTCTTGTATTAGTATAAGAGGGGAATTTAACTAAGGGAGGAAGTTGATGTTAGTAGAGGAGTTGTTACCACTTAATTCATTTTTGGTTAAAAGGTTATTTTTCTTTGTGGGCCCCATACATGGCCTCCAGCGGGGCTGCATTGGAAAATTGTTAGCTTGTGGGACATCACATGGTGGGCAGGGTGAGGCAGCATAGAGTCAAGTAGTTTTGGGGGGTGTAAGGATGGTGGAGTGTGGGAGCTTCACAGAGCAGCCTATTCAGTGTGGCAGCCCGGGCTGAAGGGCAGGTGGTGTTAGAGTACCAGGAGGCAGGCAATCAGATGAATTTCCAATGGATCACTGGGTAAACAAAGTGATTAAATAAGTCATACTAGTGTGTTTTCTACAAATCTATTTTGGCCAACTTTGCAGTCTTGTAAAGTTACTTGCTGACGATTGTTGTTGAGAAAAGGAATCTTCAGGATGATTTAGTAAAACAGACATCCAGTGTAAACAGTCTATAACAAACAGTAGGATTGAAAGAGGTTATAAACAGATTAAAATGAATATTTTACCACCCTGAGCTGATTGTCGGGTGGATGTGGGATCTGATGAGATGACGTGTAACCAATGGTAAACATGTTGATGATGTTGAAAAGAAAAGCAAACCAAAAGAAAAAAGACATACGATGAGCACCACTTAGAGGACATTGTTACAGAGGGAAAGTCCATATAATAGAA
Organism: Hymenochirus boettgeri; assembly: GCA_019447015.1. Lineage (NCBI taxonomy): Eukaryota > Metazoa > Chordata > Amphibia > Anura > Pipidae > Hymenochirus > Hymenochirus boettgeri. Next base: position 95,950,806 of record CM033476.1, read on the forward strand.
ACCATAAAACCATTAATAGGCCCGAAATCCGAACCACGAACCTCTTGGTCCAATTGTGGCTTAAACTACAAGATGTGTAGATAATCCTACAATCGATGCATTCATGCCCACCAGGTTAAACGTAAATTTAAACAATCAAGTATCTCATAATTACTTACCATCCCATCATCCCACCATCCAGTCGTAATATCTGGTAGGCATTTCCGGGACAATGTAAGGTACCCAGAGGCTCTTAATCCTATGATTGATTTAATTTACAATTGGGAATCTCCTTACTGTATATTCTAATGGTCTTTTGTAAGAAATAATGGGTGGTATGTTGGTATCGTGTGCAATATAGAGGGGATACTCAGATTATAAAAAAGAACAAAAAGTAACCTTAATATAGCGTGCTTGTGTTGCTTATACTCTTAATCCTTACTGCAGAGAACCTGGAGGACCATTGTATTGTTCACCTGGCCAATCCTGTATATAGCCGTTCCTGAATATTCTGTACATATTAAAAGGATTCCATGCCTCCCCCCTTGCTAATCAAGACCCTAAGTGGTTTGATTGGAGAGATTATAAAGCATCGGAGAAGAGAGGAAAGCTCTGGATCTATAAATATCCTTGTGGCTGATAATTAACATTTTACAAGGTCAACAAGTGTGTTTGCCTGAAAAGCAGAAAAGAAAAAAACATAAAATAAAAGGAGACACTGGTTAAACAAGAAAGGGAAAGTTTAGGTATAGACATAAGAATAAAACTTGTGTATGTGTGCTATAGAAACAGTGAAACCCAGGAAACTAGCCAGGTACTAATATAATATTTAGTATTTAATATTAGGTAGTGGCTAGGTGACTGTTGTTTCACCCTTCCTATTATAGTATATATTAGGTACCGGATAGTGTCCCCGTGTTTCACCCTATCCCTATGTGAATAGTATATATTAGGTACTGGTAGTGTCCCCGTGTTTCATCCTTTCCCTATTGATCGTATCTATTAGGGTACATGGCTATGGTCCCCGTGTTTCACCCTATCCCTATTGATAAGGAGTATATTAGGTACCGGGAGAGTGGCCCCCGTGTTGCACCCTATCCCTATTGATAGTGTATAGTTAGGGACATGGATAGGTTCCCTGTGTTTCACCCTATCCAGATTGATAGTTGATCTTGGGACCTAGATCGTGTCCCGTTGTCACTATCCCTATGGATAGCTGTTTATATTAGGTACCTGGACAGTTCCTGTTTTTAACCCTATCCCTATTGATAGTGTGTATTAGGGACTTAGATAGTGTCCCCGTTGTTTCACCTCCCTATGATAGTGTATATTAGGTACCTGCGGAAGGTCCGCCTGTGTTTCACAATATCCCTATGATTAGTATATATTAGGTACCTGGATAGTGCCCCCGTGTTGTTCAAGTATATCCTTTGATAGTGTATATTAGGTACTGGAAGTGTCCCCATGTTTCACCCTATCCCTATTGATAGCGTATATTAGGTACCCTGGATAGTGTCCAGTGTTTACCCTATCCCTTATTGATAGCCATATTTAGGTACCTGTATAGTGTCCCGGTGTTTCACCTATCCTATTGATAGCGTGTGTATTAGGGACCTGGAATGTGCCCTTGTTCACCCATCCCTATGATAGTATATATATAGGTACCTGGATAGTGTCCCGGGTTTCACCATATCCAGATTGATCGTATATTAGGTACCTGGATAGTGTCCCGTGTTTCACCCTATCCCTATGGATGAGTGTTATTAGGTACCTGGATAGGTCCCTGGTTTCACCCTATCCCTATTGATAGTGTAATTAGGTAACATGGATAGTGTCCATGTGTTGCACCCTATCCCTATTGAGAGGTATATTAGGTACCTGGATAGTGTCCCCGTTTGTTTCACCCTATCCCATTGATAGTGTCTATTAGGTACCTGGATAGTGTCCCCGTGTTTCACCCATCCCGATTGATAGTGTATACTTAGGTACCTGGATAGGGTCCCCGTGTTTCACCCTTCCTATTGATCGTGTAATTAGGTACATGGATAGTGTCCCCGTGTTCACCCTTATACCTATTGATAGTGTATATTAGGACCTGGCTAGTGTCCCCGTGTTTTTCCCTATTCATAGTGATAGGTATATTAGGTACATGGATAGTGTCCGTGTTTCACCCTATCCTATTGATTAGTATATATTAGGTACTGGTCGTGTCCCTGTGTTGACACCCTATCCCTATTGATAGTGTAATTAGGTACCTGGGAGTGTCCCCGTGTTCACCCATATCCCTATGATAGTATGATATGAGGTACATGGATAGTGTACCTGTGAGTGTTGCACCCTATCCCTATTGATAGTATATATCTAGGTACTGGATAGGGTCCCGTGTATCACCCTATCCCTATTGATAGTGTAATAGGTACTGGATAGTTGTCCCCGTGTTGTACCCTCTACTAATTGATAGTGTATATTAGGTACCTGGATAGTGTGACAGTGTTTACCCTATCCTATTGATAGTAGATATTAGGTACCTGGATAGTGTCCTGTGTTTACCTATATCCCTATTGATAGTGTATATTTAGGTACCTGGATAGTGTTCCCCGTGTTCACCCTATGCCCTATGATCGTATAGAAGTAGGTACCTGGATAGTGTCCCTGTGTTTACCCTTATCCCTATGATAGGTATATTATTAGGTACATGGATAGTGTCCTGTATTTTAACCCTACCATATTGATATGGGGTTTGTTAAAATATTAGGTACTCTGGATAGTGTCCCGTGGTTAACCCGATCCCTATTGATAGTTATATATTAGGTACCTGGATAGTGTCCCCGTGTTTCACCCTATCCATTGATAGTGTATAAGGTACCTGGGACAGTGTCCCCGTGTTTGACCCATCCCCTATTGATAGTGTATATTAGGTACCTTGAAGTGTCGCTGTGTTTCACCCTATCCCTATTGATGTCTATTATGAGGTACCGGGATAGTGTCCCTTGGTTTCACCCTCTCCTATTGATAGTGTATATGAGGTACCTGGACTGTGTTCCCCGTGTTTCACCCCTTCCCTATTGATAGTGTATATTAGGTACCTGGATAGGTCCCCGGTTTCCCCCTATCCCTATTGATAGTATATATTAGGTACCTGGATAGGGTACCCGTGTTTCACCATATCCCTATTGATTGTGTAGAATTAGGTACCTGGACGGTTGTCCCCAGTGTTTCACCCTATCCCTATTGATAGTGGTATATTAGGTACCTGATGAGTGTCCCGTGTTTCACCCTATCCCTATTGATAGTGTATATTAGGTACTGGAACAGTGGCCCGTGTTTTCACCCTATCCTATGTGAGAGTGTATATTAGGTACCTGGACAGTTGTCCCTGCTGTTTAACCCTATCACCTATTGATAGTGTATATCAGGTACCTGGAGTAGTGTCCCAGGTCATTTCCACCCTATCCATATTGATAGTATATATTAGGTACCTGGATATGTCCGGTGTTTAGACCCTATCCCTTATTGATAGGGTAATTAGGTACGGGCGGTGTCCCCGTGTTTCACACTATCCTATGGATAGTGTATATTAGGTACCTGGAGAGGGTCCCAGTGTTTCACCCTATCCCTATTGATAGTTGGTATATTAGGTACATCTGGACCAGTGTCCCGTTGTTTCACCCTATCACTATTGATAGTGTATATTTAGGTACCTGACAGTGTCCCCGGTTTCACCCTATCCCATGATAGTGTATATTATGGTACCTGGATAGTGTCACCGTGTTTTCACCCTATCCCCTATTGATAGGATATATTAGGTACTGGACAGGGTCCCCGTGTTCACCCGTTTGTGCTACATATTGAAGTGTATATTAGGTACCCTGGATAGTGTCCCGTGTTTCACCCTATCCCTATTGCTAGTATATATTATGTACCTGGATAGTGTCCCGTGTTCTTCACCCTATCCCTATTGATAGTATATATAAGGTACACTGGATAGTGTCCCCGTGTTTCACCCATCCATTATGATAGTATATATTAGGTACCTGGACAGTTGTCCCCGTGTTCACACTTACTATTGGATAGCTGGTTATATTAGGTTACCTGGCTAGTGTCCCCCGTGTTTACCTCCTATTGATAGTATATATTAGGTACTGGATAGTGTCCGTGTTATACCTATCCCTATTGATAGTAGTATATTAGGTACCTGGATAGTGTCCCGTGTTTCACCTATCCCTATTGATAGTTATATATTAGGTACCTGGTAGTGTCCCCGTTGTTTCAACCCTAATCCCTATTGATAGTGCTATATTAGGACCTGGAAGTTGTCCCCGTGTTCCTCATCCCTATTGAATAGTGTATATTAGGTACATGGATTAGTGTCCCCGTGTTTCACCCTATCCCTTTTGATGTATATATTAGGTACGGGATTGTGTCCCCGTGTTTCAACCCTATCCCTATGATAGTGTATATTAGGTACCTGGACAGTGTCCCCGTGTTCGATCTATCCCTATTGATAGTGTATAGTAGGGACCTGGATAGTGTCCCGTTTTTTTCCCCTATCCCTAATTGATAGTATATATTAGGTAACTGGATAGTGTCCCAGTGTTTACACTATCCCTTTATTGATAGTGTATATTAGTACCGGAACAGTGTCCCCGTGTTTCGCGTCTATCACTATTATAGTGTATATTAGGTACCTGGATAGTGTCCCCGTGTTACCCTATACCTATGATTAGTAATTATATTAGGTACCTGGATAGTGTCCCCGTGTTTCACATATCCCTATGAAGTGTAATTAGGTACCTGGATAGTGTCCCCGTTGTTTCACCCTAATCCTATGATAGTGTATATAGGTACCTGGACAGTGTCCCAGTTGTTTCGCTCTTACCCATATTGATAGGTGTAATTAGGGTACCTGGATAGTGTCCCGTGTTTCACCCTACCCTATTGACAGTGTATATTAGGTACCTGGATATGTCCCTGTTTTGTTTCACCCTTCCTATTGATAGTGTATATTAGTTACCTGGATATTGTCCCGGTTTCACCCGAGCCCTATTGCTAGTGTATATTAGGTACCTGGATAGTGTCCCCGTGTTTCACCCTATTCCATATTGATAGTGTATATTAGGTAACCTGGATAGTGTCCCCGTTGTTTCACCCCTATACTATTGATCGTTTATATTAGGGTTTACGGAACAGTTGTCCCCGTGTTTTCACCCGATCCCTATTGATAGTGTATATTAGGTACTGGGATAGTGTCCCCGGGTTACACCCTATCCCTATTGAGTGATATTAGGGTTACCTGGATAGTTGTCCCTAGTGTTTCACCCCTACCCTATTGTAGTGTATATTAGGTACCTGGATAGTGTCCCGTGTTTCACCCTATCCCTATTGATTAGTGATATTAGGTACCTGGATAGTGTCCCTGATTTACCCTATCCCTATTGATAGGTATATTAGTACTTGGATAGTTCCCCGTGTTTTGTTTCACACTATACTATTGATAGTATATATTAGGTACCGGCAGTGTCCCTGTGTTTCACCCCTATAACCTCTTGATAGTATATAACATTTCTCATATGCATGAAAACATATAAGAAAATATCTATTACCAGCTCATTGAATGTGAATTTGGTTGCCTATGTTACAACACGGGCCTTGGAATTTGTTTTAGAAATCTGCGTTAAAAGGTTTTACTTTCTTACATACAAGCCTGGTTCCCCTATAACCCCAAATAAATTGAAAGGCGGGCTCAGTGCTATGTAGAAGAATAAAGTGAAAAATATAAACAAGCGATGTGGTTGGTGTGTAAGACTTTCTAGAGAATGGGATGAAATGGAAGTGATTCAGAAACACAAACAAGCAGAACCAAGGCTAAAGGTAATTGAAAGAAAATTACCCAAGGAAGGTAATAAAATGACAAGGAACAATATAGCACTTTCCATACAGAAGAAGAGAACTCAGTACGTGAGAGCTTGTTGGTTGGAATCGCATGTATCTGTACCGGGATACATTAGTGAAGATCAGAGATCGGACTAATGGGCTTTACATTCTAGTTTAGTCTTTACAAAGACAAAAACATTGTCTGATGATGAGTTAAATGTTTATGTCTGGGCCATTAAAACTAAAAATGAATTAATCTCGATCCGCACCAAATCTATTACAGGTTATTGTGTCTAAAGGGCAACTTTTTGAATAATCCCCAAGGGTTTGTAAAACATTGAGACAGAGAATACACAGGTTGTCGGGGTTAATGATGGGAATGTAAAGTACTTTCCAGGTACCAAATTGGTAGTACTGTATTTCATGTTACTGACGATATCCTGGTAATTTACGTTCTCTAATCAAACATTCACCGTTCCGCTTTTATCGAGGTCATCAAAAAATGTCCCATTTCTAGGGTTTAATCATTGTGGGAGGAATTACGAGAGCCGCAGTTACGTGCGTCCTGCTAACAGTTCATATCGGATAACTGCCACTGCTGTGGGGTATTTCAAACGACCAACTGCGTAAGCCTGCTCTTAAAGGGCATTCCACCCCCAAAATATAATCACCCCCCACTACTGGTCCACTCTGTAGTGTAGTAAACATGCCTACCTCACATCCCAGCTCCAAATGGTTTCTCCTGTATAAAAAATGGCCACAAGGAGTATACAGAGTCCATTATAGGACTATGCCTCCTGGTCTCTCCTCCGGTCGAGAATTTGCCATGGCAGAGAAGGAGCCCCCACCCCCCTCCAGTTTGGTATCCCTCCCCCTAGGGGTAAAACCCTCTCCCATATGGATAGTTCTGCTCCCCCAGGCACCAACCGCATTATATTGCACGAAAGTCCCCCGATCATTAATTACCTTCCCTCTCTCCTTGCCGTTTGACACGACCAGCAGCCGCATCCGTGGATGCTGCTGGTCCGGCCCCTGACTGCAGTTCTATGTGATTAGAGGGCCGGACGGGCGGGAAGGAAAGAGGGAAGGTAGAATGATCGGGGACTTTCTGGCATATACTAATGCGGGTGGGCTGGGGGAGCAAGAAACTACTCATATGGCAAAGATTTTGTTAAAGGTGGACATACCCCTTTAAGTGGTTCCAACTCAATTGTGCTGCCATTTTAGGCCTGTCGTTTAAAAAAAAAACTCACCCGGGTGACCACTATGTTCTCAGTACTGGGTGAATCTACAGGATGGGGTCTAACTAGTTTGGACACCACATCTATTGAACCAAAAGAATTTCAAAGATTTTAGTTATCTTGCCACCACACTATTTTACATAACATAGTTCCCACATGTACTGTTAACATCATATGGTAGCCGGCGTGGACTTGGGTACATGACCTGTGACTCTCTCTCACTGTGCCTTGTGTTCATTCTGTTTATTGTTCCACTTGCCATGAGATTTCTTCCCCTTTTTCTATTTAAACATTCGCTTGTAACTTTGGATTTATCTAAGGTTAATCGGTAACTTGACACAGCTCTAACCTTATTGGAATTGGATAGGGTTGGATAGTTTGTATCATTCTAACAGATAACCCTAACATCTCCATGCTATACAATACATCTGGGGTGGTCTTGTCCTATTAATTCCACCAAATGCTAAAGTTCCCTCCGATTATCAATATTATAAGATAAGCTGTGTAATCAGTCATTGGGACAGCCCGGACAGTGTGCGAATTAACACAAAACATGATATTCAGCTCCAGAGCAATTTCCAGGACTCAGACGCCAGAGGAGATATTGATTTCCATACTTGTATCTTCTACAGTCCAATATTAAAGCCCACATTGTCTAAGGTATAGAATAGTGGGGGCTTTCTTGTTATGGTTTAGTAATACAATGTTTAGACGGGATATTATTGCTTTTCGCTCTTTAGATGTGTAAAGTGTGGAAACAGGGAAACAACCGCTCACTAGAATTTGTTACCCTTTAAATGTGCAAGTAGAAGGAATGGTAGTCTGTGTGGTATCTGAGGTGGAGGGTCAGTTTATCCTCCCTTAATATAGGTCATGGGAACTATTATGTTGAAGGCTATATGAATATAAAATTTAAATGCCACACCTTGACATCCCCATAATATTTTTGCAATTTCCTTGAACCTTTTCTCCGGTGCTCTGGAAAGAAGATAAATCACCACCCGTTCCTTGCCATTGCTATTTGAGCTTGACACCAGATGTAGAGCAGGAGGCTGTTGTGGCATGACCTGACTGGTGGCTACCATGTTGTAAGGACTGGCCAGCTCAAGGTAAGTCTGTAGAATCGGGTTTTAGGGTAATTGTGTGGGTTTAAAGGTTGATTAAGAGGGGGGCGGACTAAAGTGGGCTGCAATGATCGGTTTGGGGAGGGAAGTGGGGGGGGCTGGGCCTGGGAAATTGTGGGGTTGCCAGGGCCCCTCTCTAGTTATGTTACGGGAACATGCCCCTTTAATACAAGCAGATCGGGGAAACATTACCTTGTAATAAAGAAGTGGGGAACATTCCACTTTAATACAAGCAGTGGGGAACATTCCCTTTAATACAAGCAGTGGGGAACATTCCCTTTAATAAAAGCAGTGGGAACATCCCTTAATACAAAGCAGTGGGCTGGACTAATAACTCTGATGAACAGTTTTGGTGAACTGTCTAACAAGAATCAAACACGAGGCGAAAATAAATTAATGTCACTTTATACCAGATGTGCTTATGAATAGCCTGGGCCCAACAATAAAATCGTTCCAATTTATCCTTATATATGAAAGTATCAACACACTATTTCCTATTAGCAGTGTGGAACGCCATTAGGGGTTGGAAGGGGTTTGGAAACAAATACAATGTCTGGATACTGATGTCTTTAAATTAGAAACAGGGATGTTTAACACAGAGACGTATTCACAAGGCTCCCTAGATGATCAATGGTGCGGATCAGTAAATAACATAACATTAGGAATTAAAATATGATCATCATTGCCGAAACGCCAAATTCGAAGGTTATGCTGAAATCGAGGGTTAGGAAAACGGTATGTTTAAATCGATCATAGCAAACAAAACGTCTGTGAGTCATGAAAAACGAACTAGTTCGTTTAGCTCACGAATGTTCGAAATAGTTTGGACTTGGTCCAAACTAGAAAGTTCTGATGGGACTCCCAGTTCGGTCCTGAAAATGGTATTAAAAAGTTTAAAGGTTAAATATGCTTTTAAGGGGAGAAGAAAATAGAAGACTAATGTAAACCCACTACTGGCCCCCACTGTGTAGGTAGTACATCCTTACTTACATCCCAGATCCAAAGGTTCTCCAGTAATTCCCACCCCCCCAAAGCCCCAAAAAATGCCCACTAGGGTACTGCAGAGGCCAATAGGACGCCTCCTGTCTTTCTCCAGGAGAAGTGTAGGAAGTTTGCCATGTGCCGTTCCTGGAGTTCCGTGCCCGATAAAAGGTACTCGGCTGTGGGCCTTTGTTTTATATGACCACGGAACTCCTCTGTGACTTCTAATATCCTTATACATTACGTTGGGGGCGCATTATCCAGTTAATAGGGAAACACCTCCCTTATCATGTAACACTTCTGAAGCACCCCACATTAACTGTACGTATTGCGATTATTTTACACTTAGAGACAATTGTAGCGGGAAACTAATAATACATTGTCCTAGAAACTCTATCGTAAGGTGGACCTACATATTGTGAATTACTTACCCTGGGATCGGCGATCATGCGACGTTCATCGATCCTGCTGGAAAACCGCCGCTCCCGATTCTTATATTTGACTGTCGCGTGATTGAAAAATGGTCATGGGATTTCGGTTCGCATATAAGATAGGGGAGGCGGTGGGGTGGGGTTTGGCAGGATCGATGAACGACGCGTTAACGTAATATCGGGGATATCGCACAGAGTATGTCCCTTTACACTAAGAAAGGGAGTAACTGACAGGTCTCGTTGCATATATGGAATGAAAAAACCAAATTCACCTCCTTTTCCCATTACAGTGATCTATATGTAGTATCCATCTCGCCTTAGGACAAATATACAGACACTCGATAAGGGAGGGAAAAGAACGCACCTTAGCGGGTGGATGAGAAAGAAAACATCAAGAATCAAGGACAGATGGAGGCCCAGACCACCTTATATAAAAAACAAGCCAGTCCAGCTGTAGGTTTAACCCTAGGGGCAAAGTGTCTAGCCAATCTGATCCACCTCTCATTCCTTTTAGCAGGCTTGATTCTGGTCTATTCCCTCCAGGAGGAAAAAGCCCCTAGGGGGTGGTTAAAGAACAACTGGTCTTGTTTTGTATCATCACAATGGTCTGCTGGGCCCAGGCGGGTTACCCCAACCCAACCAACATTCAAGGGTACTGATAAGGTTTCTTTGACCCCGCTGATTGCAATTACAGGACAGGTGTGACCTTCATTACTACAGCAGGTGGAATCAGTTGTAGTTTGCAAACACCTGGAGGTTATCACAGGGATCTAAACATCATTCCAAAACATAAATATAGGACATCTATTTATGTTGTGCTTTTATGTTATAACTTTTAAACTCTTATTTTGAAATTGTTATTGTTATAAATACCGTAGCAGCGTTTTTCGGCACTGGGAAAAGACTTTCCAAACCACTTCTTGTTACATTTCAGGAAGCAGAAGTTATATGGCAAGTCAAAGAATAAAACATCAAAGCCAAAAGGTAACAAATAGCAAATTTAGAAAAAGGACCCCCGCAGTTAATAGCCCCCGGGTCAGATATTCTCCCATTAATTCTCTTTTACCAAGTATAAAGTGTAACAGCCACAAATCCATACCTTTAAATATACCCCCAGTGTTGTAATTAGCACCAGGGTCGATATTGCCCATTAATGTCCTTTTACCAAGTATTAAAGTAAACAGCACATATCGCCCCTTTAGAATAATACCCCGCCAGTGTGGTAATTAGAACCAGGGTACCGATATTGTCCCATGAATGGTCTCTTTTACCCACGGATAAAGGTAAACAGCACAAATCGAACATTAGAATAATTACCCCTTAGTGTAATTAGCACCAGGGTCCGATATTCTCCCATGAAGTCTCTTTAACAAGTATTAAAGGTTAACAGCACAAATCGCACATTTAGATAATACCCTCAGGGTAATTAGCCACCAGGGTCAGACTTATTTCTCCCATTAATGTCTCTTTTACCAGTATTAAAGGTAACAAGCACATATCGCACCTTTATAATAATTACCCCGCAGTGTAATTAGCCCAGGGTCAGATATTCTCCCATAATGTCTCTTTACCAGTATAAAGGTTAACAGCACAAAGCACAGTTAGAATATTACCCCTCAGTGTAATTAGCACCAGGGTCAGATTATTCTCCCATTAATGTCTCTTTTACCAAGTATTAAAGGGTAACAGACAAAATCGCACATTTAGAATAAATTACCCCTAGTGTAATTAGCAACCAGGGTGCTATTACCATTAATGTCTCTTTACCAAGTCTTAAAGTAACAGCACATATCGCCACCTTAGAATAATACCCAACAGTCGTAATTAGCACCAGGGTCAGAAAATTCTCCATTAATGTTTCTTTTACCAAGTATTAAAGGTAAAACAGCCACATTGATCGCACTTAGAAAATACCCCCGCAGTGTAATTAGCACAGGGGCAGATATTCTCCCATTAAAGTCTCTTTACCAGTATTAAAATGGTAACGCACAAAATCGTACCTTTAGAATAGACCCCCCCAGTGTATTAGCCCAGGGTCAGATATTCTCCCATTTAATGTCCTTTTACCAAGTATTAAAAGGTAACAGCACATTTCGCACCTCTTTAGAAAAATACCCCGCAGTTGTTAATTAGCAACCAGGGTCAGATATTCTCCCATTAATGTCTCTTTACCAAGTATTAAAGAGGTAATAACAGCACCGATAGATCTTTAGAATAATAACCCGCAGTTTGTAATTAGCACCAGGTCATGCTATTCTCCCATTAATGTCTCTTTTAACAAGTATTAAAGGTATACAGCACATATCGTACCTTTAGAATAATACCCCCAGTGTAATCGCCACCAGGGTCAGATATTCTCCATTCATGTCTCTTTTACCAAGTATTAAAGGTAACAGCTACATATCGCACCTTAGAATAATACCCCGGCAGGTAAATTAGCACCAGGGTCGATTATTCTCCCATTAATGTCGCTTTGAAAAGATTAAAGGTAACGCACATATAGCACCTTTAGAATAATACCCCGCAGTGTAATTAGCACACAGGGTCAGGAATATTCTCACATTAATGTCTTTTACCAAGTATTAAGGTAACAGCACCTATCGCACCTTTAGAATTAATTACCCAGCAGTGTAATTAGCAACCAGGGTCAGTATTCTCCAATTAAAGGAGAAACAGTCCAGAACCAAAGTTCATTCCATTTAGAGTGTTCCTTTTGTTTGGTCTAGAAATTACAAGAGACTTTAGACATCCCTAAAGAGACAGACAGTGACTGTTCTGCGGGATGAGCGGCTGAGAACGGACAGGATCGAGAACCAGAAAACACTAAGGCTGAGCCACCACTACAACGATCAACAGGCGTGATTTCTGTGCGGCTAGCGCGCGCTATTTTTGCGGTTTGCATTTTTTCCCGTCCTGAAAGCGAAAAAACGCATGCTATTGTTGCGAAAAAATGTGCAAAACCTAACAAATTACAAAGTAAATCTGACACATTTTTGCTGAGAACATGTAAATGTAACAGGGAATTGATGCCGGATCTTTAATACTTCCCAAGTGATCTTTTCATTTAGTGCTAGGCCCCACTTGCGGATGTCCAATGTGGGTATGCGATTGCATGGTCTTTGTGCGTTAACGCATGCGTTTCCATAAGGAAAACAGCAACATTCAACGTGCAAACGTTAAAATGCAAAAAGAATCGTGCACAGAATGAGTGTGATAACGCTTGCGATCATGGCGATTCCTGGTGTACGTTGCAGTGTGCGGCCTTCCGACCTAAACCCCCGAGCTTAGTTCTTTAAACATCTGATTACTCCAAGCTTGGGTAATAGTTAATTTTACCACAATTAGTAATTTGGTTTTGTTCCCTTTTTAACACAGCTGCCAAAAGCACATTACCGAGGAATGTGATGCCGTAAATTAGCTCTATTCACGCGGATTTCCTGGCATGAGTTCAAACCTGATGTCGAGGGGCAGGGGGCTGGGAGGGGCTGCTGGGAGCGTATTTGAACCACAGGTGGGTCGCAATCCCAGTCATTGCTGGGAGATGGGCAGGCTTGATTACCCAACACCTGAGCACCTCTCACCGGCATGTGGATACAGACAATACATAAAGATCCGAGGCGAGCTTCCTTCTTTAGCGAGTGTTGGGTTTTAGTTCTGTTTCAGTAGTATAGTGTCGTTATGGGGTTAGTAGGGATGTCGTGATTTGATGGGTAGGAGGTTTATTGTATTCTTAATGAGAATATCTATAAAGGTCGTATTTATTGAATAAGTACTGGGAGGATTTAAAGAAATATAGGTATGGGAACGGAAATACTAGTATGAGGAAAGGATTACTAGTCGGGAAAGGTACTAGTCTGGGAAAGGAATACTAGTATGGGGGGAAAGGAATACTAGTCTGGGAAAGGAATACTAGTTGGGAAAAGGAATATAGTATGGGAAAAGGATACTAGTCTGGGAAAGATTACTAGTCTGGGAAAGGAATACTAGTCTGGGAAAGGATTACTCAGTCTGGGAAAGGATACTAGTCTGGAAAGGAATATAGTCTGAGGAAAGGAATATAGTCTGGAAAGGAATACAGTCTGGGAAAGGATTACTAGTCTGGGGAAGAAAGGTTGGTGGAAAGGATTACAGGTCTGGGAAAGGTGTGGATTACAGTATGGGAAAGGATTACTGTCTGGGAAGGATTACAGTCTGGAAAGGAAAAATACTGGTCTGGGGAAAGGATTACTAGTCTGGGAAAGGATACTAGTCTGGGAAAGGAATACTAGTCTGGGAAAGGATATTACTAGGCTGGGAAAAGGGAATTTTAAAAGGGTTTCTGGAAAGGAATACTCGCTGAAAAAGGATACTAGTCTGGAAAGGAATACTAGTATGGACAAAGGAAGAAAAATACTAGTTGGGAAAGGATTACTAGTCTGGGAAAGAATACTAGTCTGGGAAAGGATTTACAGTTCTGGGAAAAGGGAAAAAATACTAGTCTGGGAAAGGAATACTAGTCGGGGGAAAAGGGATTATAGTCTGGGAAAGGACATAATAGTCGGGGAAAGGAATACTAGTCGGGAAAGGGAATACTAGTTGGGAAAAGGGAAATATAGTCTCTGGAAAAGGATACTAGTTGGGAAAGGATACTAGTCGGGAAAAGGACATACTAGTCTGGAAAGAATAGTCTGGGAAAGGAATATAGTCTGAAAATGAAAAAGGATTAGAGTTCTGGGAAAGGCCCACTAGTCTGGGAAAGGATACTAGGTCTGGGAACGGTAATACTAGTCTGGGAAAGGAATACTAGTTAGGGGAAAGGAAATACTAGTCTGGGAAAGGATTACTAGTCTGGGAAAGGAATACTAGTCTGGGAAAGGAATTACTAGTCTGGGAAAGGAATACTAGTCGGGAAAAGGATTACTAGTCTGGGAAAGGTTACTAGTCTGGGAAAGGAAATACTAGTCTGGGAGAAAGGAATACTAGTCTGGGAAGGATTATAGTCTGGGAAAGGATTACTAGTATGGGAAAGGATTACTAGTATGGAAAGGATACGGAGTTGGGGAAAGGATGTGCGGGAAAGGGAAATACTAGTCTGGGGAAAGGATTACTAGTCTGGGACGGAATACTAGTTGGGGAAAGAATACTAGTTGGGAAAGGATATTACTATCTGGGAAGGACAGGAATACTAGTGCTGGGAAGGAAACTAGTCTGGGAAAGGGAAACTAGTCTGGGAAAGGATTACTAAGTATGGGAAAGGATGTATAGTCTGGGAAAGGATACTAGTTGGGAAGGCGAATACTCGTCTGGGAAAGAGAAAGGAAAAGACTAGTCTGGGAAAGGATTACTAGTCTGGGAAAGGATTACTAGTCTGGGAAAGGATTACTAGTCTGGGAAAGGATTACTAGTCTGGGAAAGGAATACTAGTCTGGGAAAGGAATACTAGTCTGGGAAAGGAAGAATAGTCTGGTGAAAGGTTACTAGTCTGGGAAAAGGATTACTTAGTCTGGGAATAGGAAATTACTTAGTCTGGGGAGAAGAAGGATACATAGTTCTGGGAAAGAATACTGCTGGGAAAAGATATAAGTCTGCGGAAAGGATTACTAGAGGGAAAGGATTACTAGTCTGGGAAAGGAATGACTAGTCTGGGAAAGGATTACTAGTTGGGAAAGGAATAGTCTGGGAAAGGAAACTAGTCTGAAAAAGGTTATACAGTCTGGGAAAGGATACTAGTCTGGGGAAGGAAATACTAGTCTGGGCAAGGGAAGGGAATATGTCTGGGAAAGGATTACTAGTCTGGGAAAGGAAACTAGTGGGAAAGGGACTACTAGTCTGGGAAAAGGCTTACTAGTCTGGAAAGGAGGGAATACTAAGTCTGGGAAAGGAAATACTATCTGGGAAAGGAATACTAGTCTGGGGAAAGGATACTAGTATGGGAAAGGATTACTAGTCTGGGGAAAGGATACTAGTTGGAAAGGCATAGCATATGGGGGGTCTTTTCCCTTGGGGCTTCCTGTTTCTGTGTATTCATTGTGATGTTTAGCCAAAGACACTGCCCAACTGGGGGCTATAAACGACCCACACTAGCTAAAGGGGGAGTTCACCTCTGATAAATTAACATGAAGGGGGGGGAGGGAAGTTCACCTCTGATAAGTAACATGCCGGGGGAGGGGAGTTCACCTCTGATAAATGAAACAGCAGGGGGGAGGGGGAGTTCACCTCTGAAATTAACATGCAGGGGGGAGGGAGTTCACCTTGGATTAATTAAACATGCAGGTGAGAGGGGAAGTTCACTCTGACAATTATACATGCAGGGGGGAGGGGAGTTCACACTCTGACAATTAAACATGGCAGGGGGGAGGGGAGTTCACTCTGATAATTAACATGCAGGGGGGAGGGGAGTCCACCTCTGATAATTAACATGCATGTGGAGGAGGGGAGTTCCACCTCTGATAAGTAACATTGCAGGGGGAGGGGAGTTCCACCTCTGTAATTAACCATGCAGGTGAGGGGGAGTTCACCTGTGTAATGAACTGCAGTGAGAGGGGAGGTTCACCTCTAAAAATTAACATGGCATGGTGAGAGGGGAGTTCACCTCTTTATAAGTAAACATGCAGGTGAGCGGGGAGTTGGAGTTCACCTCTGATAATTAACATGCAGGGTGAGAGGGGAGTTTACCTCTGATAATAACATGCATGTGAGAGGGAGTTTCACCTCTGATAATTAACATGCAGGGGGAGGGGAGTTAGGTAACCTATGTAAGAACATGCAGGGGGGGAGGGGGAGTTTCACTCTGACTATTAACATGCAGGGGGAGGGGAGTTCACCGATGATAATTAATGAGGGGAGGGGAGTCACTCTGATAAATTAACAAGCAGGGGGAGGGGGGGAGGGGAGTTAACCTCTGATAATTAACATGCATGGGGGAGGGGGTCACCTCTGATAATTAAACATGCAGGGGGAGGGGAGTTCACCTCTGATAATTAAAATTTGCAGGGGGAGGGGAGTTCCCCTCTGATAAATTAAAAGCAGGGGGGGAGGGGAGGGAGAGTTCACCTCTGATAATACATTGCAGGGGGGGGGAGTTCACAGTGATAATAAACATGATGGGGGAGGGGGAGTTCACCTCTGATAATTAACATGCCAGGGGGGAGGGGAAAGTTCACCTCTGTAAAGTAACATGCAGAGGGGGGAGGGGAGGTCACCTCTTGATAATAACATGGGCAGGGGGGAGGGGAGTCAACCTCTGATAATTAACATGCAGGTTGAGAGGGATTAACCTCTGGATAATTTAACATGCAGGGGGGAGGGGAGTTCACCTCTGATACTTAACATGCAGGGGGAGGGAGTTGGTCTCTGACAATCTAACATGCAGGTGAGAGGGGAGTCAACCTCATGATAATTAAACATGGCAGGGGGGAGGGGAAGTTCACCTCTGATAATAACATGCAGGTGAGGAGGGGAGTTCACCTCTGGATAATAACATGCAGGGGGGAGGGGAGTTGTCTTGACAATAACATGCAGGTGAGAGGGGAGTTCACCTTTGCTAATAACGCAGGGGGGGAGGGGAAGTTCACCTCTGATAATTAACATGCAGGGGGGAAGGGGAGTTCACCCCTCTGATAATTAACATGGGCAGGGGGGAGGGGGAGTTCACCTCTGATAATGAACATGGCAGGGGAGGGGAGTTTACCTCTGTATAAGTAACAGGCCGGGGGAGGGGAGTTCACCTCTGATAATTAACCTTGCAGGGGGGGGGGCGAGAGTTCACCTCTGATTATTACCATGCAGGTTGACGGGGGAAGGAGTTCGTTTACCTCTGATTAATTAAAACAGCAGGGGGGAGGGGAGTTCACTCTGATAATAACATTGCAGGTGAGAGGGGAGTTTCACCTCTGATAATTAACATGCAGGGGGGAGGGGGAGGGGAGTTCACCTCTGATAGATTACCATTGCAGGGGGGGAGGGGAGTCGGTTAGTTGAGTTTCACCTCTGATAATTAACATTGCAGGGGGGAGGGGAGTTCACCTCTGATAATTAACATGCAGGTGAGAGGGGGAGTTCACTCTGATAAGTAAACATGCAGGTGAGAGGGGCGTTCACCTATGATAATTAACATGCAGGGGGGAGGGGGAGTTCAACTCTGATAATTAACATGCCCCAGGGGGGGCGGGAGTTCACCTTGATAATTACATGCAGGGGGGAGGGGAGTTCGATGGGAGTCCCTTGAAATTAACATGCAGGTGAAAGAAGGGGCGTTCACATCTGTAATTAAATTGCAGGTGGAGGGGAGTACCTCTGATATTAATGCAGGGGGAGGGGAGGGGAGTTTACCTCGGATGAAGTAACATGCAGGTAGAGAGGGGAGTTCACCTCTGATAATTAACATTCAGGGGGAGGGGAGGGGAGTTCCACCTCTGATAATTAACATGCAGGGGGAGCGGGGAGTCCACCGCTTGATAATGAACATGCAGGGGGGTGTGGGAGGGAGTTCAACTCTGATACCTAAACATCAGGGGAGGGGAGTTTACCTCTGATAATAACATGCAGGGGGAGGGGCGTTCACCTCTTGAAAGTAACATGCAGGGGGGAGGGGAGTTCACTCTGATCATTAAACATGCAGGGGGAGGTGAGTTCACCTCTGAATAATTAACCATGCAGGTGAGAGGGGGAGTTCACCTCTGATAATTAAATGTGCAGGGGGCGAAGGGAGTTTTCCCCCCCCAAACCTTGATAATTAACATGCAGGGGGAGGGGAGTTTACCTCTGAATAGTAACATTGCAGGGGGGGAGGGGAGTTCACTCTGATATTAAAATGCAGGGGGAGGGGAGTCACCTCTGATAATACATGAAGGGGGAGGGGAGTTTACTAGATAAGTAACATGCGGTGAGAGGGGAGTTCACCTCTGATAATTCAACATGCAGGGGGGAGGGAGTTCACCTCTGTAATTAAAATGCGGGGGAGGGGAGTTCACCTCTGATAAGAACATTGCAGGGGGCGGGGAGTGCACCTCTGATTAATGAACATGCAGGTGAGAGGGGAGTTCACCGCTGATAATTAACATGCAGTTGACCCGAGGTTGCTCCCGGTGATTGTACTCAGCCCTCCGCCCAGCACTGACTGCTTGAACCACTGGGACTACAGTACAAACACGGTGAAGAACTCAGGTAATGAATCAATTGAATGGTTTGTGTCCCGCCCAATGGGAAAAGACTAGAGAGGTTGTTTTGAAAACTATAGTTCTCAAAGCAATTCTTATTATGTGACAAATTAGGAACCTGTTTATTATTGTAATTTCTTTGATCTATAAGAAGATCTACGGTTATGGTACATTCTTTGTCTGAATATTCTGACCAAAGCCGTACAGTATTCAGGTTGTTTACACAGGTGAACCGACAAATATTACGATCACATGTGGGGCCAAATTACTCTCAGTCATTCAGAAACCACAACTGGTTTCCCACCTATGGTCTCCGGTCATATGGAAACCAAATAGGAACTAGGGCCACAGGAATATTAAAGAAAGAAAACTCGGTCTTTAATGCTTGTTGAAGGTTATCATTCATCCAGGGTTCATGGATATCTGTAATATTCATCCATCCGTCACGGCATACTGATAATATTCATCCATCACAGGTCACGGTATATAGTACTATTCAGTCCATCCAGGTCATGGTATATCGGTAAATATTATACATCCAGGTCACGGTATATCTGCAATTATCATTCATCAGGTCCCATGGGGTAATTTTTACAATTTTCTTGTAATATTCATCCCCTCCAGGTCATGGTATATCTGTAATATTCTTCATCAGGTCTGGTATATCGTTAAATAGTCATCCATCAGGCACGGTATATCTGTAATATTCATCATCAGGTTCATGGTAGATCTGTAATTTCCTCCATCCAGGTCCTGGTATTATCGTAATATGCATTATTCCAGGTCACGGTATATCTGTAATATTCAGTCATCCAGGTCATGGTATATCTGTAATATCTCATCATCCCAAGGGGTCAAGTATATCTGTAAATTCATTCATCCAGGTATGGTATATCTGTAATATTCATCCATCCAGGTCACGGATTATATCTGTATAGTCATTCACACGATCTGGTATATCTGGAATATTCATCCATCCAGGTCAACGGTTAAATCGTAATATTCATCCATCCGGTCATGGTATATCCTGTAATATTCATCATCCAGGTCACGGTATATCTGTAATATTCATCCATCCAGGTCGCGGTATTGGTGGTATATCTGTAACTATCATTCATTCCAGTGCATGGAATCTGTACTATTAATCCTCCAGGTCACGGTATATCTGTAATATTCATCCCTCAGGTCATGGTATATCTGTTAAATTCATCCATCCAGGTTCATTGGTATATCTGTAATATTCATCCATCTCAGGTCATGGTATATCTGTAATATTTCCTCCATCCGGTTCACGGTATATCTGTAATATTCCATCCATCAGGTCACGTATATCTGTATACATCATCCATCCAGGTCATGGATATCTGTAATATTCATCCATCCATGGTCACGGATATCTGTAATATTCATCCATCCAGGTCATGGTATATCTCTGTAATTCATCCATCCAGGTCACGGTTATATCCGTAAGATTATCCATCCAGGGCATGGTAGATCTGTAATATCATTCCATCCAGGTCACGTACATCTGTAATCTCATCCATCAAGGTTCACGGTATATCTGTAATATTCAATTCATCCAGGTCATGGTATATCTTATAGTTCATCCATCCAGGTCATGGTATATCTGGAATATTCATCCCATCAGGTCACGGCCTATCTGTTAATATTCATCCATCCAGGTCACGGTATACTGTAATATTCATCCATCCAGGTCATGGTATATCGGAATATTCATTTCCAGGTCACGGTATATCTGTAATATTCCATCCTCCAGGTCATGGTATATCTGTACTATTCATCCATCCAGGTCACGGTATTATATCTGTAATATTTCATTCCATCCAGGTCTGGTATATCGGTAATATTCATCCATCCAGGTCATGGATATTGTAAAGATTCACTCCATCCAGGTAAAGGATAATTGTTAATGATTTCATCCATCCAGGTCATGGTATATCGTAATATTCATCCATCAGGTTATGTATATCGGTAATATTCATATTTCCAGGGCATGGGTATCTCTGTATATCATTCATCCAGGTCATGGCTACTACTACTCATATTCATTCATCCAGGTCACGTATATCTGTAATATTAATCCATCCAGGTCATGGGTCTATTGTAATATTCATTCATTCCAGGTCATGGTATTATCTGTAATATTCATCCATCCAGGTCATTGGTTAATCTGTAAATTAATAGCCATCCAGGTTCACGGTATTAATCTGTACTATTATCAACCAGGCATGGTATATCTGTAATATTCATTCATCCAGTAACGGTATATCTGTAATATTCATCATCAAGGTCACGGTATTTATAATCTGTAATATTCATTCATCCAGGTCACGGTATTCTGTAAATATTCATCATCCAGGGTCACCGGTAGACTGTAAGATTCAGCCCATCCGGGTCAAGGTAGATCTGTAATATTTCTCCCATAGGTCACAGATATCTGTAATATTCATCATCCAGGTACGGTATATCTGTCATATTTATCCATCCAGACATGGTATATCTGTAAATTCATCCATCCAGGTCATGGTAATCTGAATTATTCCTCCATTCCAGGCGGCATGGTAATCTGGTAATATTCATTCATCCAGGTTCAGGGATAGCTGTAATATTCATTATCCAGGTTCATGTATATTGTTGTATTCAATTAAATCAACTGGACTTGAAGTTAGATCTGAAGACGTTTCGCTAGTCATCCGACCTGGATCTCTCAATTCAGGAGGACTGGTACAAGAATCTGTGGCACTTATGTACCCTGGAAGAAGTGAAGAGGAAGAAGAAAAGAAACACAAATCCAAACAGTTGAAGGGGAAAAGCAAGACAGGAGAAAGAAACATGGTCATCCCATATGTAGAAGGGGTCTCCGAAGAAATTATTTAAAGGACCTGTAAACTCCAATGTGCTTAAAAATGACCGAAGTGCCATTCGTTTCTATTATTCCACAGGGAGGTGAGAACGCTTAATTCACCTCAATGTGACTAATGGAAGCTCAGGGGACCAGGAAAACTTACCTTACCCACCGCTCCACTCGCAGCGCGCAGTCTCTGGACAGCGGCTCTGTCCGACCACTGACGCCAGATATTAGGCGCATGGCACAATGCAAAAGATAGGGCGCGACGGACGGGACAGAAAAGCTGTCAGAGACTGAGCGGTAGCGCGAGGGAGCGGAGGGGGGTAAGGTAAGTTCCCTGCGTCCCCCGAGCGTTGCCTATATCACCGGGAGGTGGAAATAAGCGTTCTCCCTCCCTGTGAATAATAGACAACGAATGGCACTAGTCATTTTTAGTGTTAGTGTTCCTTTAAGAAGGAATTTTCAAAAAAACTGTTATCCCTGTCGGACTTTAAACCGAAGCAACACACTGAGGCAAGCAATTGGACCTCCGAAAGACCCACAAACCAAACACAAGAAAAAGCGACATCATATACGCCGGTGCAGTGCAGTGAAGGGAATGCTCTGATTTTATGTGGGGGAGACCAAACAGCAACGAATCAACGTATGCCCAGCACAGAAGAAGAGCCAATTTCCTCGGGTCAGGGACTCAAGCCGTTGTTTTACCAGCATCTTAAGGTTTAAAGGACATACCTTTGAAGATTGTTAATATTAAACATATTGGCAAAGAACGTGACTGGTTCAGAGAGGTGTTTATGTTAAGGAGGCCATGTATGTTGAAAATAAAGAAACCAAGCTTAAATAGAGGTGGGGGGTTCGTCACAACTGTCTGCAATGTACAATGCGTTTGACACCTTACTCTGGGCGTCCCTAATAACACACTCTTAGACACTATGCAATCCCGCCCTGAACACTTGGCTGTGTGTGATATGTAATTGGGGATTTTCCAGGGGTACATAGTTGCCACAGATTCTTGTACAGTCATTCTGAATTGAGAAAGCCCGTCGGGGACTAGCGAAACGTTTCAAGAAATAAAACTTCAAGTCCAGTTGATCTAATTGAATACAACAGTATTACCGTATATATTCGAGTTATAAGCCAAGGTTTTTTTAGGTTTTAAAAATCAACTAAAAAACCTTGCCTCGGCTATATACTAGAGTAAAAGACATTACCTTCAATCACAGAGCAGTAGCAAAGTTAGGCCGGCAGGGTTTCCCAGTAGTTTCTTCACGGTTGGTGACGCGATGATGTCATCGCGCACGTGGGAGGGGGGATGACGTCATCGCGCCAGCCGCAAGCAGTAATGGGAAATGCCGGCCTTACTCGAGGCTGCCTTCTGGATTTGAGGCGCGGCAGACGAAGAGAGGAAGACTGTAGACCATACAGTAAGTGAGCCTGGGGGGGGGAGGGGGGGGGGACTGGGGGAGGGCTGGGGGGACAGTATGCCATTGCAGACACCCACATTACCTTTACTATAGGTGGTTGGAAACTACAACTCCCAGCAACAGCATGATGGGAGGTTGTAGTTTACAAACATCGACAAGGGGAAAAAGGTATAGGGTGGGGGGAAGTATGCCATACAGTAACCCCCCCCCCCCCCATACCTTTCTACTATAGGGGGTTGGAAACTACAACTACCAGCAACAAGATTTGGGGAGGAGTTGTAGTTCTAAACACTCTACAGTGGAAAGGTATTTGGGTGGGTTACTGATCCCTGGCTTTATACTCGAAGTCCAATCAGGGTTTTTTCTAAGTTTGGAGGCAAAAATTGGGTACTCGGCGATACCTCGAGCGGCTTATACTCGCGTATTCCCCTTATGTGTCTTAATGAAAGATTTTTATAAAGATATAATTCCATCCACAAGAATGGCCAACACATTTTCACACCCTCCCGGGTAAATCTTGTCTCCAATACATTTGATTAAATAGCTTGATGAATCGCACATTGAATGAAAGTTGAATTGCCGGTAGATCGGAATATTCTAGGCTTTAGCTGGTACCCTTGGTGGGGATCATTTGGAACCTGGAGAGATTTTTAAAAACGTTGTTTTTTTTTGTTATAAAATTATTTTAACGTTTAAATCAAATTGAAACTTATGACCTAGAGGAAGAGGAGGAAAGACAGGACAATAAACAGAAATATAATGGTAAATGGGACTTTGGTGCAGTTAATGAGCGAGATGAGAGACCTGTACCCCCTCTCTATAATAGTGATCATTATAGTCATTGTATCATATCTACTGAACTCTGGGTGAGTACAATATGAGTCTTCTATGGGAATATTACACATTGGAAACGGGCCTGGCAGTCGTAGACTGTATTCTACAAGGTTGTATTGGTAGAATCGAATGAGTTACTGCCCTCCACAGGGCTAAGGATCTCTACAGAAAAAAAAACTATTCTAAAGAACTATTGTCAGGTTACTGGCTCTGCATTTCATTCTTTTAAAAGGGCATGTCCACCACTACAGAGGGAGGAGGAGAAACTCACACCAATTTTCCTTCCTCAACCCTCTAAACCCAAAGTGTTGACTGTTTTTGTTATAAGATTTCAATCAAAATCATGGACGCAAACATTATCCATTATCAAAATCAAGAGGCATGGAAATTCACCCAGAGCCACCATCGTTCTAGAGCTCTCCCCTTGGAATCAAGATGTGAATAGTCATGCTACAGAAGGAACAATATGGCGGTATAGTAACTGGTAGCGTGACTCTTTGGTTTTTAAATACCATTAATATTGTTAGTATTTCATCTCTAATATCATTAGTATTTTCATATTATTATTATTATTGTATAGATAATGGGGATGATGAGAAAATGATTATGATAATTATGTGCGTTATGATAGCATAGTATTATTATTATTATTACTAATATTACTATTATTATTATTCTATTATCTTCTATTTAGTGTACAGCCATCTTTCCAAATCCACCAGTTCCTAATATTGAAGTTTCTTTCCATCTTGTCAATCTCCCATTTGTTGCTACGTGACTGGTTCTTTGGCAATAAACCCCAAATCATGGAGATTGTGCAAATTTGCGTCTGTTTTCTTATTCATCTTGTTGAAGTTGGAAGGGAATGAACCTTGGTGCGATGGCTGTGTGATAAAGTGGTGGTGTTATTTCTTTATGTAAAAGGGGTTCTATGGACATATGTGTGTGTGAAAGGTACCTTTTTCCCTGTTGGTCCTTTACGGAGGACCGAACGTCCCTTAGTAAAACAAACCAAGCTTTTTTTTTTACCCGTGGCTCATGACCGGTATAATCTAACATCTCTAGCTCGTTAAGGAATGGATTCATTATATATTTATGGTGGAGGTAAAGCAAAGAAATAGATGGTTCTGTCACCAAGATGTGACATAGTACAGTGATAAATCAACGCGTCTCTTTAATACAACGTGGAAGGGCAAAGCACCCATCTAAACACTCTGTGCAATCTAAGGAGACAAAAAACCCTGTAGTTTCATTAGGTGAATCCTCCAGCCCACATAATCCACTTTAAACTTGACATTCTTTCAATTATTGGGTAAAGTATAACCCCAGTGCTATCTCTTGTATAGCACAAAAAACTGAAACTTAACGTCGATGTCGTGCAGAGTCGTTGTGCGTTGCTAAGCAACTACAGCGATGCGTATTTAAAAGGAATGTTAAATGTTCTTTTAACCTTTCCATGCCAGAGAATGTAAATTTAAGTTTGGGCCACCGCCCCATTTAAAAGAAAAATGGGACCCTTTTCAAAGTCTGCTGGACTGAATAGACAGATATGGTTGGAACATTTACAGTGTTGCATAATGGCAATTTAGACAAAAAAAAAAATGGTATACATTTTTAAAAATGTAAATGGGATAAGTATCATTATTTTATCTATGGCAGTGATATGTTAAATATTTACTTCCGAATGGTATGTATGTTACAATCTCTTTTACTGTTAAAAATCATGCTACTTTGCTCTACTTTTTGACTCAGGGAATCTAAAATTAACAAGTTTTGTAATGCTGACTCGAATTGTCCTCTTCAATTTGATTTAGAAGGATTTAAAGGATAACTCTGGTCTCAATTTAGTCTGGAAATTTAGTCATAGGTTTGTAAAGTTATACTTCATGTCTGTTCCTTTCTTAGAGTCTTGTGGTAGGCCACATATAGCTTGTAAAAAGCCCCACTCCCCCCAAAAAATGGACATTTTCTGAAAAGCTATTTAAGCTAGAAAAACAGGCAGATTTTACTTCCAATAGCTGCCAGTGATTAGCCACCAGTCACAGCCATCTTGGTGAAGTCACAGATGACTTTATGTTGGCTACACAAGCCAAACGCCTTTTACGGCAACATGGAAGGAGAGATGGACCAGCACACTTCATAGGGAATTTACCTTCCTGGAACACGGGGGAGAATTTGGTTGTAAATTTGGGGTTGATTGGAGTCTTGCATTTTGGTAAAAAACATTATCTTGTGGGGGATGGACATAACCTTAAGGACAGTGAATGACCCGACATAGCAATAGAACATGAATAGAATTAAATAAACGTAAATGCAATAAGAGATTTTGTTGTTTAAGTGCCCTTTTAAAATGTGACTGGTTGCAAACTGTAGATACCTTTTTTTTTCAAGGTAATCCACAGTAAACCCCAGGTCTCCCATTTTAAAATGGACTAAACATTATTGTGCAAAACACAGTTAATTAGTCCAACGTGGAGTAAAAAAAAAATAAACCTTTAGTAAGGCACATAAACCAGAATTCCATAACAAAGAGGGACAAAAAAATATCGTGCTAATACTTCTCTCTAATGTTCTAGTCAATGATAAATTTCAACAGTAATTAGTATCCAGCCCCATTGTACAAGTAATGAACATAGACATATAATCCATGTTTTATTTCTTAACACTAAATTACTATTGAAATGAAGTGGAAACTTTAACCCATCAAGACCTCACCCCCAATTACCGCAATATGGAGTTCAAATGGCTTTTAATTTGCAGACAAATTCGGGGGGACAAGAATTGTAGAGAGGTGGGGTGGATTTAACACTAGCTGGTGAAAAGAAAGGGCTGCCTTTACACTTGGGCTGGTGAAGCTGAAGGGGTTGATGTTACATGGCTGGTGAAATAAGAGGGATGACTTTACACTGGTGGTAAAACTGGAGGGCTGAATTTAACACGGCCTGGTCATGGAGGGAGACTTGTAACAAAAAAGATGCCCAGCATTACAGACTTCTAATATATAAAATACCCCAACCAACCCAGGCTTGTTTTTGTAAACATAAGATTTTCCGCAGCTATGCCCCAGGCCCAAAAAAACACTTGTTACAATATCAACATACCCCCACAAGCCATGCCCAGCCCACAACAGATCTTGCCCAATATAGGATGCCACCCGGACATGGCCCGCCCCACACAGACTTGTAATAAGATGTGCACAACCACACCATACAGTTAAAAGCACAAGCTTGTGCAGGATAACTCTGCGCACAACCACATACACAACTCAAGGGAAATCGAGAACACTGCAGTATGCCCATAACACACTTGTATACTTATCTTTATAAACGCTTAATTATTCTTTTAAATCTACCATAGCTCTGCCTCTCAGCAAACCATTCGGCATACACCTGCCCACAACTGAAAGTCCATTACTCATCATTTTCAGCAGTGCGAGTTCTAAACCTGAAATCTGTCTTTCACCACTGACCCTGAACTTGTTTTGGTTCTATATTATCTTGCCATTAGAGGTCCCCAGTGCCCCCATATACTTCCCCACTTCTAGTCATGTTTCCCATGTTCTTACGTGCACCAAACAGGTCCCATGTTATTAGAAGAGAACACTTTATGGTTAGATAACTAGACTGAGCTTTAAAAATTAAGAAATACATGTTATTTATAGAATAGGGCCATGAATTGTCCAGAGTTGTGATCACCAATAATCACATTTACGAGGGAACACGGGGTCTAATAAATGGGAGTACATTTAAGAAGTGCTAATAAGGTCTATGATTAGGAGCATTTAACATGTAATATATAGCAGGTCAGGCTACATTACGTGGATTTTTATAGGTCCTCGTTATTTTTATAGCCCTTTCACTTTCTCTCTTAATTCCGGGCATCTCAACGCTTCTGTTGTATATTTGGGCTCCGTAATACCCTAGATGGTTCCCAGGTTAATGAATGGTTGGCCAAATTAAATAATCATGTGGAAGAGAAAGGTAGAAATTGAGAGATTTAAAGGGAATGAGTTATAGCCGAGAGAGATTAACTAGTGTTGGTGGCGATCATAGACATTTTGCTTTAACTGTTCTTCTCGTTCATTTCCATTTAATAAATACATTTCAGGTTCTTACAGAGCGCGGTAAAATTGCAGGCCATGACTGTTAGAACGTTTTGAAATAACGAGACTCGGATATTTCTATGAATTGTCCCTTATAAATCCTATGAGAAGGTAATTCAGCGACAGATGTTTCCAACCTTCAATAAAGTGTTAAATGTTGTAACAATTGACCTATGCGATTAATATATGGAGAGCTGAAACATTTCCACTAGGTTTCCACAGTTCATCAATGTCGGAAGAGACGACAATGAACAATAATATCCACACATTAGTACACACTTTTAAAAAAATCATGTAGTTCACTACACATGTGGATAACATCGGTTCAGATAGCTCTCGACGGCGGATAGTGATTATAGTTTAGATGATTATTTTAAACCCTTTCAGAGACTGACAGCCCTGGAGAGACCCTGAATGCTCAGTTTAGGGGTGTCAAACCCACGAATTTCTACTCCTCTCAGGATCATGTTCTATCCAGATTAATGTGGACATGTTGTTTCATTCGTAAATTATGTAGCACATTGGTTAAAGGTTGGAAGAATGGACTTGAAAGGAAAGAAACCACACACACGATATCAGGAACCAAGACAAAAAGGGGCAAGGAGACGGAAAGAATATGCTTGGTTAAAATTAGTAACACATTTAAGAAAGATCAAGGTCCTCTGTAAATAATGCTGGTGATTACACTCCGCTCTGTAGGACCAATAGGGTTCACACCTAACCGGTTAAGAACCGAGGAACATCACTAGCAATACAGACATTCTGCCTCATTTAGGGGGGGACCTCAGTCTCTGTAGTATTTATCCCAGGGTTCCGGAAAATTCTCACGGGACGTTCTGCCGCGTTTCACCATGAAGATGTCGTCCCCTTCCAACTTAATCCGCATGTCCCCCTCACATGTGTCTGTGCAGGTACTTCCTGTTTTCAGCCATGTGTCTGTGCAGGTACTTCCTGTTTTTACAGCTTGGGGCAGGGGAGAAGCAAAGGGTCAGGTGACACCGCTCAACCTAATGTAAGCAGTAAATCAGAACATTTTCCACAACACAATTTCAGCCAGAGATGTGATCCATGGATTTTAAAAGAAGGACTGCAGGCTAAATTAACCCTTACTTGTTCGGAGACCACAGTTGCCCTCTAAAGGTTTTCTTACCATTAAACTTCATATCACTCCCTGAATGTGATAATCCTGAGCATAGTAACATAGTATTGGAGGTTGTATAAAGACATACGTCCGTCTAGTCCAACCTTTATACCCTACCCATAATGTCTGTATAACAGTTACATAGTAACACAGTATTGGAGGTTGTATAAAGACATACATCCATCTAGTCCAACCTTTATACCCTACCCATAATGTCTGTATAACAGTTACATATTAACATAGTATTGGAGGTTGTATAAAGACATACGTCCTATGGAAGATATGACGGTCGGATAAAGAGGTTGATTATGGCGAGATGACGTAGATCAAGGGTTGGTATAGTGGAAAGATATGACGGTCAGAAAGAGGTTTGTATTCATAGAAGACATGAGGTGAGATAGAGGGGTTGTATTACAGAAAACATGTGGTAATAGGGGAACAACGCTAGATAATGATCCTACAACCAAATCTTTTTTTCAGGATGCCAAATTACGTAGCGAACGTAAAATGATGAAATCCCATGAGCAAAACCCACATGTTTTTTTCATTATAATGTAAAATCTTGGTAACGATTACAACGCGACCTTATTTTTAACGTTAGTTTCAAGTTAACAGTTCATAGGTTGGAGGTATAGAAAATGAGTCGTATGGCTTAGTATATCTGTGTATAACAAGTGTGCACATATGTCAATTGGTGTGGGGCAAAGGGCATTGTGACTCCTGTCGATTGATGATGTACATCGTATAAAATATCGGTGTAAGCTGGCACTGAGGTTAGAGACAAGCGGAGGAATGCATCTCTTATATGTACCAATCTGTGTGAGATGGACACAAGGGCATCTTATATGTACCAATCTGTGTGAGATGGGCATAAGGGGGTTCTTATATGTACCTGTCTATGTGAGCTGGGCATGAGGGCATCTTTATGTACTATGCGGTGTGAGTGGGCATTAGGGCCATCTTATATGTACCAATTACGGGGTGAGATGGGGACACATGGCATATAATATGTGTACGAATCTGTGTGAGATGGACACAAGGGCATCTTATATGTACCAATCTGTGTGAGATGGGCATAAGGGGGTTCTTATATGTACCTGTCTATGTGAGCTGGGCATGAGGGCATCTTTTATGTACCTATCGGTGTGAGCTGGGCATTAGGGCATCTTATATGTACCAATCTGTGTGAGACTTATCTCTGATCTCTGACAACCAATGATTCCCTGCGAGGATCGGATGTATTTATATAAGAAGGCAGTCAGACTTTAATGTCCTGCTGTTTATGTTGAGTTCAGGCTCCCAGAGACACAGTTCTAGAAGAAGGTAGAGACTTTCTTTGACAGGATCCTAGTAACGAGAAGTCTCCATGGAAGACCCTCTGATCAGTTCCCTGAGATCTCTGTGAGGAGATGTGTCAGACAGTTTTATCCCGGTGTCTGATTATGAACCGCCTATGAGACCACGATCATTTCTACTACAGTCTATAAAAGTGTAGAATAAATAACACTTTCAACACCAACCCATATACAGTGTACAGGTCTTCATTCCAACTGTCCATCGCCAAACCATCTACATGGCTCATATTCATCCAATTAATATCAATGTCCCTCAGTACTCTAACCTGAATTACTAAACTCAGCAATGACCTGACCAGGTTCTATACCCCCCACATTCCCTTTAACATTCCCAATCTCCTCAATATCCTTCATTCCCTGGGATCTTCTCTCAAACAATCTCTTGTGTTCATCTAATCAAGTGGATCTATAACCATTACCCTGTGTGTGAACTGACTGCTTATAGGGGACATTTAGCCAGTTCTCCTTCCCCCCCAAATCCTTCATTTATAAAGTTTATCATTTCAGATCCAATCCCAGAATGAATCAGCTTCACTTTCCCTTTAATTCTTCCATTCATTCACCTTTTAACTTTGCTATAGAAATCTGTTGGTGACCGCCCATCCCATTATGGCTGGATACTTTTATTAATAACAAATTAAAATACAACCTTCCAGTCTAAATAACTGCCTTTCCCACACCCATTTACTGCATCTCACTAAACTCAAAGTACCAAATGACAATCCCACTAATAAATATATAAATATTCCCCCTATGATACAGGGACGTCCCAACCTGAGAAGCAATAGAATATTCCTTCCTGTCAATCTACCGTCCCTGAAGACTCCATGACAGACAATGTAAGAATGATTACGATGTAGGGATGTTGTCTCCTCTATACATTTCACACAATGACTGGCACAGTTAGCAGAAGGAAAAGGTATATCCATCATGGAGCTGTCTTGCTGGTAAAGGGGGAATAGCAGTCAATGGAGCTGATGAATCGAGTGCCAATAGGTCAGGAAACAAGGGGACCTCTAAATATGGAGCTGATGAATCGAGTGCCAATAGGTCAGGAAACAAGGGGACCTCTAAATATGTCAACCTTCAATGCCACTCAACAGTTGAAATGAATTATTCCAGAGAGGGCAGGGATTGTAATAGTGAGGTGAAGCAGAGAAGCGACAATGGATTAGTTTCCCTTTAATTGATGTTACTGATCCTACCTGTAAATTCAGACAGTCTGGAGAAATCACCTATAGCTACTAGATATGGGGGGGAAAGTCTTAAAGTGACACTGCACTCTAACAATACGAGATATGGAGAGTAAAAGGGGAATAAATGGCACTTAAAGGGTAACTGTTTTCCATACAAGAGCACTCTGATATCTTTTGAACAAGCCTAGGATGAAATCTAAAGGTTCATACACACGTGTGATTGCGGCTGCCGACCGGCAACGCACAATGTGTACGAATGGCCATTTCGGCTGATAATCGGCTTGTGTATGGGCACTTTATCGGACAATAATTGGCTTGTGTATGGGCATTTTATCGGACAATAATTGGCTTGTGTATGGGCACTTTATCGGACAATAATTGGCTTGTGTATGGGCACTTTATTGGGTGAAACAGCCCGATTGCACGTGTGTACGAACCTTTATAGAGAAGATTGTAAAATTTCACTTCCTTGTCTGCCTGTCTTTCTGAGTCTCTGTGACAGGCACATGATGAGCTGTGTACCCCCCCCCCCAAAAAAAAAAACCACAATATTTTCCTAAGCTAATTGCAAACCTGCAGACCTTTCCTCTACCTATGGACACCTTAGAAAGAGAGATTTGTTTTTCTTTTTAGACTTGTGGCTAGCATTAAAAGCTCTAAATTCCCCAATTGTTCCGCTACTTTGATGGTTATTAGAACCAGCAGCCAACACTAGAAATACCATAGACTTTATCTGGGATGTCACCCTGGTTTATCTATGGATAACACAGGACAAGCCTGACCTGGATTTGACTGACAAATCACATTTCCTTCATCTCTCTTTGTTAACCCTTTGCTTGCTGCAGCATCAGAACAAAATCTCCAATTCTCATCTCATT
Source organism: Hymenochirus boettgeri (assembly GCA_019447015.1). Lineage (NCBI taxonomy): Eukaryota > Metazoa > Chordata > Amphibia > Anura > Pipidae > Hymenochirus > Hymenochirus boettgeri. Next base: position 95,983,372 of record CM033476.1, read on the forward strand.
ACTGCATTTGATCTCTGAGGGGGAACTTTATTTTATAATGGTTTGTGTGTGAGGGTACTTACATTACAATCCTCTGTTTATGGGGAGTGCTTGTATTATAATTATTTGTGTGTGGGGTTGCTTTACAGTATAACAATTCTCTGTGTGTTGCTACTGTAACAAAATAGCCACCCTATAAGATAAGGGCCAATGTAGTCCAACCCATTCCAGGACCTGATAGGAAACGGGCACAATACGCTGTCATAAAAATCCCCACGCAAATTTCGCAAACACGCTTAAAAAGGTTTTTCAATAATAAGAAACCAAATGTACAGAATTGGAGTATTTCTGATAAGCTAAATATGGGCACGTAGTATACAAAATAATGAGAGGAATCAGTGCCAAGCTACTGAGAATATTGAGGTTCTCCTTGATGCTTTGGAACAGGAGGAAATAGGAGGGTCAGGATTGAGATTGGATCTTATCCAGCTGCTGCGTTATATCCTTATATTCATTTATTCATAGATTTGGTAGAGGAAATAATATATAGTAAGAGAGGGGAAATGTCAGCACTAAAAGCGTTATCTGAGAATAAGGATACAATAATAAAACCATCCAATAAAGGCGGAAAAATTGTGGTCAACATTTGTATTGTATAATGAGATGTAATGTAGCAGTGAAGGTCGGATAGTAACGTTTACAGATCAGATTAGGGAGATCCGACCAATTTATTGTGTTGAATGAACAATGAGGGTCCCTGATACCGTGAGGGTCTTGTGAGTAGAACAGACCTGAGCGAACATGTCACATTATCCAGGACATTAACCTGCCATTCAATTCAGATGTCACATTAGACCAGAGCTGCTCACAGCATCCTTCAGTCTCTCCCCCCAACAGATGCAGCGATGGGGGCTCAGTCATCAGACAATCTCCCTGCTCCACCTGGGGCCCTGGAAGGTTCTAGAATGTAACGACTAGAACAGGTCCCCTGTACGTTAACCCCTAATATCCCTAATGGGAATTCCAGCCTATAGCTCGCTGGGAAGATCCATTTTATTATAAAGATAAACCAGGTGGGATTGTCCCCACGTATGGCGTCTCCCTATAGATCCAATGGTACGGGGAGCGTTACCGGCTCCTTTTTATCTTTACTGTTAAATAATCCGCCATTTGTTTCTACCACACGGTTAATTTCCTTTGTAATTCTAGATCTGTTGGTAATATTCCGCCCAATACCCGTTCGCTTGTTTGTGCAATGAGTGCCTCCGAGCAAGCAGGCTAAGGCCAATTGTGTAATGGGTTTCTGCACGGAAGGGAATGAAGTTAAATGCTTGGTGGCATTGTTAATGTTTATTATCCATATGATACGGAAATGCAGATCGTGTTTACCTTCCAATTATCTGTAACATTATAGGACGCGGTGTAATAACCTGATATAATATTCACACACGACCCACCGACCTGCCATAGTGCGAGGGTCAGAGTGGGAATGAGACCCAGCAGGTGGGTGACTGGTCACATTCTAATCAGGCGCCTATAGAGTTCAGCAAACACAGATAATATACAAGGAGACAGCCAAGGTCTAAATCATATTGGAATCCATAACCCCAGGGGGTTAGCAGCCAATGTTATAACGGTCACTGTTTATATGGTTATTATGGTTACCATCTCGTCCCCTAAATCATGTGCATGTATGAAATCTACACGCAACATTCGACAGTGTTAGAATACATGTTACATGGCTACACTGAAACCAATACAGAAATGATCTCCATTTATTGTAAATATTCAATGGGAAGTAATGGATTTTATTTACATCTCTACAGCAACAGCTCCCACCAGCCTGGATGTGCAAATTACAACATGAGAGAAGCAAGCAGTATGGCAGCACCCAATCTAACCCCTGTAACATATGACACAGATATAGCTGCATATTCCCATCCTATTAACAAACTGATCTATTTCCCAATTACTCTAATTAGTTACTGTGTTTACACCGTTTCCCCAGCACTGACATTGATACGTTATGGAGCTTTGCTACCTTAATAGTAAATTGCCCTACTATTACTGCCCTACTGTTCATTGAATTGATTGGCTGACAGGATAGTTACCCAATCCTCACACATTAAAGGCACAGTAAACATGGGCAGGTACATTTACTCTCTATTAAATTAATATCAAACAATGTACAGCTACCTGTAGACTACGATTCCCACAATCCCCTGACATTTTATTTAATAATAGATGTACTCTTGTTTCAAATGGATAACTGTAACCTATATGGAGGATTTTCAATTCAACAAATAAAGGTCAAGTTAAAGTAGAAATGAGGCAAGAAAAGTTTTTCTGGTGATCAAGTCAATGCCAGTGACAACCTGGGATTTATTCCCACAGACTCACCGTCATTTATCATTTCTCTCCACTGGTTGGACACATTGAAATGGACCAATGATTGTTACAATGATCCCTATGCCCCTGATTGTCTAACATAACGTGTTCCTAGTTAGATAGTGAGAGTTTGTTTGCTGGGATTGGGCTTTTCAAGTCTCGCTGCATTACCGGTTATGTATATTTATTCCAGCATTCCTTATTGGTACATGGACACAGAGCTATACAGGAAGCTCTGGGTAGCACTCATGTATTATAATGGATAATGTATCCCTTACTGTAAATTATAAGGATATTAGAAGTCACTGAGGAGTTCTGTGTCCATATAAAGGTACATGGACACAGACTGAGTTAGAAGGGGAAACTCTGGGTGGTCCCAACATGCATTAAAGGGGACTAATGTATCCCTCACTGTAAAATTAAAGGATAATAGAAGTCATGAGGGTTTGGTGTCCATTAAAGCGTACAAGGACACGACTGAGTTATACGGGAATCCTGGGTACCATCAGTATTATAAGGGATAATGTATCCCTACTGTAAATTAAGGATATTAGAAGTGCATGAGGACGTTCTGTGTGCCATATAAGGTGAAAGGACACAGACTGAGTTAGATCACGGGGAAACTCTGGGTACCACTCATAGTATATAGGGCTATAATGTATTCCTACTGTAAATTATAAGGGTATTAGAAGTCACGATGAGCGTCGGTGTCGCATATAAGGTACAAGACACAAGATGAGGTTATACAGGGACCTCTTGGGTACCACTCATTGTATTGTAATGATTAATGTATCCCTACTTAAATTATAAGGAATATAGAGTCATCGTGAGAGCAGTCTGTGGTCAGATTAAAGTACAAGGACAAGGACTAGATAAGAACTCTGGGTACCACATATGATTAAGGGATAATGGACTCCATACTGTAATTATAAGGATAATTCAGAAGTCACTGAGGAGTTGAGGTCATATAAAGGTTACAAAGGACACAGCTGAGTTCTAAGGGAACTCATGGTAGCACTAGGTATTATAAGGGATAATGATCACACTGTAAATATAAGGATATTAGAAGTCATGAGGAGTCTGTGTTCATATAAGGTACAGAGGAACAGAACTGAGTTGATACAGGGAAAACTCTGGGGACCACTCAGTGATTATAAGGGATAATGTATCCCCTTACCTGTAAATTATAGGATATTAGACGTCACATGAGAGTGCGTGTCATTAAAGGTACAAGGACCACAGACTGAGTTGTACAGGGAACCGTATTGGGGTAGCACTAGTATTATAAGGATAGAATGTATCCCCTTACTTAAATCTATAAGGATATTCGAGTTCAGTGAGGAGTGTTCTTGTGTATATTAAGGTACAAGGCAAGACTGAGTAACAGGGAAACTATGGGTACCACTATCATGTTTATAGGGATAAAAATGTGATCCCCTATGTAAATATAAGGATATTAGAAGTCACTGAGAGTCGTGGTCTATATAAGGGTACAAGGACACAGGACGGGAGTATAACAGGGAACTTGGTAGCACTCATGATTATAGGGATAATGTATCCCTACTGTAAATTATAAGATAGAGAAGTCACTGAGGAGTTCTGTGTCTAAAAGGTACAGGACAAGAGAGTTATACAGGGAACTCTGGGTACCACTCTGTATTATAATATATGATCCCCATACTGTAAATTTAAGGATATCTAAGGCCTGAGGAGTTCGTGTTGTGATAAGGTACAAGGGACACAGGACGGAGGTAACGATGTCTGAAAGATGGGACGGACAGGATCTGCCAAGATCTGTCTGCATCTCTTTCAAGATATGCATAACAAAGTCCCGAGCGTTCTCCCCTATAGGAGTCTAGCGCGGTCCGAGGAAGGAAATTGTAGGCCTTTCCCGAACGAGCATACGGCGACCCGATCGTTGCGGGCCGCGCGCTCGTTCGGAAACGAACTGTACACCACAGTAAGATTTAAAGCCGATACCGTCGGCTTCGTTATATATTATATAGATATAAATATATATATATACATTACACACATATAAAATACCAAGGAATTGTGGAGCACTCCAATAGGCTATAATTACAACTACATTTAGTGGAAAGTGCTACTGATCTGGTCAAACCTTTACACAAACATCGAAAGATAATCAATGCCATTCTAGGCCCCACACTATCATATATCTGCTCACTGGCATACTTTAACAAAGGGGTTGTTAGTATACATTACTTGTGATCACATGAATGAAAAGGCCTTCCAACACGGTCAAGGTAACCCCGTCTGGAAGGTCCTAAGTCTAACCTTTCAATTTCTTTACTTCAATACGATTAGCAAAAACTTTGATTTCAGTGGTAAGAATGGAAATGCAAAGTTTGCTAATCTAATTGAAGTAAAAGAAAAATGAAAAGGTAGACGTTGAGACCTTAGACTGGGTACCTTGACGTGGTTGGAAGGCATTGTTCATAATGTGATCACAGTAATGTATACTAAAACCCCTGTGTTTATAAAGTAGCCAGTGAGCAGATAATATGATATTGTATGGGCTAGGAGGAATGTGATGATTATCTGTTTCATATAATAATATATATATATACTATATAGATATAATATTATATATATAGTAATTATATATATATCTATATATATAGATATATAATAATATTAATCATATATACACACACAAAGATACAGAGGACTGAATGTTTGTAAATACAATAAGCTATACCCTCATACGTACTGTCTAAGGGAAACAATATGGCAGCTCCCACCCAGATGTTGTAAATATATAAATATATAGAGAAGGAATGTTCCGTACCACACAATAAGCTATACACTCATACTATAATGTCTAAGGGAAACCATATGGCAGTCCCACCCATATATATTAAATATACAGAGTAAGGAATGTTCCGCTACAACCTTAAGCTGATACCCTCATAATGTACGGGAACAATATGGCAGCTCCCACCCATATGTAGGATTAAAAATACAGACTGAATATCCATCCTCCGTTTGTAAAATTTCCCTAAAGTAAAAAACTACAAATTCCCATTATCCTCCCACGATGGATTAGTAATGCTGTCCCAGGATACGAGGAAAACTTGATAGATCTACCAGATGCTGTAAATGAGGCAATTAAGGGATAATTTTAAGTGTTGGGAGTTTTTACAAATTCTATTTGGTTATTAAATTCCTTTTTGTGGATTTGTGCTTTAAGAATCCGGTATTGTTACACTGTTACCATTGGGGTTATTGACAGTAGTGAGATGAAATGTTCCCCCATATGTCCTACCCCCGTTGCATTTTCCTTCTGTTATTCGTCTGGTTGATGATCATAAATGTATTATAATATAATGTTATTCGCACTTTCTTCTTTCTGTTCCCATCACAGAGAGGAATCCAGAGATCCAGTATCCGAAGAGAAGCAAAGAAGCATCTGTGAGTGGTACTCGTAACCATGGCGGACAACCATCACTAACACTAATGTGTTCAAGAAAGGCAGAAGAGGATTGGTTGATTAACCTATAACGTCCCAGAGAATTAAGAGGACCCTTCCCGAGCGCCTGAGTCCGGGTAAGCGACTGGGGTCACATGGTGTAGACATCAGGGATCTGCCACTTGTTCCGGTTGTGGTTTACAGTTGTTTAAGTACTTTTATTTTGCCATACGAATGCGAGCACACTTGGCTTCATTGTAATCTGTGATCAGCAGAGGCGCCAATCTTCCAACCCACATGGTAGCAACACGCAGGGATGAGGACAGGATGGTCACCAGGTGTGATGGGCTTTTATAGTCAGTGACTGCTCCTGAATGGTGAAAGAAACTCAGGCGGGGGGAGCCATGAACCTGATCTGCGTCCTGACGCTGGTGAAGGACGAGGAGCAGACTTCCCAATTGATTTTATTCTATTAAACCACCGTCCCAAGATGGAACCAGTAAAAACCCACAGACTATCAGTTACAATATAAACAATCATACTAAAGGTAGAAACTACGTGTGTGTGTAGTACCGTGTTTAGCTAAATTAAACCGCGTGTGAACTTGCCCGTATATGTAACAGAATCCGTGCGGTTCTCCTTATAGGACACCATAGGGTTATTGTTTGTATCCAGACTCATTTGTCAGGTTGTTGGAAAAGAAACTGACTGGATTACATAGATGAGCTTTGTTGAGGGATTTATAAGGAAGTTCTTAGAGTTCCATTTAGTATCGGTCTGGCTTACAATATGGAGGTACGTGCCAGTGATTGGCTGCTGGAAAAAAGGTTCCAGGTGCCAGTAAACCCAGAGGTTGCATTACACCTATATGGAACAAGTCCAGCGGTGACTAAGATCAGTTCTATCTATTACACACGCGGCGTTAGGAGTAGCCCTCAATAAACCAAGGTCTCATTGGCGTAGTGAGGCGGAATGTATTTACGCCTTGTATCAAACCCACAGCGCATGTTAGCAGAAATCGCATGTAGAGACCTGCGGCAGATTGCCGGGTTTGTTGTATGTAATGCTCAGTAACCTTTAAATGATAATGAAATAAACATCTTTTGTTTTCAATTCTGAAGGAACAGATTGTAAACCAATCTAGACAATAGAATGAGCAGGTTGGTATTGGGGCCCATACACGCACAATTCGGTTGTAGGATTTTTTTCGATCAGTGAGTTAGGGGAAAAAAAATAAACATGGACCATCAGCCAATACAGAACATTACATATTAGAACCACTACGACCCTATGGTTCTGCAGTTGTATGATCGGTATTGGTGTGATGGGCCCCATAGATCCAGTCTCGGAGAAAAGGAAACCTTCCCCCTAATCCGTTAAAGCTGTGTTAGAAAACCAGTCAGTCTGCATTATAACCAAGTAACAGGGACGATTAAAGATGTTTTATTATACAGTAATGGGCCCTATCAAGGGGGACATTCAGACCTTGTTAATTAAGACATGTTGACAGCCTTAATACTGCATGTTGTGTTCAAGTCAAACATCCTCTTCTATACCTACACAGCGCTGGTACTGTTCCTTTAAGACTAATGGGCCAAAAATTCAATCTAGATCAGGGAGATCTGCCTTGGACCCTAAATGAGTAGAACAAGTTCCGCATTCCTGACAAATCGGGGTTAGAGGATTGCTGGGAATGAGTTTACACAAGCTGAGGGGCCAAGCATGGAGATCCCCAATATAGAATATTGGAAAATGTGTTCATCTTTAGTTTATTTTAGTTTTCAGAAACATGATTCACAAAGGGTTCAGTCTTTATGTGGGTTAATGTAGGTTAAAGGGGGGGGTAAACTAAACAAACATAGAAAAGATCATCAATGCACATTTCCTAGGCCCCCCCAAAACTTCTAACCTTTAAATTATGATTAGAAGGAAAGGTACGAAGTAAAAAAGGTTAGAAGTTAGGACCTCCAGACTGGGGTTACCTTGATGGGGTGGAAGGCTTTTTCATCATGTGAATCACATTTAATGTATACTAAAACACTTGTTATAAGTATGCCCGGTGCAGATAATATGATATTGTATGGGGCCAGGACGTCATTGAATCTTTTCTCGTGTTTGTATTAATCTACAGTACAGTAATGTACACTTAAAACCCCTTTATGTATAATGTATGGCCAGTGTGTAGATATGATATTGTATGGCGGCCTAGGAATGTGCATTGATTATCTTTTCTATGTTTGTATAATCGACATACAGGAATTGTATACTAAAAACCCTTGTTTATAATGGATGCCAGTGTGCAGATATATGATATGTATGGGGCCCAGGAATGTGAATGATTATATTTGTCTATGTTTGTATAATCCTAATTACAGTAATGTATACTAAAAACCCCTTTGTTTATAAAGTAGCCAGGTGCGATAATATGATATGGTATGGGGCCCAGGAATGTGCATTGATTATCTTTTCTAGGTTTGTATAATCCTACAGACCGCTAATGTATACTAAACCCCTTTGTTTATAAGTATGCCAGTGTGCATGTAATATGAGACTGTATGGGGCCTAGGAATGTGCATTGATTATCTTTTCTATTTTTGTATAATCCTACATCCAGTAATGTATACTAAAACCCCTGGTTATAAAAGTTGACAGTGTTGCAGATAATAGGATATTGTATGGGGGCATAGAATGTCTGCCATTGATTATCTTTTTCTTATGTTTGTATAATCCTACATAACAGTTAATGTATACTAAAACCCCGTTGTTGATAATGTATGCCAGTGTTGTAGATATATTTGTATGATATTGTATGGGGCCCAGAATGTGGCATTGGTATCTTTTCTATGTTTATATAATCTACATACAGTATGATACTAAAACCCCTTTGTTTATAATGGAGGCCGTGGTGCGATAATATGATATTGTAGGGCTAGGAATTGCATTGGTTATCTTATCTATGTTTATTATAATCCTACATTACAGCTAATGTATACTAAACCCCTTGTTTATCATGTATGCCAGTGTGTAGATAATATGATATATTGATGGGGCCAGGAATGTGCATTGGTTATCTTTGTCTATGTTTATATAATCTACATACGTACTGTCTACTAAAACCCTTTGTTTATCAATGCCAGTGTGTAGATAATATGATATTGGATGGGGCCCAGGAAGGGGATTGATTATCTTTTCTAGTTATAAACAAAGGGGTTTTAGTATACATTATGAGTAGGATTATTAAAAACATAGAAAAGATAATCAATGCACATCCTGGCGCCCCAGACAATTATCATTAATTACCCACACTGGCATACATTATAAACAAAGGGGTTTTAGTATACATTACTGTATGTAGGATTATATAAAGTATGCCAGTGTGTAGATAATATGATATTGTATGGGGCCCAGGAATGTGCATTGATTATCTTTTCTATGTTTGTATAGCCTAACATACAAGTACATGTATACTAAAACCCCTTTGTATAAAGTATGCCAGTTTTACAGATATATGATATTGTATGGGGCCCAGGAATGTGCTTGATTATCTTTCTATGTTTGTATCAATCCACATTACAGTATGTATACTAAAAACCCCTTTGTTTATAAAGTATGCCAGTGTGTAGCATAATATATTGTATGGGGCCCAAGAATGTGCATTGTGATTATCTTTTTCTAGGTTTGCTTAATCCTACATACAGTAAGTAGACTAAAACCCCTTTGTTATAAAGTTGCCAGTGTGCAGATATGATATTGTATGGGGCCTAGGAATGTGCATTGATTATCTTTTCCGATGTTTGTATAATTCCTACATACCTTAATGTATACTAAAAAACCCCTTTGTTTATAATGTATACCATGTGCAGATATGATATTGTATGGGGCATAGGCATGTGCATGATTTATCTTTCTATGTTTGTATAATCTAAATACAGTAATGTATACTAAAACCCCTTTGTTATTAAAGTATGCAGATTAATAGGATATTGCATGGGGCATAGGAAGGTGCATTTAATATTTTTATGTTTGTAAAAACCTACATACAGTAAATGTTTACTAAAAACCCGTTGCTTATAAAAATATGCCAGTGTGCAGATGTTATTGTCTGGCGGCAGGAATGGCATTGATATCTTTTCTATGTTTGTTAATCCTACATACAGTAATGATACAAAACCCCTTTGTTTATAATGTAGGCCAGTGTACAGATAATATATTGTATGGGGCCCAGGAATGTGATTGATTATATTTGCTAGGGTTGGTATAATCATACCTACAGTAATGTTACTAAAACCCCTTGTTTTTTTATAAGTCTGCCAGTGTGCAGATAAATATGATATTGTATGGGCTAGGAATGTGCATTCGATTATCTTTTCGTATGTGTTGTATATCCTACTACAGTAATGTATAATAAAACCCCTTTGTTTATAATGTATGCCAGTGTGCAGCATGATATTGTATGGGGCCCCCAGGAAGTGCATTTGATTATCTTTCTATGTTTGTATAATTCTACATACCGTAATGTAAACTAAAAACCCCTTTGTTAGAAAGGATGCCAGTGTGCAGATAATATGATATTGTCTGGGCCCGGAATGGGCATGGATATCTTTTCTATTTTGTATAATCCTACATACAGTAATGTATACTAAAACCCCCTTTGTTTATAATGTTATGCAGTGTGCAGATAATATAATTGTTAGTGGGGCCTAGAAATGGGCATGATTATCTGTTCTATGTTTATAAACCCTACATACAGTAATGGTATACTAAAACCCCTTTTATAATGTATGCCAGTGTGCAGATAAATTGAATTGTATGGGGCCCAGAAAATGGCATTGATTATCGTTCTATGTTTGTATAATCCACATTACGTAATGTATACTAAAACCCTTTTTGTTTATATATGTTGCCAGGCTGCAGATAATATGATTGTATGGGCCTAGAAATGTTGAATTGATTATATTTTCTATGTTTGATAATCCTACATACAGTAAGTATACTTAAAACCCCTTTTATAATTGTATGCCAGTGTGCAGATAATATGATTGTATGGGGCTAGGAAGGTGCAGTGATTATGTTTCTAGTTTGGTATAATCCTACATACGGTAATGTATACTCCCTAAAACCCCTTGTTTATAATGTATGCCAGTGTGCAGAATATGATATTGTATGGGGCCACAGGAATGTGCGTGATATCTTTTCTATGTTGGTAAATCATACATACCGTAATGTATAAAAACCCTTTGTTATAAAGGATTGCCAGTGTGCAGGATAATATGATATTGTATGGGGCCAGGTGAATGTGCATTGTTATCTTTTCTATGTGCTTATAATCCTACATACAGTACATGTATTATAAAAACCCATGTGGATAATTGTATGCCATGTGTGCAGATAATATGAATTGTATGGGGCCTAGAAATGTGCATGATTATCTTTTCTATGTTTATATAACCCTACATACAGTAAGTATACTAAAACACCTTTGTTTATATGTATGCCACGAGTGTGCAGAATGACTGTATGGGGGGCCTAGGAATGTGCATTGATTATCTTTTCTAGGTTGTATTAATCCTACATACAAAATGTATACTAAACACCTTCGTGATATAAAAAGTATTGCCCAGGTGCAGTATGATACTGTATGGGGCCCAGGATGCTGCATTGTTATGTCGTTTCTAGTGTGGATAAGCCTCAACGGTAATGTATACTAAAACCGTTGTTGGTAAGTATGCCATTGTGCAGGATATGACATTGTATGGGGGGCCTAGGAATGGCATTTGATTATCGATTTTATGTTTATATAATCCTACATACAGTATGTATACTAAACCCCTTTGTGTCTAAGTATTGCCAGTGTGCAGATATGATATTGTAGGGGGCCTAAGGAATGTGCATTGATTAGTCTTTTCTATTTGTCTAATCTACATACAGTAAGGTATAATAAAACCCCCTTCCCTTGTTTAGTAAAGTATGCCAGTGTGCAGATATATGATATTGTATGGGCCTAGGAATGTGCATTTGATGTCTCTTCTATGTTTATATAATCCTAATACCAGCAATGTATACTAAAAACCCCTTTAGTATAAAGTATGCGTGTGAAGAGAATATGATATTGTATGGGACCTAGGAATGTGCATGATTATCTTTTCTATGTTTATATATCTAACATACAAGTAATGTATACTAAAACCGCTTTGTTTATAAAGTATGCCAGTGGCAGTAATATGATATTGTATGGGCCTAGGAATGGCATGATTATCTTTTCTAGTTTGATAATCCTACATACAGTAATGTATACTAAAACACGTAGTTGATAAAAGTATGCAGTGTGCAGAAATATGGAATGTATGTGCCTAGGATGTGCATTGATTATCTTTCTATGTTTGTAGAATACTACATACAGTAATGTATACTAAAATACACCTTCGTTTAAAATAGCCAGAGTGTGCAGATATGATACTGTATGGGGCCCAGGAATGTGCATTGATTATCTTTTTCGTTTGTATAATCCTACATACGATGTATACTAAAACCTTTGTCTTGTAAAGTATGCCATTGTGCAGATATGACATTTAGGGGGCCTAGGAATGTGCATTGATTATCTTTTCTCTGTTTAATAATCTTACATACAGTAATGTATACTAACTAAAACCCCTTTGTTTATAAAAGTATGCCAGTGTGCAGATATGTATGGTTATGGGTCCAGAAGGCATTGATTATCTTTCTAGTTGTATCCCTACATCAGTAAGGTAACTAAAAACCCCTTTGTTTATTAAAGTATGCCAGTGTTGCAGATATGTATTGTATGGACTAGGAATGTTGCATTGGATTATTTTTCTATTGTTTATATAATCCTTACATACAGTAATGTATTACTAAACAACCCCTTTGTTTATAAGTATGACAGTGGTGCAGTAATATGATTTGTAGGGGCCTCAGGAATGTGCATTGATTATCTTTTCTACTGTTCTGTATTAATCCTACATACAGTAATGTATACTAAAACCCCTTTGTTATAAAGATGCCCCAGTGTGCAGATAATATGATATTTGTAGGGGCCCAACGACATGTGCATTGATTATCCTTTTTATGTTTAGAAAGTATGCCAGTGTACAGATAATATGATATTGCTATGGGGCCAGGAATGTGCATTGATTATATTTTCTATGTTTAGAAAGTATGCCAGTGTGAAGATTAATATTGATATTTATGGGCCCAGGATGTGCATGATTTATCCTTTCTATGTTTATAAAGTATGCCCGTGGCAGATAAGATATTGTAGGGGCCCAGGAATGTCGCATTTGATTATCTTTCGGTTTATAAGTATGCCAGTGTGCAGATAATATGATTGGTATCGGGGCCCAGGAATGTGCATTGATTATCTTTTCCTATGTTTTAAAAGCTGAGGTCAGTGTACAGATTAATATGATTAAATTTTGGTATGGGGCCCAGGAAATTGTGCATTGATTACTTTCTTGTTTATAAGGTATGGCCGGTGCAGATAATATGATATTGTCTGGGGCCCAGGAAAGGTGCATTGATTTATCTTTTCTGTTTGTATAAGTGTTTGACCAGACCAGTAGGCAATTTCCACTAAATGTGTTGTTAAATTTAGCCTAAGGATGGTTGCTTCCACCCATCCTATGTAAGGGGAACTATACCATTCCCAACCAACCTTTATGTCATGAATGTTCCCTAGGTGAGTCACTTCATGGCCAGGTCCTAAACCACCAGTGTACCAGAATATAATGTACAATTACTTCTGCATAAAACGGCTGATGAAATATAAACCTGTGGGGACAAAGTAGCACAGGGAGACAATAACCAATAAAGATAATTCCTCTGTGTCTAACACGGAGCACGTCAAGACTTGAGTTAGAGGAGTTGACAGTAATGAGGGCAAAGTGAAGCCTCACTGGTTGCATTTTCGTGATCGGGTAGCATGTGAACAGCATGGCTGTGTTTTTTTAGTTGCGCAGCCACACCATGCAATGCGGTTTCATTCATGCACACAATCACCCATGCAAATCCACATGCACTAACAGATGGTTGCCAGAAGAAGATTGCCAGCACAAATTACACGGTAACGCATTTAAAACGAGCTGCTTGCAAGTACTGTCAGATAGGGTGGCCACAGCCGTAAGTTCGTACAGACGTACAAATGTCCTGCAAACCCACCACCCGAATCATGCATACGAAGAAAACCGGTTTGGCCGATAGACACATTGCGTGTATGGTTTGGTTACACAGATAGTCTAATACTATAGGGGTAACAGTGTGTATCTGTTCAACATACATTATAAGGTACAAGAATAGTCTAGTAGATAGAAAAACAATACTACCTAGGGACCAGCTCAATACCACTATCACTTGCCTTGCTACATGGAGCTAAAGGGAGTCCAGTGGTTTCTACTACTCCTTTATAGTCCAAAGGGAGAGGAAGTGGTGTCCTTCTGTTTCTGCGCATTCTGTTTCTGCCTCATTGGAGGCAATCTTGGATTTCATCACGTCCTCTATGGATTTCTACAGTTGCCAGCTTGGTGTGTTTATCCTTCTAACATGACAAATACACTTTATCTAATCGTCATCCTCATCTAGATGTTATGGGGCAATTGTTCAGGTTGGTATGTTAAATAATTGGACAATCGCTCTCCATGTGTTAGTATTACAGCAGACTTCAATATTAAAGAAATATTCGAAACTGCTTGATGAACAGTCCACATGGGACGGAATCCTCTAGACCTGACGGGCCTTGGTGAGCATAGGTGAAAGAATCCCCAACGTTATATTTTAATTTGTTATAACATGTACTTGCACTGTCACATTTGAATTTAGTATAAATGATCACACTTCCCCTTAATAAATTAATATAGAGAGAGACGAGCAGAGAGACAAGGTACTGAGATGAACACGTGTAGTTCCTGTGTCTGTGAAAGGGAAACTGTCACTACAAGGTGTGAATTCCTGGGGAACAATGTTTGAAAAAAGTGTGTTGCCATTATTGTTAATTTCATCAGGTTAAAAAGCTTTTAATTGTGGAGTAAAACAACATTCCCATTGGTGGAAAATGGAAAGTAGACACATGGAACTTCCGGATTCCTTTGTTCCTTTCTACTTTATTGTGTCAGTTAAACCTTGTTTGTGTTTCCATTCTGACCAGCAGTGAAGGGGTTGGGTTAATGTATCTGTTAGGATGCAGAGCCCCCATAGCGTCCAGTTGTCCTGTAAGAACAGGGCTGGGATCAGAGAGCGGAGAGATACAATGGGAAAGCTGAATAGAGGAGACAGGAGGGAGACGGAAAGTTTCAGACGCATGAAAACCGAACATCCTCCAGTCCACAACAAATCCTGGGAGTTTTTCTGCAGTTTTCAGTATCTGATTAATGGGGCGACTTGTACTGGGCTTTTGGAATGGAGTTTCGTGACAGACACAGGGCAAGAACCACCAAGTGTCCCCACGCCATTCGCCCCTCCCTCTAGTACTAAGTGGTTAAGTAGGGACAAGTCGCCCGGCTCCTCTCTAATCGTAAAGCATGTTACTTTATCTGTTGCCACGTATTACCATGTACAGTAGGAGATGTACAGGAAAGGCTCGTTCCAATAATACAGACACGTCGCATATTACCATGTCATGTAGGAGATGTACAGGAACGTGCCGTTCCAAGAAGACTGCCAAGGAACCATGTACAGGTAGAGATTGTACAGGAACGGCTTCGCTTCGTTCCTACAATAATCAATGCCACGTATACAGTAATGTAGGAGATGTACAGGAACGGCCCTCGTTCCAATAAACAGCCACGTATTACCATGTACATTGTAGGAGATGTACAGGAAGTCTCGCTCTTCCAATAATACAGAACACGTATTACCATGTACATGTAGGAGAGGGCTCGTTCCAATAATTACATGCACATATTACATTGTACATGTAGGAGATGGCGTTCCAATAAACATGCAACATATTTACCATGGACATGTAGGAGAGCTCGTTCCAATATAACATGCCACGTATTACCATGTAATGTAGGAGATGTACAGGAACGGCTCGTTTCAATAATACAGCCACGTATTACATGTCCATGTAGGAGATGGCTCGTTCCAATAATACATGCCACGTATTACCGAATGTAGGAAAGGGAATATGTACATGAACGCTCGTTCCAAAATACATGCCAAGTATTACCATGTACATGTAGGAGGGAGGATGTACAGGAAGAGGCCTTCCAATAAATAATGCCACGTATACCAGTTACATGTAGGCGATGTACAGGAACGGCTCGTTCCAATTAATACAGCCAGTATTATCCATGTAACATGTAGGCGATGGCTCGTTCCAATAATACATGCCAGTATTACAATGTTACATGTAGGAGAGGCTCGTGTTCCAATAATACATGCCACGTATTACCATGTTAATGTAGAGATGTACAGGAACGGCTCGTTTCCAAAATACATGCACGTATTACCATGTAATGTAGGAGATGGCTCGTTCCAATCATTACATGCCTTTCTTGTTGAGTCCTACCCAAGATCCTACACTGCAAAGGACAGGCATTACCAACGAACTAGGAGAAACGCCACAGTGGATTGTGGGATAAATCTATATGATGGGCGAGGTTGTGTAATGACCTCTTTAGGACATGGAAATCTCTCGTTGG
The DNA here is from genome assembly GCA_019447015.1 of Hymenochirus boettgeri. Classification (NCBI taxonomy): domain Eukaryota; kingdom Metazoa; phylum Chordata; class Amphibia; order Anura; family Pipidae; genus Hymenochirus; species Hymenochirus boettgeri. Next base: position 95,999,827 of record CM033476.1, read on the forward strand.
GTTAAAGGTTCATAATAATGTGAGAGGAGTTTTAAAATTCCATAAAACCAGCCCCAAAGTAAAAGGGGTGTTTATAATGGTGAGAATACTTGTATCGGTTTGTATAAGGGGAGGAGCATTGTCTGTCAGTCACTCATCCTTTTACAGTCGGACCCAATCGGGTCTCCGCCCTCGTCCCAAGGAAAGATTCCATGTGGTAATTGCCTTTAACCAGACAAAAGGGCATGAATACGAGTCATTCCAGGGTCTGATTACCCTGTGAAGCTGCAGGATCGAGGGACGGAAATCTCTTAAGGATTTGATTGTAGTAAAGGGGGTCGGGGGGTGGGGGATGGTTTGTTCCTACTTCTCAACCTACAACAAGTTCCTGCTGTATCCGTAAGCCATGTGAATGCTCAGGTTCTGCCCACTGGCCAATGATTATCTCCTCCAACATAGAATATCTGGTAGATCTTTATTCCACGGGGCCAGGCGAAACAGCGCCAATTGCCCTCTCATCTTGTTTCTCTCTCATATTGGACACACAGTGGCTCTATTCATCCCTTTATGTTGCTGTAAGGCCATTTTAGAAATAGCACAGACCAGATCGTCAGCAGTTTAGTGAGGAGGAAATAGCCAGGCCTAGAATGGGGCTGATTAGGGTGGTTTTGTATAGTGATAAAAACACATGGGATAGCTGAGGCAGTGGTGTTAGGTTTTATTAAAAAGGGAAAATAGTTACGAACATTTGGCAATCCAATTAACATTTAATCTGATCGCTTTTTCCCCCCCCCCAAAAAAAAAAAAAATGGTGATGCCCATAAAGGGTGCGGTACATATTACTATGAAATGCTGACATATAGTGAACTGTATATGGCGGTAGTGGTACTGTTATATGGGTGCCGGTACATATACCCTTTTAAATGCTACTATAGTCGGTATGTATAAGGGTGCGGTAACCATATACTATTAAATGTACATTAGTGATACTTATATGGGGGTGACGGTACATATACCCCCCCTATTAACTGCTACATATAGTGATCTGATAAGGGGTGCGGTAATATACCTTATTAAATGCTACAGATAGTGATACTGTAAACGGGGGTGCGGTACATATACCTATTAAATGCTACATAAGTGATTATGGATATGGGGTGCGGTAAGAATATACCTATTAAAGCTACATATAGTGATACTGTATATGGGGTGCGGTACATTATACCACTATTAAATGCGACATTATAGTGATACTGTAAAGGGGTGCCGGTACACTATACCTATCAATGCTACATATGTGATAATGGATAAGGGTGTGGTACATGTAGACCTATTAAATGCTACATATGGTGATACATGTATATGGGGTGCTGTACATCTACATTTAAATGCTACTTAGTGAGACTTATATGGGTGCGGGGTACATAACCTATTAAATGCTACAGATAGTGATAAGGATAAGGGGTGCGGTCATATACTATTAAATGCTACATATAGTGATACCTGATATGGGGTGCGGTACACTATACTATAAAATGTAATATGGGGATTACGTATAAGGGGTTGCCCAGTAATATACTATTAAATGTAACATATGGTCGATACTGTATAAGGGGTGTGGTAATATACATGATAAAATGCTACAATAGTGATACTGTACCTAAATGGGGTGCAGTACATATACCTATTAAATGTACATATGGTGCATACTGTTAAGGGGTGCGGTACAATACCTATTAAAATGCTACAATTAGTGATACGGATAAGGGGTAGTTGTGGACATATTACCTATTAAATGCCTACATATCGTGTAACGGTATAGGGGTGCTGTAATATACTATTAAATGCTTACATATAAGTGATATGTATATGGGTGCGGTACATATACCTTATTAAATGCTACATATAGTGATATGATATGGGGTGTGGTGCATATACCTATTAAATGCTACATATAGTGATTACTGTATATGGGTGTGCGGTACAAGACTATTAAATGCTAATTAGTTACTGTTATATGGGGTGTGGTTTACATATACCTATTAAATGCCACATATAGTTGATACTGTATATGGGGTGCGGTACATATACCATTAAATGCTACGTATAGTGAGACTGTATATGGTGCTGGTTACATATAACCTATAAAATGATACATATGGTGATACTGTATATGGGGGGTTTGGTACATATACCTATTAATGCTACGTATAAGTGTCACTGTTATAGGGTCGTGGTACCTATACCTATTTAAGGAAAATATGTTGATACTGTATATGGGGTGTGGTACTATACCTATTAAATGCTACAATGGTGATTACTGTATATGGGGTGACGGGACATATACATTTAAAGCTACATATGGTGATACTTGTATATGGGGTGCGGTACATATACCTATTAAAGTACATTGGTGATACTGTATATGGGGGTGTTGGTACATATACCTATTAAATGCTGCATACGATGAGACTGTATATGGAGGCGGGACATATACTATTAAATGCTAAATTATGATGAGACTGTATAGGGGTGTGGGACATATACCTATTAAATGCTAATATGGTGATACTGTATAAGGGGGCGGTTACAATTACCCTATTAAATGCTACATATAGTGATACTGTATATGTGGCCGTGCAGTACATATACCTATTAAAAATGCCTAATATGGTGATAACTGTATAAGGGGGCCAGTACATAACCATTAAAGGCTACATCATGGTGATACTGTTATAAGGGTGTGGGACATATGACCTATGAAAGCTACATATGTGATACTGTATTAAGGGGGGCAGTACTATACCTATTAAATGTTTGCTAACATATGGTGAACTGTTATAAGGGGGTGCAGGTACCATATACCTATTAAATGCTACATTATAGTGATACTGTATAAGGGTGTGGTAATATACCTGCTTAAATGTACATTATGTGATACTGTAAGGGGTGCTATGGTGTGTAACATTACTTTAAATGCCTACATATAGTGATACTGTATTATGGGGAGGCGGTACATATACCTATTAATGGCTACATATAGTGATAACTGTATATGGGGTGTGGTGCATATACCTATTAATGCTACAGATAGTGATACTGTATTATGGGGTGGCGGTACATATACTATTAAATGCTACATATAGTGATACTGTATCTGGGGTGGGTGTGGACATAACCATAAATGCTACATATGTGATACTGTATATGCGGGGGCGGTACATATACCTATTAAATGCTACGTATTAGTGATACTGTATATGGGGGTTGCTGGACATATACCTATTAAATGCTACATATGGTGTGATACTTGTATATGGGGGTGGTACATATACCTGTAATTAAATGCTAGTATAGTGTCACTGTATATGGGGGTGGTACATTTATACCTATTAAATGCTACATATGGGATACGGTATATGGGGTGTGGTACATATACCTATTAAATGATACATATGTGTATTATGTATATGGGGTGCGGTAAATAACCTTTTAATGCTACATATGGTGATGATACTGATTATGGGGTGCTGGACAGATACTATTAAATGTAACATATGGTGATACTGATATATGGGGTGTTGGGAATTACCATAAATGCGCATACGAGATACTGTATATGGAGTGCGTTACATATCACCTATAAATGCTACATATGGATGATACTGATATGGGGTGTGGTACATATACACTTTTAAATGCTTACATAGGGTGATACGGTATAGGGGGTGCAGTACACATACCTATGTTAAATGCACTATGGTTGATACTGTATTATGGGGTTGTGTAATAAACATATAAATGCTGACATATGGGATACTGTATTATGGTTGTGTGGTACCATACCTATTAAATGCTACATATGTGGTGATACTGATATGGTGTGTTGGTACATATTACCTATTAAAGCTGCATATGGTTGATAACTGTATCGGTGTGTGGTACATAACCTATTAAATGCTACCCATAGGGGTGCTAGTATATGTGTGGGGTACATATACCTAATTAAATGCTTGCATTATTGGTGATTGACTGTATATGGGTGTGCGTACATAAAACAATTAATGCTACATATGGTGATAATGTAGATGGTGTGGGTACATATAACCTATTAATGCTACATATGGTGATACGTATATGGTGTGTGTACATATACCTATTAATGCTTGCATATGGGATACTGCTATATGGGTGTGGATCAGTGGTACATATACCTATTAAATGCTACATATGTTGATACTGTATATGGTGGTGTGATACATATACCTATTAAAATGCTGATATGGTGATACTGTATATGGGTGGTTGGTACATATACCATTAAATGCGCATATAGGTGATACTTGTTATGGTGGTGATACATATACTATTAAAGGCTACAATATGGGTGATACTGATATGGGGTTGTAGTACATAAACATATTAAATGATAACATATGGTGATACTGTATATGGTGTGTGGTTACATATTACCTAGTAAATGCTACATAGGTTGTGATACTGCATATGGGGTGTAGTACATAAACATAGTATAAATGCTACTATGATGATATGATATGGGGTGCGGTTACATATACCTATAAATGACTTACATATGGTGATATGTATATCGGGGTGTCTGGCTACATATACCTAGTAAATGCCTTAACAATTTTTTTTATGGTGATACTGTATATGGGGGCCGAGTACATATACCTTTTAAATGCTACATATGGTGATACGTATAGGGGGGTGCGGGAAATTATACCTATTAAATGCTACATATGGTGATACTGTATAGGGGGTGTTTGGTTACCATATACCTATTAAATGCGCATACGATGAGCTACTGTCTATGGAGGCGGGGTAACATATACCTATTAATGATATATTGTGATAATGTATATGGGGTGTTGTGGTCACATATACCTATTAAATGATAACTATGGTGATACTGTATAAGGGGTGCTGGGGTACAATTACCTATTAATGCTACATATTATGCTACTGTTATAGGGGCAGTACTTTTTATACCTATTAAATGTACATATGGTGATACTGTATAAGGGGTTCAGTACATATACCTCTATAAATGCTATCATATGGTGATACGTGATAAGGGGTGTGGTACATATCCCTATGAATGCTAAATATAGTGATACTGTAAATAAGGGGTTGAGGACATATACCTATTAACTGCTACATCTGGTGATACTTTACTAAGGGGTGCGGTAATTACCTATAAATGCTACAGATAGTGATACTTGTATAAGGGGTTGGGTACATATACCTATTAAATGCTAAATTATAGGATTACTGTATATGGGGTGCGGTACATAGACTATTAAATGCTACTATAGTGAATACTGTCTATGGGGTCGGTAACATAACCTATTAAATGCTACATATAGTGATTTACGTATTGGGGTGTGGTGCATATACTATTAAATGCTACATATAGTGATACTGATATGGGTGCGGGATACATATTACTATTAAATGCTACAATAGTGATGATACTGTATAGGGTGCAGGTTACATAACCTATTAAATGCTAAATATAGTGCTACGGTATATGGGGTTGCGGTACCATATACCTATTAAGGCACGTATAGTGATACTGTATTGGGGTTTTTTTGCGGTACATTTACCTTAGTAAATCTACCGATGGTGATACTGTATTATGGGTGTGGTACATATACCTATAAATGCTACGATAGGTCACTGTATATGGGTTCAGGCTTCTGTGCGTACATATGACCTATTAAATGCTACATATGGGATACTTGTATAGGGGTGTGGGTACATAACCTATTAAATGCTACATGGTGAAACTGTATATGGGTGGGTGCGGTACATAACCTTTTAAATGCGACCTTATGTGAACAGGTATATGGGGTGCAGGTACATAACCTATAAATGCTACATTGGTGATACTGTATATGGGGGGTGTGGTACATATACTAATTAAATGCTGCATTCCGATGATACTGTAATGGAGTTGGCGGTTACAATACCTATAAGGCTTACCTATGATGAAGTTATGGGGGGTGGCGTACATATATCATTTTAAATGCTACATATGGTGATACTTGTATATGGGGTGCAGTACACATACTATTAAATGCAATATGGGTGATACTGATATTGGGGGGTAGTACATAAAACCTATTAATGCAATATGGTGATACTTTGTATAGGGTGTGTGGTAATATACCTATTAAGTGATACATATGGTGATACGTATATGGTGTGTGGTACATATACCTATTAAGATGCATATGGTGATGATTACTGTATCATGGTGTGTTGCTACATATACCTATTAAATGCTACATATGTGATCACTTGTATATGGTGTATGTGTGGTTTACATATACCTATTAAATGCTGCCTATGGTGATACTGTATAGGGGTGTGTGGTAAAAATACCTATTAACTGCTGCATATGTGAGACTGTATATGGTGTGTGTGTGATACATATACCCTATAAAATGCGACATTTGGTGATACTGTATATGGGGTGTAGTACATAAATATTGAACTGCTACATATCGCGTGAACTGTATATGGTGTGTGGTAACATATACCTATTAAATGCTCATATGGTGATACTGGTATATGGGGTGTGTGTTGTGTAAATAAACATATTAAATGCTGCATATGATGATACTGTATATGGGGTGCGGTTTAATATACCTATTAAATGTACATATAGTTGATGACTGTATATGGGGTGCAGTACATATACCTATTAAATGTAATATAGTGATACTGTATATGGGGTTGCGGTACATATACCTATTAAATGCTGATATTGATGCGAACTGTATATGGGGTGTGATTGTACATATACCTATAAATGCTAATTAGTGATACTGTATATGGGGGCGGTACAATACCTATTAAATGCTGTCATATGATGATACGGAATGGTGGTGATTGTAATTACATATTAAAGCGGCATTATGAGATACTGTATATGGGGTGCTGTACATAACCTATTAAATGACTGCATATGATGATACTGTAATCATGATGATGATATGTATATGGGGAGCATACAGATACAAGGAGGAAATCCAGGCAATGGTCAGGGACATGGATAGAGCCACAGTACAGTTGGATATAGACCATTGACTAGATGGCACATGGATGGCTGGTGGACGTACAGGGGATTGTGGGGTAATTACAGATACAAGGAGGAATAAGGCAATGTTCAGGACATGGATAGGTCACAGCTACAGTTGGATATAGCCATTGACTAGATGGCACATGGCTGGCTGGTGACTGTTACAGGTGGATTGTGGGGGTACATACAGATACAAGGAGGAATCCAGGTAATGGTCAGGACCTGGATAGAGTCACAGTACGTTGGATATTAGACCATTGATAGATAGCACATGGCTGGCTGGTGACTGTACAGGGTGGATTGTGGGTACATACAGATACAGGAGGTATCCAGGCAATGTTCAGGGACATGGATAGAGTCACAGGACAGTTGGATATAGACCATTGACTTTTAGATAGCACAGGCTGGCTGGGTGACATGTACAGGTGGAGTGTGGGTAATACAGATACAGGAGGTATACAGGCAATGTTCAGGACATGGATGAGGTCACAGTACGTGGATATAGACCATTGAATAGATAGCACATTGGCTGGCTGTGACTGTACAGGTGGTGTGGGTGGTTACAACAGATACAAGGAGGAATCCAGGCAATGGCAGGGGGACCATGGATTATAGAATAGAGTCACAGTACAGTTGGATATAGACCATGACTAGTAGCACATGGCTGGCCGGTGGACTTACAGGTGGATTGGTGGTACATAACAGATACAAGGAGGAATCCAGGTAATGGTCAGGACATGCTAGAGTCACAGTACGAGTTGGATATAGACCATTGACTAGATGGCACAGGCTGGCCCTGGCTGGTGACTGTACAGGTGGGTGGGGGGGTTGTGGGTGGTACAACGAACTAGAGGTATCCAGGCAATGGTCAGGACATGTGATAGAGTCACAGTAACAGGTGGATATAAGACCATTGACTAGATGGCAAATGGCTGGCTGGTGACGTACAGGTTGATGGGTACATACAGATACAAGGAGTATCCAGGCAATGGTCAGGACATGGATTAGAGTCACGTACCAGTTGGAATAGACCATTGACTTAGATGGCTAATGGCTGGTGGTGACTGTACAGGTGGATTGTGGGTACATACAGATACAAGGAGGGGTATCCAGGCAATGGTCAGGAAATGGATAGATCACAGTACAGTTGGAATAGACCATGACGAGGATGGAACGGGCTGGCTGGTTGGTGACTGTCTTTGACTACAGGGGATTGTGGGGTACATACAGAGTACTAAGGAGGTATCCAGGCAATGGTAGGAGAGGATAGAGTCACAGTACAGTTGGATATAGACATTGACTAGATGGCACTTGCTGGTGGTGACTGTACAGGTGGATTGTGGGACCTAACAGATACAAGGAGGAAAACAGGGCAATGGTAGGAGATGGATAGAGTCACAGTCAGTTGGATATAGACCATTGACTAGATGGCACATGGGCTGGCTGGTGGACTGTACAGGTGGTCTGTGGGGTACATTACAGATAACAAGGAGAGAATCCGGCAATGGTCAGGAGATGGATAGAGTCACAGTACAGTTGGATATAGACCATTGATAGATGGCACATGGCTGGCTGGTGACTGTACAGCGTTGGGATTGTGGGTAAATACAGCTACAAGGGGAATCCAGGAAATGGTTCCGGACATGGATTAGAGTCACAGTACAGGTTGGATATAGACCATTTGACAGATGGCTCATGGCTGACTGGTTGACTGGACAGGTGGATTGGATTGTGGGTACATACAAGATTACAACGGAGGAAATCAGGTAATGGTCAGGACAAGGGATAGAGTCACAGCTACAGTGGATATAGACAATTGGAATAGATGGCGCAGGGATGGCTGGCTGACTGTACGGTGGATGTGGGTACATACAGGATAACAAGGAGGAATCCAGGTAATGGTCAGGACATGGATAGAGTCACAGTACAGTGGATATAGACCATTGACTAGTGGCACATGGCTGGCTGGTGACTGTACGGTGGGTTGTGGAGTAATACAGATACAAGGACGGTATCCAGGCAATGGTCAGGACATGGATAGAGTCACAGTACAGTGGATATAGACATTGACTAGATGGCACATGGCTGGCGGTGAGGTACAGGGGATTGTGGTAAACAATACAGATACAAGGGAGGTATCCAGGCAATGGTAAGGACACGGATAGAGTAGAGTCACAGTACAGTTGGATATAGCCATGACTAGATTGGATCATGGCTGGCATGGGGTGTGGTGACTCTGTTACAGGTGGATTGGGTACATACAGATAAGGAGGATTCCAGGCAATGGTCAGGACTGGATAGAGTCACAGACAGAGGATATAGGTTAGACCATGGACTAGATGGCACATGGCTGGCTGGTGAAGGTTACAGGTGGATTGTGGGTACATTACAGATACAAGGAGGGTATCCAGGCAATGGTCAGGAGATGGATAGAGTCACAGTAACAGTTGGGATATAGACAATGACTAGATGGCACATGATGGGCTGGTGACTGATTACAGGTGGTATGTGGTACATTAAAGATACAAGGAGGAATCCAGGCAATGCGTAGGAGATGGATAGAGTAACAGACAGTGGATATAGACCATTGACTAGATGGAACAGGCTGGTGGTGACTGTACAGGTGGATTGCTGGGTACATACAGATACAGGAGGAATCAAGGCAATGGTCAGGAGAGGATAGAGTCACAGTACAGTTGGAATAGAACATTGACAGATGGCCATGCGCTGGCTGGGTGGAATGACAGGTGGATTGTGGGGTACATAAAGATTAAAAGGAGGAATCCAGGCAATGGTTCAGGACATGGATAGAGTCACAGTACAGTTGGATATAGACCATTGACTAGATGGCTCATGGCTGGCTGTGACTGTACAGGTGGATGTGGGTACATACAGATACAAGGAGGAATCCAGGTAATGGCTCAGGACCTGCGACAGAGTCACAGTACAGTTGTATATAGACCATTGAATAGGATGGCTCATGGCTGCTGGTACTGTGTACAGGTGGATTCGTGGGTACATTACAGCTACAAGGAGGAATCCAGGCAATGTCAGGACATGGATAGAGACAGTACAGTTGGATATAGACCATTGAACTAGAGCTTCATGGCGGCTGGTGACTGTTACAGGTGGATTGTGGGTACATACAGATACAAGGAGGAAGGAATCCAGGCGAATGCGTCAGGACAGGATAGAGTCCCAATACAGTGGATATAGGACCATTGGACTAGATGGCAATGGCTGGCATGGTGGACTGTACAGGGGATTGTGGGTTACTACAGAACAAGGAGGAATCCAGGCAATGTTCAGGACATGGATAGAGTCACAGTACAGTTGGAATAGCCATTGAATAGATAGCACATGGCTGGCGGTGAATGTACAGGGTGGATGTGGGTAAAGACAGATACAAGGAGGAATCCAGGCAATGGTCAGGACATGGATTAGTTAGAGTCACAGTACAGTTGGATAGTAGACCATGACTAGAGGGCCATGGCTGGCTGGTGACTGTACAGGGGGAGGGGGTACATACAGATACAAGGAGGAATCCAGGAATGGTCAGGAGAGGGATAGCGTCACAGTACAGTTGGATATAGACCATTGACCTTAGATGGACATGGATGGCTGGTGACTGTACAGGTGGATTGTGGGTACTACAGATACAAGTGCGGAATCAAGCAATGGTCCAGAGACATGGATAGAGTCACAGTACAGTGGATATAGACCATTGACTAGATGGCTCAGGCTGGCTGGTGGTACAGGGTGGTTGTGGGTAAATACAGATCACAAGGAGGAATCAGCGAATGGTCAGGACATGGATAGGGAGTCACAAGGACAGTTGGATATAGACCATTGACTAGATGGGCTCTGGCTGGCTGGTGATCGTTACAGGGGATTGTGGGTAAATACAGATACAAGGAGGAATCCAGGCACAGAATGGTCAGGACATGGATAGAGTCACAGATACAGTTGGAATAGACCATGACTAGATCGGCTCATGCTGGCTGGTGACTGTACAGTGGGATTGTGGGGGCCATACAGATACAGAGGAATCCAGGCCATGGTCAGGACATGGATAGAGGGTCACCATACAGTTGGATATAGGACCATTGACTAGAGGCACATGGCTGGCTGGTGACTGTACGGTGGACTTGTGGTACTACAGATACAAGGAGGAATCCAGGCGTTAGGGACATGGATAGAGACAGTACAGTTGGATATAAGACCATTGAACTAGATAGCACATGGCTGGCTGTGACTGTACAGGTGGATTGTGGGTAACATACAGATACAGGAGGAATCCAGGCAATGGTCAGGACATGGATAGAGTCACAGTACAGTCTTGGATAAGACCATTGACTAGAGGGCTCATGGCTGGTGGGTGAAACACTGTACAGGTGGATTGTGGGTACATACAGATACAAGGGAGGAATCCAGGCAATGGTCAGGACATGGATAGAGTCACAGTACAGTTGGATATAGGAAAAAAACATTGATAGATTGGCACATGGGTGGCGGGTGGCTGTACCGGTGGAGTGTGGGTACCTACAGTACAAGGAGGAATCCAGCAATGGTCAGGACTGGATAGAGTCACAGTCGTGGATTATAGACCATTGACTAGGATGGCCATGGCTGCTGGTGATGTACAGGTGATTGTGGGTACATACAGATACAACGGAGGAATCCAGGCAATGGTCAGGGACATGGATAGAGTCACAGTACCAGTTGGATATAGACCAGTGACTAGATGGCACCGGGCGGTGGTGTACTTGGACAGGTGGATTGTGGGACATACAGATACAAGGAGTGAATCCAGGCAATGGTCCAGGACATGGATAGAGTCACAGTACAGTTGGATATAGACCATTGACTAGATGGAAATGGCTGGCTGGTTGACTGTACAGGTGGATTGGGGGACATACAGATACAAGGGAGGAACCAGGCAATGGTCAGGACATAATTAGAGTAACAGAAGTGGATATAGACCATTGACTAGATGGCACATGGCTGGCTGGTGGATGTACAGGTGGATTGTGGGTTACATAAGATACAAGGAGGAACTCCAGGCATTGGTCAGGACATGAGATTTAGAGTCACGTTACAGTGGGATATAGACCATTGACTAGATGGCACCATGGCACGGGCTGGTGACTGTACAGGTGGATTGTGGGTACATTCAGATACAAGGAGAATCCAGGCAATGGTCAGGACATGGAAGGTCACAGTACAGTTGGATGATAGACCATTGACTAGATGGCTCATGGTGGTGGTGACGTACAGGTGGATGGGGTACATTACAGTACAAAAACCACAAATGGAGGAATCCAGGCAATGGTCGGACATGGATCGGTCACAGTACAGTGGGATCTAGGGGACCATTGACTAGAGGCACATGCTGGCTGGTGACTGTACAGGGGATTGTGGGTACATACAGATACAAGGAGGAGGAATCCAGGTACTTGGTCAGGACATGGGAATTATAGAGTCACAGTACCAGGGATATAGGCCATGACTAGATGGCACATGGCGGAGCTGGTGACTGTAACAGGTGGATTGTGGGGGTATTACAGAACAAGGACGGTATCCGGCAATGGTCAGGACATGGATAGGAGTCACAGTACAGTGGATATAAGGACCATGACTGAGTGGCTCATGGCTGGCTGGTGACGTACAGGCTGGATGGTGGGCGACATACAGATACAAGGAAGGAATCCAGGTAATGGTCAGGACATGGATTAGAGGTCAAAGTACAGTTTGGTATATAGAACCATTGACGAGATGGCAAATGGTGGTGGTGACGTGTATATGTATAGTTTGTTGACCATAGATCTCAAACTTGGAAATTTACTCCTAAGTCGCAGGAAAGTTAATTTTTGCATCTGGATCCACGTAAAAGCACTTAGAGTCATTGGTAAATAGGCAGTGGCCCATTAAGCTGTCATGGGTAATAACAGAAGGAGCCATTTCATCTATACACTTCCGAATAAAAACCGCCAGACGCTTCGAAAAGCCTCTGGAGACTTGTGGAACTGGGGAGAGGAATCTGTGAAGAGCGAAACTGACATGATAACTACTGGCGAGTTGGGATCGTCTCAGCCATCTAAATAGGGTTTGAATTAGGGTGATTCACATATACAAGTCTTTATAGATCCAAGCTAGTCAGAGGACATTACCGACGGGCTTCAGCGGACGTCATCTGGAAATCTCTTTTTACATTCAATTATACAATTTATATTATAAAAGATGCATTTAAAAAATGTTCATCTTCAAATGAATCTGTCCCAATCCATAGACAGCCTGAGAAGGCATTAACCATCAAAGTGTTCTTAAAGTGCCCTAGTTCCTGTTCTAAAAAGATGTTCCCTTCCTGAACCTTAATGTGGATTTAAACTACGATGTGACATTATTTCTTCTCCCTATGGAAACATGTCTCCTAAAAAAGGAAGAATGTCCTTATTACTATGATCCAGCCTATGGCCGCTATGTGGGTTCTAACGAGAAGCCCTACATTAATCTCAATTCCCACCTGGTGATGAGATAACGCCAAGACCTGTCCCTTTTTATTAAGGCTTGTCACAGGTATTCTCCGATACTATTATAAGCCCACTATTATTCTATCTCTCTCCTTGGGTCCTGGCAAGGTAAGGGGTTTATGCTCGCTGAGTATGTTGGTTGGAGGACGACTGGTTGATGGAGTCCTTTATCCTAGTTGACCTGAGGGTGCTAGAGACCCAAGAAGAATCAATAGAAACTTATCAAAGTGATGTTAGGGGTCAGGAGACAGTAAGATTATGTGACCGGGAAGGGATAAAACCACTGAGATGAACTAGGGGGGAGTCAGAATAAGTGAAATAGGGTTGTCCAATGAATTTGCTGGTTATTTTCCCTGGGCAATGACAATGAAGAGATGGGTCCATCCATTAATTATGACTGAGAGACACATAGAAAACTGCTCCCTGGAGGAATTGTTTGTTTGCTTCTTTGGAGACTCCCGGGGAAGTCAACCTCCCTGGACACTCTATATTACCATCCTAGACAATCTATTCCCTATCTCTCTCCCTGGTGGACGTACTCAATGTGGTTCTCTCTGTCAGCTGGGGACGAACAATACAGATAATTACCGTGTTCAATCGTTGCTGTATAGGGATTGTCTGTGTGGTAAACAAAACAAAACGATATATAAAATAGCATTTGTGTCTAAATCATATTCCAAAAGGGACAGGAAAAGAAACATAAATTATCCCGAGCAGAACAATGTAGTCGGAAACACTCATCCAGGAGCAGTAAATTCCATTAACTCTATAACTAGAATAAAGTAAGATGACTCATTTTGGGGGGGGTTAGGATCTGACTGTGATGGGGACCTGGGATATGTTCTAATCCCACCTCCTAGACGGTGTCTCGGTTATGTCACACCTATCAATTGTAATTAGATGTAAGCATCTATGGGGGAGGGAATCCTATTTTTCTCATGGTACATGTTTAATCACATGTCATATTTCATGAGCACTACATATTAGATATTTATGTATTTATTTATTGTCCCCTTGTTACGACTTTTGTATTCATAATGTACAGTGCTGCGCCCCCTAGTGGCGCGGGTAAAATATACATACATAGTCAAACCCCTCCATTCCCCATATTAATGTAACGTTAAATAATTTATCTAATCTAATAGCAAAAACTCATCCATTCTTCCTAATTAATTTATATGATCTAATTCTGTCTGTGTAGTTACAAACCCTTAATTCCCCCTTTTTAGTAGTAATAAACTAATCTGTATGCATATCACATAGCCAAACTCATCCATCCCCTTTTTACTTTTTTATTGGATCTAATTTATCTTATATCAGTACTCCATTCCACTGTATTTATTTAGTTCGAACGTATATATCTTTATGGTCAAATTCCTCAGTCACCTTAGTCATTTATATGTCTCTATCTGTCTTATAGTCAAGCTTCTGTGGGGACAGGAGGTTTAAGGAGTCGAGCCCCTAACCCTAAGCCCCCATACTCTCTAGTAGTTATATCTCGGGTTTGTATCAGGATATTTCTAAACTTCCCCTTTCTCTATTTTGTTCCCCAGATTCGCTCTGATAAAGGACCGGGACCGTACGCTCCGGTACAGCATCACCGGAGTAGGGGCCCCGAACAGCCCCATGGCTATATTTAGCATTGACTCCATCAGGGAAAATGGTGTCACAAGGCCTCTGGACCGAGAGGAGATCCTCATACCATGGGAGCAAACTCATTGTTTGTTCGGTGGGACTGATAGGATGAGGTCTGAGTTACAGGGAAAGTTTCTGTAATGGATGGTTATTGGATCTGAGATGACACAGGGATTCCTGTCCTTGTTACTGATACTAAAACTAATCCTGACCATCATATGTCACATCATCTACTGGCCAAAGAAGGAAACGGACAGCCTCAATCTACGCGTAATGGTCTCTCCATCCCTGTATATATGTCCGTTGTTTGTAAAGTGCTGAGGACGGAAAACATCTTCCAGTAAATTCCGATGAATAGAAATTATACACACACTTGTCCTGCTTTATAGCCCAGAAAACCCCACAAAAATGTTTAATCACTTTTAATGTGATTCACAACTGTGGACGAGTAAAATCTTTACTGCCTTACTCCCATCCTCTCCCAGTGGGACAGACATGCCCAGTGTTCTATCATCCAGAGAAGAGATCG
Organism: Hymenochirus boettgeri; assembly: GCA_019447015.1. Classification (NCBI taxonomy): domain Eukaryota; kingdom Metazoa; phylum Chordata; class Amphibia; order Anura; family Pipidae; genus Hymenochirus; species Hymenochirus boettgeri. The sequence goes on from CM033476.1 coordinate 96,015,611, forward strand.
AGGAGCTTCCCATCAGCTGATACTTTGTTTTTCATGGAGGAGAGGAAAGTAACTTGGACATATAGAAAGATTGTACTGACTACACCGCGAGGATATTTAAATTACGAATCACATAGAAAAAACAATGGGATACGTCTTTTAACGATCAAGAGTGTAGACTAAGATTGACTCATTTAGATCAGATTAGATCCAGAGAGGGGTTCTGCTCGGTACGGACCCCTAGCCTCACCAGATGACCACAGTACTGACTGGTGCCACAGGTCCATAGAACATCAGGAATGTGAAGACTATTCATTCATGAAATCATTATGAGATCATACACTACACGCACCTCCCAAAGGGAAAGATCCATTTCTAGTGTCCGGGGTGAACTCTGTCTCCTCATTGGACAAAAGACAATAAAGGATTCGGCGTGGGAAATCCATATTGTTTCCCCTTAGACAGTACAGTATGAGGGTATAGCTTATTGTATGTAAGACATTCCTTCTCTGTATATTTATAACATATGGGGGGGAGCTGCCATAGTGATTTCCCTTAGACAGTACAGTATGAGGGTATAGCTTATTGTGTGTACAGAACATTCTTCTCTGTATTTATATTGATAATTGGGTGGGAGCTGCCATGTGTTTCCTTAGACAGTACAGTATGAGGGTATAGATTATTGTATGTACAGAACATTTCCTCTCTGTATATTAGATTATACATAAGGATGGGAGTGCCATATCTGTTTACCTTAGACAGAACAGTATGAGGGTTATAGCTTATTGTATTTACGACAATTCCTTTCTGTATATTTATATTTATACCATAGGTGGGAGCAGCTTGCCATTAAGGTTTTCCCTTTAGACAGTCCAGAGGAGTGTATAGCTAGTGTTGTACGAACATTCCTTTTGTATTAGTTATATTTTTATTACATATGGGTGGGAGGCTGCCATAAGGGTTCCCTTCGACAGTACGTATGAGGGTATAGTTATTGTATGACAGAACATTCCTTCTCTGTAATTTATACAATGGGTGGGAGTGCCATAGTGTTCCCTTTAGACAGTACAGTATGAGGGTTAGCGTATGTATGGACAGAACATTCCTTCTTGAGATTTATACAGAGGGTGGGAGCGGCCATAGGTTTCTATAGACTACCAGTATGTGGGTATAGTTATTGTGTAAATTGTTCGAATACTCACTAGTGGCTCATGATATAAAGAAGGAGATGACTAGACGTGTGTATGTATGAAGCCAAAGTGTGGCTGAACCTGTAAGTGAACGGTCCCAAGCCTTGCTACAAATTATATCTGGTTAGAGACGCCCGTTACGACTTGCGGTGATGACTTGCCCTTTCTTCTCCCCTGTGCGAGGATGTTCTCGTAACATCGTCTCTCTGCCACGTCTCGCTACTGTGTCATCAATCTTGTCGCTCTCATCCCAAAACTATAGTGTAATAGATTAGATATTACGCTCCCCTACGTGTGAATGCACACATGGACAGTAACCAATAACACTACAGCCACTACTGACCAATAGGAGACAGGACAGAGTGGACATGGCCGTTCCCATTAGCAGAAACCGTTAAGTCCTTTAACTTTATTTCCAATGTCTTCAATGTCCCATTTTTGGCTCCAAATCATGATACAATGTGTGTTTCAGTGTGACAAAAAAAATTGTGTTACAGTTATGATACAAGAGTGGCATGCACTACTAGGGTGTGAGCAGGTTGATGCCTATAGGCGTGTGGAATTACAGTGTCTACATATGTGTGATTTCCGTGTGTGTATACAGTGTGTGATACGGTTCGAGTGTGTTCTATAATGTGTGTGATGCAATCTGTGATAGTGTGAAGACATAAGGAAATACGTGTGAGACAGTGTGTGATGCAGAGGGGGATACAGGGTGTGACTGTGCACATTGTGTGGATACAGTGAGTGACAAATAAGAAATACGTTGTGAGATAAGAGGGGGATACAGTGTGTGAAACAATGTGGTGCTGTGCACATTGGGTTGTGTATACAGTGAGAGTGACATAATAAGAAATACTGTGTGAGATACAGTCGTGGATACAGTTAACGGAATAGCATGCGATACAGTCGTGAGATAGTATTATGTATACAGTGGAGCAACATAGTGTGTTAAACAAGGGTGTTTTTTTTGGTGATTTAGCATGAGATACAGCGTGCTGCAATGCAAATGTATGAGCATTGTATGAATTGAGGTGCAATACAGTGTGTGATACAGTGTGACAATCCCCACGAGGATTTCCCGGCCCTAGAGGGGGACGGTAGGACCAGTTTTATGACCCCAAAGGTTACGCTAAGTTCCAGTGAGAGGTCACAAGCCTACAAACACCCACCAGATGTGCAAGAATGGAACGAGACAGCGACTCTGGACCCTGAAATCACAGAAGAATTTCTTCTAAACTCAAACTGCTCGGATCGAATTACAAAAATCCAACGGTTCCACAAACAGGCATCTAACCTTTTATTTCTTTTCTAGCCTTGGTAGAATAAGTGTGTTGTGGTCCAGAAGTTTGGTGTAGTACAAACAACCAAAAACAAACCCATAAACCATGCTCTTACCTACCAGAACCATTAGGCATCATGGCACATTGTGATATAAAGAGCTTCCTATTCCCTTTCTAAGTGAAGCACATTGAGCATGTCTGGACCAGTGGTAGAGGGGAGAAGAGGGGGTAGGCAAAGTCAGGATTTATTAACATGTGCATCTGTAAGTTAGGATATTGTGCCTACGAAAAAAAAATTTATAACAACCACCTAATCCCCTAATGTATTATGTCTGTCCAACAGCACTATCCCCCCACATACCGTTCCTGTATCTCTGTCATAATTCCAAGCTATTTTCCTAGGGGAGAAGATAGTTGTTAGCGCTGGGAAACAAACGGTGGTCATGACAAAAGTAACGGCAGGCCACAGTCTCACCGCTACCATATAGGACAGCATTGATCGCGTGTGTGGTTTACTGACACGTCGTAATGCCGATGTATTCAATTCGGGAACTCCAATTCAGTTGTTGCAACCCGCTACAAAAAGTCCAATATTCAGTAGGATCGTCCCTAAAGTTGGTGGACACCCAGCTTTAGGGGTGGTAGTTTTGAATGGTCTTTAAATTAAAACGGCGCCCCAACCCAATATTGACTGTTTTTTACATTGTAGGTCACCCCCCCTGTAATGGTCTTTACAATTATTAAATGGTCTTTACCGGTGTGGAGTATTTAATCCTCAGAAGCCTAATAACCATTGGTGGTTTTTCAGCCAGGGCACACGCGGTGGATATGAACGAATTTAAAGTGGAGAATTCCCATTGACCTTTAAATCTATGTCATCGACCCATTGAACGAAAAACAGACCCGAGTTCTTCAGGTCCGATCTTTATACGTCGGTTGTGATGAATCCTCCAAACCAGGTGCGTTTTTCTACCTCTTCCTTCGTAAAACACAGTCTCTATCCAATGTCCCTTTTACATTATAAAGGAAGAAGAAACATTTCCCAAAGTGAAAGTTTGTTTGTCAGACCTGCTAGTCCTGCGTTCAGAGGACAGATTTGTAATAAAATCAAAAATGTGTTTTTTTATCATCTCATTAAATGAAAGGTGGTAGGTGGTTTATATTTTACCCTATGGTGGGTAGAATTAGTTCCTAGATTAATAATGTTATTAAAATGAAGTGGTAGGTGGTTTATATTTACCCCATGGTGGGTAGAAAGAATATAGTTCCATGGATATTTATAATTCTATTAAATGAAATTGTGGTGTAGGTGGGTGGTTTATATTTACCCCATGGTGGGTAGAATTAGTTCCATGATATATAATGTCTATTAATTAAATGTGGTAGGTGTTTATATTACCCTATGATGGTGTAGAAATGAGTTCCATGATATTTATAATGTCTATAAATTAAAATGTGGTAGGTGGTTATATTTACCCTATGGTGGGTAGAATTAGTTCATGATATTATAATGTCTATGAAATGACATGTGTAGGTGGTTTATATTTACCCCCTGGTGGGTTAGAATTAGAGTTCCATGATATTTATTAATGTCATTAAATGAAATGTGGTAGGTGGTATATTAGACCCCATGGGTGGGTAGAATTAGTTCCATGCTATTGATAGGTCATTAAAGGAAATGTGGTTTTTTCGGGTAGGTGGTTATATTTTACCCATGGTGGTAGAATTATTCCATTGATATTTATAATGTACTATTAAATCTGAAAGACGGTAGGTGGTTTACATACCCCCATGGTGGGTAGAATTAGTTCATGATATTTATAATTCTATTTAAATGAAAAGTGGTAGGTGGTCTATATTTACCCCATGGTGGGTAGGAATTTAGTTCCATTGATTATTTATAATGTATTAAATGAAAGTGGTAGGTGGTTTATATTACCCCATGGTGGGCTAGAATTAGTCCATGCTATTTAAAATGTCTATTAAAGGAAATACGGGAGGGGGTTGATAGTACCCCATGGTGGGTAGAATTTAGAGCAATAGCCATGATATTATAAGTCTTTAAATGAATGTGGTAGGTGGTTTAATTTTACCCCAGGGGTGGGTAGTAGAAGAGTTCCATGATTATTATAATGGCTATTAAATGAAATGAAAGTGTAGGGTGGTTTATATTTACCCCATGGTGGGTAGAATTACGTTCCATGATATTTCTAATGTCTATTAAATGAAAAATGTGGTAGAGGGTTTATATTACCCATGGTGGGTAGAATTGAGGTTCCATGATATTATAAATGTCTATTAAATTAAATGTGGTAGGTGGTTTATATGTACCCTATGATGGGTCTTAGTAGAATAGTTCCATGATATTTATATGTCTATTAAATTAAATGGTGTAGGGGGTTTATATTACCCCATGGTGGGTGTGTAGGCCATTAGTTCCATGTATTTATATAGCTATTAAAGAAATGTGGTAGTTGGTTTATATTTTACCCTATGTGGGTAGAATAGTTTCATGATATAATAATGTCTTTAAAGAAATGTGGTAGAGTGGTTTTATATTTACCACATGGTGGGATAGAATTAGTTCATGATTATTATAATGTCTATTAAATGAATATGTGGTAGGTGGTTTATATTTACCCAGGTGGGTAGAATTAGTTTCCATGATATTATAATGCTATTAAATGAAATGTGGTAGGTGGTTTATTATTTCCCATGGTGGGTTAGAATAGTTACATTATATTTATAATGTCTATAATGAAAGGTGGTAGGTGGTTTATATTTTACCCCATGGTGGTTAGAATAGTTCGATATTTATAATGCCTAGTAAATGAAAATTGGTACGGTAGGTGGGTTTATATTTACCACATGGTGGTTTAGAATTAGTTCAGATATTTATAATGTCTTAGTAAATGAAATGTGGTAGGTGGTGTATATTTTACCCCATGGTGGGTAGTAGAATTAGTCTGATATTTATAATGTCTTCTATAAATGAAATGTGGGGGTAGGTGGTTTAGATTTACACCCCAGGTGGTAGAATTAGTTCCATGATATTTATAATGTCTATTAATGAAATACGGTAAGGTGGTTATATTTACCCCATGGTGGGATAGAGGTTGGTTTTTTAGAATTAGTTCCATGATATTTATAATGTCTATTAAATGAAATGTGGTAGGTGGTTGATATTTACCCCATGGTGGGTTAGATTTAGATAGAATTAGCTACCAGATATATAAGTCTATTAAATTAAATGTGGTAGGTGGTTTATATTACGCGACCCATTGTGGAGAAAGAAGGGATGATCAGTTAGATAGATTAGAAATATAGGAAGGAAATCTGTATATGATGCTCAGGGGTAAGTGGGAATATAGGTGTACATTTCATGGAGACAGTTTTTTTAATTATGTGGCTAGGAATATTGTAAAGCTGTGCTCTTGCTTAGCTAGTTCCACTAAATAATTAAGTAACTGTGATGGCTTCGCTGGTTCCACTGAATAATGAAGGTAATGTGATTGGCTTAGCTGGTTCCATGACATAATGAAGGTAAAAATAACTTGATGGCTTAGCTGTTTCCACTGCATAATGAAAGTAAAAACTGAATTGGCTTAGGTGGTTCCACTGAATAATAAAAGTAAAACTGTGATGGCCATATGACTTGTACCCCAATAAAATGCATCTGTAAATGACAGAAGCCAGACAACGTATGTAACTTACAGACCCCCAGCCCAACAAGTGCCCAACCCAATAACACCGATCTCCCTTCAGACCAAACACAATGATGACTTGGTGTCTTCTCCCATCAAGGTACCTATGGATGACTGGAACAGCACAAGATGAAGATGATATCAGCACGGCCAATGGCAAGTAATGTATCGGATCATGGCACAGGAGCCCCAGGTCCGTCCCAAGGATATGTTTGTGCTCCACAGTATGAACAGGCGCCATTAACACAGTCGCATCCGGACTGGATCAGAGGTAGGAGATAATGCAGGGCCAACAGCTTTCTACCGACCCTACCCCACAAACATCACCATCCCTTTTATATAGCGGTTGGCCATCCTCAGTGTATATCCTTTTATTTATATTTAAACATATGGTTTCGCTGCGTTACTACATAGTACCTATTCAACCGTACATCCTCCCATTCTATGTTGATGTTTTACTGCTCCGTTACTATCATAGTACCTCATCACCGTTACATCCTCTATCATGTTTGTGTGAGGTTTGGGGTTACTGCTACTGTTACTACATAGTACCTATCACGTACATCCTCCATATGTATGTTACGGACTACGTTACTAATAGTACCTATCACCATAAATCCCCATCAGTGTTAGTACTGCTAACATTACAAATGGGTACCCGGGGTACCACTCAGTATTATAAAGGAGATAAGTGTATCCCTACTGTAATTAAGGTATATTAGAGTCAACGAGGAGTTGGTGTCCATATAAAGGTTACAAGGACACAGACTGAGTTATAACAGGGAACTCTGGGTACCAACTCATGTATTATAAGGGATAATGTATTCCCTACTGTAAATTATAAGGATATTAGAAGTCACCGAGTAGTTCTGTGTCTATATAAAGGTACAAGGACACAGACTGAGTTATACAGGGAACTCTGGGTACCACTCATGTATTGTAAGGAATAATGTATTCCCTACTGTAAATTATAAGGATAATAGAAGTCACTGAGTAGTTCTGTGTCTATATAAAGGTACAAGGACACAGACTGAGTTATACAGGGAACTCTGGGTACCACACATGTATTATAAGGGATAATGTATCCCTACTGTAAATTATAAGGATAATAGAAGTCACTGAGGAGTTATGTGTCCATATAAAGGTACAAGGACACAGACTGAGTTATACAGGGAACTCTGGGTACCACTCATGTATTATAAGGGATAATGTATCCCCTACTGTAAATTATAAGGATATTAGAAGTCACTGAGGAGTTCTGTGTCTATATAAAGGTACAAGGACACAGACTGAGTTATACAGGGAACTCTGGGTACCACTCATGAATTATAAGGGATAATGTATCCCCTACTGTAAATTATAAGGATATTAGACGTCACTGAGTAGTTCGGTGTCCATATAAAGGTACAAGGACACAGACTGAGTTATACAGGGAACTCTGGGTACCACTCATGTATTATAAGGGATAATGTATCCCCTACTATAAATTATAAGGATATTAGAAGTCACTGAGAAGTTCTGTGTCTATATTAAGGTACAAGGACACAGACTAAAACTCTGGGTACCACTCATGTATTATAAGGGATAATGTGTACCCTACTGTAAATTATAAGGATATTAGAAGTCACTGAGGAGTTCTGTGTCTATATAAAGGTACAAGGACACAGACTGAGTTATACAGGGAACTCTGGGTACCACTCATGTATTATAAGGGATAATGTATCCCCTACTGTAAATTATAAGGATATTAGAAGTCACTGAGGAGTTCTGTGTCCATATAAAGGTACAAGGACACAGACTGAGTTATACAGGGAACTCTGGGTACCACTCATGTATTTTAAGGGATAATGTATCCCCTACTGTAAATTATATGGCCTTACTATGACTCCAGGAGACTTTTCTATGATCCAGTCCAGAATCCCAGATATCACAACAATGAATGAGCAACAATCTGCAACCAGGAAAGTCCCCGCGGGGTAAGAACTGATTCCATTTCATTGTTTCCCTGATTATAAAATAAAATTGAATAAGATTGGTAATGATCCCAGTAGAAGAGAATAATAACAATATATTAGACATATTGCTTTGGTAACTGTGAGTAGCAATGTACAATTACACAGAATTGGGATTTTAATCTAGAATTTTTCATTTTTCAACCTGTTTTATAAGAACTTTAATAAACGTTACAGCCTAAAGCTACCAGGGAGCCGCGATAATTGGAAATTCTTGTCTTACTAAGTGTACAGAGAAAAAAACTAACAAAATGCAGAAAGACATTGTAATGTATTACTGTAATGGATATCTATCTATCTATCATCTATCTATCATCTATCTATCTATCATCTATCTATCTATCTATCATCTATCTATCTATCTATCTATCTATCATCTATCTATCTATCTATCTATCATCTATCTATCTATCTATCATCTATCTATCTATCATCTATCTATCTCCCGGGATTCTTATACCTAGCTATCGACTCTCTCGCAGTCTCTATAACTATTCACCTATCTATCTATGTTCAACTATCTATCTCTGATAACGATCACCTCTTCTACTTTGAATTAACGATCTATCTATAAGATCACTATCTATTGACATCTATCGTATCGTGCTAGCTGATCGATCATCTAGTCTGATCGCAGGCGGGAATCCATCTTCAGCCTAGTCGCGAGCGGAGCGATCGAGCTCGAGAACGAGCATCGAGCTATCGCGGATGACCGATCACTATGAGGGAGCAGTAACGAGCGCGAGAACGATCAGCTAGCGATTAGAGCTAGCGTATCACCAGCCTCCGACGACAGCGCGGAGCGTCGAGACTGAGCTAGCTCGGTCGTCCACGCGACCGAGTGAGCGTCGGGTCAGGCGAGCGTCGATAACTATCAGCGTATCGAGCGACGCTTAGACTAGCAGGATGCGAGTCGGCGAAACGATCACAGGCGATATGAGCGAGCCGCGGAGCGAGCGGCGAGCTAGCGCGCGAACGAGCACCTTATGCGCGGAGCGAGCAGTCGAGCGAGGCGATAACGAGGCATAGAGCGCGCGAGCGATGAGCGAGGGCGACGATCGCTATGAACGAGCAGGCCGAGGGAGCGAGCGATCGCTATACACGCGGCCAGAGGAGCGAGCTAGTCGGAGCGACGAACGGGCAGAACTAGCTCATACGAGCGAGCGAGCGGAGTAGGCGTCGATGAAAGGTTAGTATCGAGCCACCACGGTCTGACAAGCCCTATGCAACGGTGGAGTCCCCAGCCCACCGTCGTGTGATGCGGACTATGGAGTTTGTGTCAGACGAGTAGCTATCCTATGTTGTCTGCGCGAGCTCTCTATCTCTCGATCTCGAGAACTAGCAGCGAGCGGAGAAGAGAGCAGTGAGCGCGGGCGAGATACGAGCAGAGAGCGAGAGCGAGGAGCGAGTCGAGCGAGCGATCGGGAGAACGAGCAGGAGAGCGGAGAGGCGAGACGCAGCGATGCGTAGCTGGCGAGCGGAGCGCGAGCGAACAGCAGAGAGCAGCGAGCGAAGGGCGCGATGAAAGCGAGCAAGCGAGAGAGCGAGCAGCTAGCGAGAACGACAGAAGCTAGGCAGCGAGCGAGCGAGCGCAGTGCTGAGACGAGCATCGAGCCTAGCTAGTCTGAGAGAGCAGCTAGCGATCGTACGTCGATCACGAGATGATCGAGCGCTAGAATATCATCGTCTAGCGAGACTCAGGCGCTATAACGGTATCATCAGGATCTATCTATCGAGCTCAGCGATCTAATCGTATATATCTATCATGATCTATCGATCTATCTATCTATCGTCGATAACTATCATCGTGTCGATCTATTAGCTACTTCTCTATAACTTATTCATCTATCTATCTCTATAACTATCACCTATCTATCTATTTATCATCTATCTATCTATCTATCTATCTATCTCTATAAATATCTACCGATTGATCTTGCTATTAGCTTGTTTTTGAAGGTTTATGCTTGCATAGTAAGCTCTATTTCCTGCTTGCATCCGCTTTGTAATGGATTCGCTCATTTTATTTTCTGTATTTAATAATATCAAATTTAGCTATCTATCATATATCTATCCATCTATCTATCTATTATTTGTTGATGTAACTATTGAAAGGAATAAAACCTTCTCTCCTGATTGATTATTGGAGGGAACGTTCTAGAGGAAGAATTCATTTAACTAAAAGGTTTATGGACTTGGGTTTTAATGGGCCATTTATGTTTTTTAGTCTTTCAGTCTAATCCAACCCAATCCAATTTAAAGACTGTAGATGGTGTTAATCTAAATCTTTCCAGGATTGGATGTAATAAAAGTTCCTATAGTTAAAAATGGTGCTTATCGTTCCCCAACCAATTAGATGTTACTATTTGAAAGCTAATATCTGATTGGTTGGGGAAAAATCAGCACCATTTTTAAGGATAAGAACATTTATTACATCACCCTGTATGACTATTGTGTAATGCACCTTGATAACACTTGGCCAATCAATATTCGGAATATTATAAAGGACAAACTACCTGTATCCAATTAGAATACTTTAAAATTCACACTGTTAAATGGACTTAGAGCCAATCAGAAATGTAGCACATTAACAATAATGAACCAGTGCTGTGTGTTTGATCCAGATATGGAACCAGGTATATCCATTAAATTAATAATCAGTTTCCCAATAGATTAGAGATATTGGTACATAATTACTTTAAATGTCAACTGCAATAAAGAGGGGTAAATCTTAAATCTATAGTGGATCTGGAATTACCCCAGTACGTTTATATGGTTATATTTATACAGCCGGCTGGTAGACTGTGTACAGTGGTACCTGTTCCTCTTTGTTTAATGTGTTCTTTACAGAAATGTGTTATCAATGTACCATGGGGGGTTAACAGAGCTACATAAGGGGGCTCACTTTCAAGATGACACCCAATTGTAATATCCTTAGACTTTACGTCACATACAGTTAAACCCCTCTGACAGTCACTTCTAGCATCTGCCTATTAGTAACGGTCTAATTCCAAATAGTGAAACACATCGGAAATTGTGTTATTATTATCCAAATTAGGTTGCTTGCTGAATTAATGTTTCTGGCATTGGCTGCGGATATGCAATGTAAAGGAGTTTGGACACTGATTATTATGTGGGGGTTTTGGGTAATGGAACATTATTACCTAGACCCCGGAATTCACTGTTGCTGACGGGCGCACATGTTGGGAGCCCCCCAGGCCAGCCAAGAATCATTTTGTGTTTTTATTTTAACACCGTCCCCACTTTCGCACAAAAGAGTCCTCCAGGAGTACTTTAGGTGTTCTAATGGACCAACCCTTCTGTCTCCAAATGTCGTAACGAAGCTTCGACTAGGGACAGTATCAACCACCCTTGTATCGTATACCTTATACTAGGCAAATCTATAGCCTTGGATTCAATTGATGTTCCCATAATTAGATCTTAATACAATTTAGTATACAGGCATTGATAAGCCACGCGCTATTATCCTTATTCGCCTGATGACTGTCCTCTCATAACCTATTGTCAATATTCTTTCATTAGATATTGCGTGGAAGTCATCCAAAGTTCAAGTTTCCGACTTTTAATTCTTACTTAATCATTTTAAAAGAAACACAACCAGATTTCTACAACCCATGATTTTCTCAGGGGTAAGATGTTTCTAAGGTGGAGCCGCCCTGTATCCACTAAATTAACAAATCAGCTTAGAAAGATAGTGTCTTCCTCTTTGTATTTAAACATGAGTTTGGTCCATTCCAATGTAAGAGGGCCTTTTTGACACAGTTGGAATGTAACTTGTGGTTAATTGAAACTTCTCTCCATCTTAACAATCTGACTAGGTCTCGATTGCTTCACATCTTCACCCCCAATTGAAGAATTTCTTGTTGAAATTGCAATATCTTCAACTATCGTGGCCATCAAAAGGCTCAGTGTCTGGCGTACTATAGAAAAGCTTCACACAAAACAACTGCAGTTTCCAAGTTTACTAAGTTTTATTGCAGCTTGTCATCATCTGAAATCTGAAAGTTCCCTATAACTTGGTCGGTTAAACTGATAAAAGCAGTCCATGATCTTAAGTACGAAGATTCCCCCAGCAAACCAGAACATCTTCTCTGATGGTCCGTGAGACGAAACGAGACCTTGTGCTCGAGTTCTTGAGCTCTAGAACCCTTCAAAGCAATTAGGATTTTCTGAAGGCTTAGAATTGGGTTAGAGAACCTTAAAAGTTTTCCTTGGCCGTGCTCTGTCCAATGGGTTTATATATGTCGAATAATCAGCGCAATCCTTGTTGATTATATTGTATAGTCTGCAGCACAATGTAGGTTTGTGGAAAGGAAACGCCCACCCGTGATCCTCGAGGTTGTAATCAAGTAACGACTTTCTACTCGTACTGTCCGATTGTGGCAATATCAAAACAGGGGGGATACTAGGCCACCCCACCAACAATACCTGCGTCCCCCGGTCCGGTTATTTAGGTTAATATTATGGCAGGAGGACAAAATGACCAGGGCAGGTAAATCAGACCTTGGTAAAATGAAAAATGAACTTGTAACTGTCATTAGCCAGAGCGAAAAAGCTTATTCAAGGGGGTCCAATATCAAAGTCCAGTTCTGTGACCTTGGAAGATTAAACTTTGTTTTATAACAGAGAGTACATTTGTTAACTAGGACCCTGTATTGAATCACATTACAAGATGCAATACATTTTCCTAACTCAACTGATTTTCACTAGTTCCCGGGCTGTAATAAATACTTTGTGACTGTATTACATCATGTGATTGTGAGCGGTAAGTTGTGAACTTTTGCATGGCTTTAAAGCCACAATTGAAAAGGCTTTAATTTTGCAACTATTGGCTGATTTTAATGCCATGTTTTGGTGGTTATTTTCTCCTTTATCTAGAAAAAGATAAAGTTTCTAAATTGACCTATATTCATTATGGTAGCTCAGCATATAAATACTATGTTTTTAGGAATACACATCCCACTAGGTTACATGTTCAAATCCCCAGGCTTATATAAGAAGCAAAAAAAACCCAGTAAAATGATTCTACCTCTTTTTTGTCTGTTGTAATGATGTTTCAAATCTACTTGTGTTCAACATTGTAGCTCTGTTGAGATAGTGGTATAAAGCTTCGCTTTTAGCAAGACATAGTACATGATGTTGCAGGCTCAATTCCCTAAATTTTCTTTTATTTTTTTACTAGAAATGTTGATATTCTGTTTCTTACATCCATGCTTACTAAGAAATAATCTGCAAACAATTGACTTTTCTACTTCTCTGAGTCAGAGATAGGGAGAATCTTTGTGCTGTTATATGATGGCTGTCGCTTCTAGAAAGCAAGGCTGCTGTGACCTTGCATTGATATGTTGAGCACTACAAAGCATGTTAAGTGTACTGCGTAAATTAAGCTATGCGTCATCCAGCCACAGTAAAAAGGAGCCAACTCCTTGTACCCACAGCTTAATTTCATAAATCACCCAGCAACCACAGGAAAGGGAGAGGTGAGAAACGGCTTGTTGTATATTTGTGAATGTGCTGTATATAAGGACAATGTTGTCTAGAGAAGTTAGTTCACCTGTATTTTATGTCTTATCGTAGAGTTTCCCTTAGACAGTACAATATGAGTGTACAGATTATTGTGTGTGCAGAACATTCCCTCTTTAAATATTTATTTATACACATAGGTGGGAGCTTCCATATTGTTTCCTATTACACAGTATAGTATTAGCGAATAGATTATTGTGTACAAACATTTCTCTCACGTATGTGAGAGGGTGTTAAGTGTGTCAGACACAATTTAAAATGGAATGACCAATTGGAGTGTTTCAGGACAACGGATATTTGGGCGGGACCTGTTTGTAATGTAGACGATTGAAAGACGTGGTCAGAAAATTATTATTTGCACTAAACATGTATTTTACGTCCATTAGACGATGAGCCATTACAGGTAGAAGGAATCCCAGTTATCCCCTCGCTGAGTGAAACGATATGTTACAAACAGAAAGAAGGCAATCGCGTCTCGGTGTGTATTATATAAATAACGCTCCCACGCAGCTCTATCCATCGCCTCGTGGGTGAGGACGATTTAACTGTCGCTCTCACAAACCCCACTGACTACAACGTCCTCCACCCTACCTGAAAACGCGCAGGATCTGGTGTGACGCTGAATCCAAGTGCCCAAGGGACCCCAACACTCAGGTCATTTATGACGACTCATTTAACCACTGTCTAGTTATGTTTATCTGTGTTAGTTCAGTCACCGTAACAACAATTATATTCATTCGTATTTGTTGGTCAGCTTACAATTCAACCATAACTAGATACATGCAACCAATAAAGCACTGTGAGCCAACCGCTTTCTATTGGATTTAACTCTACCAGGTCCCTCACCCAGTCTCCAGGATCACTCCATTATTAGGGATTCGGCCCACTTAGCAAGTTCAACAGTACACATAATCCTGTCTTACCGAGGAACCCACATTAAATAACAGACGGCTTTCGCTCCCCCTTCCAATTCAAACCTGATACACCCACAGCCCTCAAGGCACCTTATGAAACGCTCATCACTATGCTAGCCGGCCCAGGCCTCGGTTCTGCCCAGTTGGTGAAGCCGCATTCTCCTACGTCTAAGTTCACTATTGTAGTGATTGTCTCCTGTAAATCTAGGGCCCTTCCTACACTGCAAACGTACGAGGCTACTACCTGAGAGCTAATGTGATAGTAGCTTCTCCCCCAGCTTAATAAAGCCGAAACCGGACTCGTTCTGTCCCCTTTGTTGGCCGCAACTGGTTTTCGCATTGCCCTCCCTTAAAGCGATCATTTCTTGTTGTGTGCTAACAGTACTAGTAATTGATAGTATTGGAGAGTTGTATAAAGACATCTCGTCCTAGTTGTCCACCCCTTCATTATACCCTACCCATCAATGTCTCGCTATAACAGTTTACCATTGTAAACATAGTCTTGGACCCCTATGGTTGTATAATGGCTCCATACCGTCCTATCTAGTCCACAACCCTTTATGGAACCCCTCCCATCCCTTTCTGACCCTCTCCAACAGAGGACATCACCCATCGTAAATAGTATTGGAGTTGTATACGAGCACACCGTCCACTCTAGTCAAACCTTTATACCTACCACATACCAGGGACAGTATAATACAGTACATAGTAACATAGTATTGGGCAGATTCTGTTACCAACGACATCGCGCCACATTAAGCCAACTTTATACCCTTAACCATAATGTTGTCCTTGGGTCTATAACAGCATACCGACGTCAACTAGTCTTGGACGGGTTATAAACGCCCGATACGTTACATATAGTCCCAACCTTTATCACCCCTATTCCAATCTGTCTTGCCTATAAAGTATAATAGTATACATCAGATCGGACCTTGGGGCTGTATGAGACAACGGCCATCCTAGTACCAACCTTTATACCATTCATACACATCATGTCTTGTCATACAGTATCAATCACGCTAACATCGCTGCGATGTATAAAGACCATTACGTTGCATCTTCCTGTTTACTCTGCCTTTTTTTCTTTATACCCCTACCATAATGTCTGTACTTACACATTGTTAATCCCGTAAACCATAGTATTGCTTTTCTGAGTTGTATAAATGTACATTACGTGCAATCGTAGTCCATACCTTCTTCTGTATACCCCACCCATAATTTTGTCTTGTTTCTCTAGTAACAGTTTATACATAGTAAATACGTATTGGAGCCCCGGTTGTGAAAAAGCAAATCAGTGCACCCGTCCCAAACCTGTTATACCATACCACCCAACACCATCATACATGTCCTGTATCACAGTTACATAAGTAAACAATGTATTGGAGGCTGTATAAAGCGACCACCCCGTCCATCCTGTCAAACTTTTATACCCTACCTTCATAATGTCTGTCCTCTATTTTTAAAACAGTTACTAGTAACCATGTATTGGGGTTGTATAAATGGAATAAGGTCTACATTGTCCTAACCTATACCTCCTACCATAGTCGGAGCATTAAACAGTTAAACTATGCCTTAACACTTTAGTCTTGGAGGGGATAAAGGACATACGTCCGTCTAAGTCCCTATAACCTTTATATTCACCACTCACCATAATGTCGTTATAACAGTGACATATGGCAACATCAGTATTGGAGGTGGTATAAAGAACATACGTCGCATCCTATGTCCAACCTTATACCCTTCATCCATAATGTCTAAACAGTTAACAGTCATAACATAGTATTGGCACGGTCTCTGACCCCCCCCCCCCCCCTCCTCCCCCTTGCCCCCCGACTTTTTTTTCCTCCTCTTTGTCAGTATATCAAGACTTCATACGTTCCGTCTATGTCCAACCACTAGTACATTTTACACCCACCATATAATGAGCGTATAACCTGTCTCAATAGTTAGCCAATCCCCCCCCCTTTATCTATCCAGAATCTCGGCAGGTTGTATAAAAGAACACCTCCACGTCATTAGTCCAACCTTTATACTACGTACCCCCATAATGTCTTGTAGATAAACACTGTCTTACATTTAAAGTTATCCACCCCATAGCTAACAGCCCTCCCCCTAGGGAGGTTGTATAAAGTACATACGTTCAATCTAGTAACCCTTTATACCAACACCACCAGAATGCTGTCCGCGTCTAAACAGTTCATACTTTTCCCTAGTAAAATAGTAGTATTGGAAGGTTATATAAAGACACACGTCATTCTCCGTTCAAACTTTATCCCCCTACCCATAAGGTCGGATGTAACAGTTAATAGTAACAGAGTTATTGGATGGTTGTATTAAAAGCATCCCGGGTCCATCTACGGACCCCTCCCAACCTTTACCGAACCTACCCCATAATGTCTTGTTATAAAAGTTACGTGTAACCATAGTATTGGTGAGGTTGTATAAAGACATACGTCCATCTTAGCCTCCAACCCCTTTATACTCCCTACCCATAAGGTCTGTTATAACAGTTCTACGTAGTACATAGTATTGGACGGTTGATACAAGACATCCCACAGTCTCCTCTAGTCCAACTTTATACCCATTACCATAATGTCTGCTCCCTTAACAGGTTACCGTATGTTAACTAGTATGGGAGGTTTGTATAAAGATCATACGTCCAATCTAGTCCAACCTTTATACCCTACCCATCCCAATGTCTGCTATAACACCGTTACATAGTAACATAGTCTTGGAGGTTTGTATAAAGACATACGTCCATACTAGGTCCACAACCTTTTGATTAACCTACCCATAATGTCGCTGGATAACAGGTACATTCCAGTAAACATAGTATGGGAGGTTGTGTAAAGACATACGTCCCAGGCTAGTCCAATCCTTATACTACCTAATTTTGTTCTGTATAAACAGTTACATTAGCCCGACACAAAGTATCCCTTCGGATCGGTTGTATAAACGACACGTCAATCTAGTCCAAACCTTTATACCCTACAGCATAATGTCGGTATAACACGTTAATAGTAACATCGTATTGGAGGTGTATAAAGACATACGTCCATCTACCCACCCTTGCACACCACCCCTCACCATAAGTCTGTAATAACAGTACCTTGTAACATCCTCAGTATTGGATGGTTGTCTCTTATAAAGACAGAAGTCCCATTTAGTCCAAACATTATACCCTACCATAATTGTCTGTACGTACCACGTTAATAGAACATAGTATTGGATGGTTGTCTACATGACCCTACGCCATCTAGTCCTAACCTTTTACCCTACCCATAACGTCTGTATAACAGTACATCGAGTACATATATGGAGGTTGTATAAAAGACATACATCCTCTAGTCCGATCCTTCTATACCATAACCCATAATGTCTGTCTAAACAGTCTACCATTAGTAACATAGTTTTGGCAGGTCCCTGTCCTACCAACCCGACCATCCCCGTCGTCTGTCCCCCACCCTCCTTATACCCACCCTAATGTCTGTATAACAGTTACATAGAACATAGTATGGAGGTTGTATAAAAGACATCCATACATTAGTCCAACCTATACAATACCCTACACATAATCAGTCGAATAATAACAGTTACATAGTCAACAGCTTGCTCTAGTGATTGGCGGGGGTATAAAGCAATTACCGCCCAAGTCCGTAGTCCAACTTTATCCCCTTACCATAAAGATGTCTGCTTCCGCAGACTTAACCGGCTGCAGCTTCCTTTTTCCCCCCCTTGTTCTCGGCTTTCGAGCAGTCTACCTAAACTACACAGTCGCAGTGGCAGGTTGTATGAAAGACTCCGTCCCATTTAGCCCCACCCTACGCACACCTACTCCCCTACGTCTGCCACCTAGCCACACGTTAATGTAAAAAGCCACAGACAGCCGACCCGGACCCCTTTGTCTACACCCAGCCTCACCACAACCTGAGGCACGCCCCCCAACCAGACCCCGTCAGGCCCCTGCACACACCCCTCGCCCCCACCTACCTAAACCCAAGAACCCAGTCTGTACCCCTACCAGGTACATAGTAACACGCTATGGCCGGGTGTATAAACGCACCATACGTTTCACTCATTTAGTCCAAACCTTTTACACCCTCCCGACCCATAATGTCTGTATAAACAGTTACATAGTAACACCCAGTTATTGGAGGTTGATAAAAAGGACATGCGGCCACTTGTCCACACCTTTACACCCTAATCCCCCCCCCCCCGCCCCCATAACCTGTCTGATAACAGTTATCATAGTAACACCCTACAGCGACGTCGTGAAGTTCCCAAGTGGTATAAAGGACAATTGTCATCTAGTCCAACCTTCTTTAACTCTTACTATGTCTGTGTAATGTCATAAAAATGGTTTGCTAAGTATATATATTATAATTTACTATATATATAGATATATACCTTATTAATATATTATATATATATACACATGAATATAATACACACAAAAGGAATTTGGGAGTTTAATTAAAACAAAAACTTCAGATTCAAGATAATCAACTTTGAATTCTGATCTACTTCCCTTATTTCAGTTCCAGGTCAGCGTAGATTTCTTCCCAATGGATTTATAATAAAAATAACACGTCTTCTGAAACCTGCCCGAGTGATTCCTGTCTGGCGTTTTCTTTTATTACATGTATTTCGAATAATGGACCATTTTTATTATCCTTAAAGTCTTTGGTTCATTATTTCCCTCCCCGTTGGCTCCTATTATAGAAAAGGAGTAAAGGGGGGAGTCTTTGGTTCGTCTCACTTTGTGTGGTCTCTCTTCTACTCCAAGGAGGTAAAAGGTCCTTAAGGACTCTCATTGTGTACCGACCAGTTTTATTGAAGCCTCTAAGGGGCCACACAACCAGAGTCTGGACAATCACACACAATTAAAGGCAACCTGAGGAACCACGGAAAGCAAACAAAAGTTCGACTCTCTGCAAACTTTCCACAACTTTCTACATAAGTCTTTCTTTTTCCTTCCCAATGAAGAGAAATAGCGAGAAAAAAAAAATAAAATACAGCAGAATCTGTTGGCGCTTGCTGTCCCTCAGGCGTAATTAAGTAAGAGCCAATGATTCTGAAATGGGAATTGCACCATGTCCCTTTACCGAACACCCCCATGATTTCTACTTTACCACCTTTCCACCAAAGTTCACTCCGAATGTCGCTGTACCATAGAATTAAAGTCTTGCCGGGAATCATCGCAGGAAAAGATAAGAGTGGCGAGGCATAAACATTAAAGACCACTTTGGGTTGATCGTTTTGAATGTCGAATTGCCTTTTTGACTCTAATGTGTAGTCCGACATTTCCTTAACAGACCTTCTGTGCCGAATTCTTTTCAATTCAATAGATCCTTTTTTTTACTTGCCCTTTTGCATCAAAGGCTAACAATCTGGTCTGCGTTTCCCTTTTTGGCATCGGGCAGGTGGAAAGCTCTAAAATCTGCACAATGCTGTCACATTAATGTTTTTCTCCCTAACCGTCAAGTTAAATCCATTTCCAAATTTGTTTTATTCCTGTGATGGTCAAGTAACATTCTCGAGGACTCCATGTTGAGTCTAGAGGGGGGTTGGGGTCAAAGGTAATATGGGACAGACGTTCCTGCGTTCGCTAAAATCAGAGACCTCCCTATAAATGACTTTTGGAATCAAAACCCGGATTGGCCACCCGTGCCAGAATTCTGATTGGCGAAATATCTGCCAAACACTAAGATGTTACATGGTTCATTCAGAGAGATAGAGAGAAATATTATCTGTAAGGTGACTTGTTGCTTTTTACCAGCAAATGAGAAGATTATTTTTAATGGACTTCTGGGATCTTGATTGCTGGTACTGAGGAGAATATACCACATTGTCATTTTTTATAAAAAAACCGTTTGGTTATTCGTTCCAGATGGACCTCATTGCTCTTCCGCCTGCGGAAAAACTAAATTGACATTGACGTGCCCTTTTGTTTGCATAACAGATGGAAGTGCCCAGTCCATCTCGGTCAGTTGTAAACATATTGGTATAGTCAGACTTGCGTCCTGGGTCGTGACTTTCTCGTTTTGCAGGCTGCTTCCCTCTCGACTATACACTGTGCAGTTTGTAATTCTACTTACTAGGTCCCGGACTCGGTCTGCGTCTACGTTTTCTCACAGCAGCCGAATAATTCTACACCTATTTCCCACGTAACGTGGCTCCTATACAGGGTCAGGTCCCAATTTTTTCAGCGCGGTCCCGTAGTCCCCTTACCGAAAATTACATCCCTGTTCAGTTACAACTATGGTAGAATTGCCTTTCCCGTGTACGAAACCATTTAAAGGCAAGCAGATGGTATATTTCTGGAAATGTTCACTAGTCTACATGTCTTTCTGCTGGAGTGGAGGCCGGTCTCAGACACTCTGTGTTGGCCCACTCAGATTATTATTAGCTATTTAATCTTAGTGGGGAATTGGGGGGGTTTTTAAAAAAGCGGCAGGATTGCGGGAGACATTGGGCTCTTATGGTGGATCCAACGCTACGCGTTCTACGCCCCCCCTCATATCGTGTAAGTCAAATCTTTCCCAGATGCCTTTTTCATATATATTTTCCCCCCCATCCTTCCGTTACATATGCCCCGGCTGTCTTTTTTATCGTGATTCAGACATGTAACCTACAATTAAATTAAGTTTACTTTTCCAATCCCCATTACGCAACCAGGGGAAAAGTTACCATTGTATAGCGGAAATTAGACCAACATGGGAGAAATTCCCAAGACGAGAATGAGTAAATTTCCCCTCCTGGTTTATACTGTTTCTGAACACCATCGTACAGTCTGGACAGTTGGGCTCGGGCGGACCCCTTTCCCCCTGCTTTCCCCCCCCCTCCTCCCGTTATGTGACGTGAACGAGGATTCTGAACCGCTAATAGATCTGGACACGCATATATAGTTACTCGGGGCGATTGGGGGACAGTTGGCAGGTGGACGTGCACGAGACTCTGAATGATAATAGACGCACCAGCTTGTCTATAAAAGGGATCCGATTGCGGACAGTTCGCCGTGCGGACGTGAAAGAGGATCTGAACGATACTAGGACCTGAACGCTCTAATAAAGGGGCGATTGGGGACCCAGTTAGCCGCGGTTCGCGGTATTCCTCTCCCCTTGGCTTTGTGAACGACGGATTCTCTGGAACGATAATAGGACCTGAAAGTTCTCAATACTAAGTAAAAGGAAATAGATTTTATAACAATCCTATTTATTTGTGTGTCCGTTTCCTTTTAAACTGTTGGTAAACAGTTCCAAGATATTCGGATCCATTTTGAACGTCCTGATGGTAACAGTCAATGGAACATCAAAGATGAATTTTAATCTGATCATTGCTCGTGGTCTCTTCGTACGAGAGTGTCGTCTTTCAGTTCACTGACCATGGGCCAAGCGAAGAGGAGAGAGAGGGTCCTCTTTCGGTAACGATTTCCTTCTTATAACGACTGGACCCTCGTTACACACATATGTAATTCAAGTAGCCCTGGCAGATATCAGAAAAGGATTCTTGACCAGCGGTGGCCCCTCTTAAGTCATGTGAATCTGGTGACATTCTCTGCCAGTCACATGGAAATCAGATTGTGATCCTACGGAGCAAGACACCGCATCTGACATCCTTTCTTATCCAGTCACGTACAGGGATCACCGATCGACCGCCCCTGGCGTCACCACGACCTGGCATTAATATTGACGATTTACTGAAAATAAAGTATCCTAATGACATCTATGAAAGTTGACCTATTCGGGTACCGCAAAGTAATGGAATTTCTCTCATCGGGTATTAAGGCCAGGAGTTGAGTTGTGCATTCAGGTTTTATATAAGCATCTGGTTTATTATTGTAATCCTCCTTATTCCTACTACTGCTAACCATCCCATCCCTATAACATACCAACAACTCCCCCCAGAATCCCCACATTAAACTATTCACATGTTGTGTTTACAAAAGATTGGATGATCAGTCTGCGCCCATACGAACGCTGGTGTGGTAAGGAGGCACAATGGAAATCCGCTTTAAAGTTGAATATTTACAACCAGGTAGCCACTTGTTTACTTACAGACAGAAGTAGTAATTATTCTGCCAGGAAGGATATTCACGTGTTGAAACAAGCCCTATAACCCCCTTGTGTGCTATATTAACAGACCTAATCGGGATCCTCCCCCAACCGCGTCGTGGCGTTCTTGGGGGTATCACGTTATCGGTCACATTCTCGCTACGTGCGGGATTCAGGGCGGCGCTGGTTTACAGGGTTGGTTAATTGCTGTGGTTTAGAGAAAATGAATGGAAATGATTGTAATTGTGAACGGGAGTGCGGGAAATGGGATATGAAGATGGGAATATTCACCCGAATGGGGAAATTGATTTCCTTACATTCGCTTTGGAGGTCGTCTGTCTCTTCACAATACAATATAGTGTGGAAAGGAAACCAAGTACAGACGGATGTTCAAACTAAACTAAATGGAGGGAATGTCTGATCTGACGTGACACCCTGATAAGGGACAGCGATTATAAGAGGGACCCCTTGATTCTCTATGTACAGGAGGAATAATCCCCCTTTCCACCCCAGCTACTGAATGTAAAGCTCATGTGGGTTTGTGGACCATGTTGTATTCACGTTTTATTGGAATATGGGATAAGGGTTAGAAATAAGGGAACCCCATAGGGTTAAAGTCTGTGCCCAGGGACAGTACACTTCAGGTCTGCATCGACTGGGGCCCTGTCAAGGGGTGACAGTTGAACTTTTCTGGTCATTACAGCTCCACAGATCCTTTGCCTGGAGAAATCTGATCCCTGTGTTTCTGGGTTATTAGACGCTCCACCCGCGCTCTTCCCTACACCCTTGACTATTAGACCATCGGCGGATGTAGGCAGCGTGGACTGGCATTGGAATGATTTTCTGCCTGGACTCATTTCTCTGCTGGTGGACCCTTTTTTAGTGCCCTGAGCTCTCGCTCCTAGACCCCCCCTGTGAACCAATTGCTGGGAGATAGACATTGACGGCGGGACCCCAACATGGGGAAGAGTGGACGAGACACCAGATAAAATAGCGGCGAGAGCTCTTCTCTTGCATGGAGACATGTTGCTCCCCTTCACGACATGAGGTAACGTCCCCTTGTTTATCTCTTCATCCCAAGCTGTGAATGGGGAGTCACAGACCAAGTCCGCTCTGCACGGTTAATGGGGAACCCGTCGGTCCCAAATCTCTAGAAAAAGGGTTTTTTTTTTGAGGGAAAGATCTCCAAAAGCAGCTACAATCCCCTTTAAGTAGGCACTCGCAGCTGTAAACCGGGATAACTCATATAGAGATAGTACGTCAGTGTCTGATTCCATCCATGAATTAGGCCAAATATAACAACACTCTTAGATAGCCGTGGCTTTGTGCCCAATTAATACAGCATGTTACACCAATTTGTAACAATATACCCCCCCGAACATACAACAAAAGTTCGCTGTTATTTTATTAAACAGTGACAATTAATGATACCAAAAATACTTCCTGTATCTGGCGGGGGATTACCATTTCATTGCTGCACCAACGGGACCAGTTGCTGCGTATCACAGATACACTGTAGGGTTAAAAACCCTCTTTCTAATTAGATCGGGATTTGAGCTCATGCATTAATAAAAGGGGGAGTGTTGTGGTTTAATGTCCGTCACTTACGGAATATTACTATCAACTTCACAATTGGTAACCATTCTCAACCCGCAACGAGAAGAAAACGTGTTAGTGAAATGAGTAGAATAACATACTAAATAGAGCCCAAGACGGGTGGTGCTTGTGACCATATGCTTCTTATATTACCAAGATACAGTCCGACCAGAGGTCTCTCTGGCTGCCCTAGAATTAAATTGATGGGACAGGACCAGCCGCCATAATTCTGTCCGCCAAATCTGTTCTTTTGCTCCCAACTTAACCTTCTTCCCCCTTAGCCCGACACGACCCCATTTTATCCAACAAACAAAGCGTTTTGGAGTTCCTGGCTATTCTTCCTCCGGTCTGCTGTGTTCACTGCTTACAGGAAGGTATCATTCCCTATTTATTACCTACATAACAATTTAAGCTGCTTGTTACAAATCGAATCAAACACGAGGCGAAATACCGACATTAATCCGTCATTTATACCAGCTGTGCTTATGCATCAGCCTGGGCTCCCCTAAAATAAATCGTTCCAATTTGTATCCTTAATATGCCTTATCAACAAATATTTCCTATTAGTCCCTGCACTTTACTTGTTCTGGTGATTACCCATAGGGTTTGAACAACCAAAACATGTCTGTGTTACTGTGTCCTTTAAACATACTAGAACCCACAGGGATCGGTTAACCAGAGACGTATTCACAAGGCTCCTAGATATTCCCCCCAACCCCTCCCTCCCATATACAGTTGTGACATTAAGGTTTGTAACATACTGGCTGATGTTATGTGTTTGATGACCAGTATGTTCCCTACGTTTCTCACCTTAACCTTGTGAGGTAAAATGCACTGACCTCGATTACCTCCACGTATATACCTATCTTAAAATTAATATAACTACACAGTTTTATATATATATTGAATAATTTTATTTCTGATTCATTGTAAATTTCAAGCCTAGAGTGACCATACCCTAAATTAATACTTAGTTAGAACAGAAATAACACCGAACTACATCTACAACTTTAAATCCTTAAACCTCGAGGATTAATGCGATATTCCTATAGTCTTACGGAAAGGAGGATGTGCTATGACTTTATAAAGCCCGGAGTGGTTTGAACGGTCAAAGCTTGGGAGGCCTGCACAGCTGTCTAAAGGTGGTGCGGAAATATACCCGCCCCTCGTGAACAATACCTTCTCTCTTGATCGAGCCTCCTCAAATAACATAATTGTTTTGGGAAAATTCATCATAATACAATTCTGATGTTTTGGGTTTCTGTTTTAAAATCATGATTTCAGTGCGCAATCATTCCCCCCCCCGAGAACGAAACTGCACTTAGTTTTTCTTTTTTTAACGGTCTGTCCAGGGGCACTTGCCAGTTCTGAAGACATACTTCCATCATCTCATTCGGTATACCATCCTGATAAACCTGTATGGTTGGGTTATTTAAATGGGTAATAATATACCAGAAAATTCCACCTCCACCCGTCATTAGCAGAAGCTCCAGGTGATTGACTTTCTTGCAAGGACATGTGGATATTCCCCTCAGCAGATAAGAAGGTAAACCAGGTTTTTGACTACTAAGTAGAAAGGTTCTTAACCCCAGTGCGCCGAAACTTCCAGCCAGATGTGGTACAGTCTCCGATTTTCCACTTGGGGTAGTTTTCAAATGGACAGTATGATGGTCCTCGGTAAGGTTTTTTTTTTAAAAGAACTAAAAGTCCCTGATTTTGTGATAGATAAAATCACTTTGCAAAACCTATTAACAACGTAAACCATTCCAGATAAAGCGCAAAAATACCCAAAAAAGAATCTATTAGCAATAAACAGAATTAGATGCTTAATAAAGTTCACTGTAAGCCTCTAGGATGTCTCGACACCAGAGCACCATTCCAGTCTAGGTAACATCTGCTCTTCGTTGTCTGAAGTCCATATCCCATAAGGAACCCTGAATAGAAAATAAATGGTTTTCCGACCTGAGTGAAACGATATTGTACAAAGAAAAGAAGGTCAATCAGCGGTGACTAAATAACGTCTAGATTATCAATCGCTCGCTGGGGAGATTTAATGTCGCTCTACAAACCAACTCCACGTATTAACCACTAGAAACAGGCAGGAGGTGAGATCCAATGTGCAAGGGAACTAGCGTCATTATGAGAATTCATTTACACTTATAGTTTGTTATTCTGTGTAGTAACCGTAAACAATTAATATTCATTTCGTATTTGTTGAGTAAATAAACCACTAATTAGATTAATTAACAATAACGATGTGAGCTTTTCTATTGGATTTACTTTACCAGTCACCCAGTCCCGGATCACTCCAATTAGGGATTTCCGACTAGCAAGTTCAATCAAAATGTCTTAGATGAACCACATTAAATAAAGATGGCTGCTCCCCTTCCATTAAAACTGAACCCATCAAGGCAACTTTGACAAAGCCATCATCACTGTAGCGCAGGCCTCTGGTTTGCAGTGTGAAGCCTAATTCTCTCCCTGTCTTAATTCATTTATTAGTGATGTCTGTCAATAGGCGCTTCACACTGCAAAATGTAGAGGACTACTCTACATTAATTATGGCTTAATAAAGCCGAAACCGGTCTGTCGTTGGCGCACTGGTTTTGCATTTAGCCTCTTAAAAGCATAATGTCTGTTTAACAGTTACATAGTAAGATAGTATTGGAGGTTGTATAAAGACATACGTCCATCTAGTCCAACCTCTGTAACATGTATTGGAGGGTTGTATAAAGACATACGTCCATCTGTCCACCTTTATACCCTACCCATAATGTCTGTATAACAGTTACATAGTAACATAGTATTGGAGTTGTATAAAGACATACGTCCATCTAGTCCAACCTTTATACCCTACCATAATGTCTGTATAACAGTTACATAGTTACATAGTATTGGAGGTTGTATAAAGACATAGTCCGTCAGTCCAACCTTATATCCCACCCATAATGTCTGTATAACAGTTTACATAGCCAACATAGTATTGGAGGTTGATATAAAACATACGTCCATCTAGTCCAACCTTTATACCCTACCATAATGTCTTATAACAGTTACATAGTAACATAGTATTGGAGGGCTGTAAAAGACATACGTCCGTCTAGTCCAACCTATATCCCACACCATAATGCTGTATAACAGTTACATAGCAACATTGGAGGTTGTATAAGACATACGTCCATCTAGTCCAACTTTATTACCCTACCCATAATGTCTGTATAACAGTTACATAGTAACATAGTATTGGAGGTGTATAAAGACATACGTCCATCTAGTCCAACTTTATACCCAACCATAATGTCTGTCTAACAGTTCATAGTAACATAGTATTGGAGGTTATATAAAGACACACGTCCATCTAGTCCAACTTTTATACCTACCCATAATGGCTGTATAACAGTTAAATAGTAAACATAGTATTGGAGGTTGTATAAGAAATCGTCCATCTAGTCCAACCTTTATACCCTAACCCATAATGTCCTGTATAACAGTTACGTTGTACCAGTATTGGAGGTTGTAAAAGACATACGTCCATCTAGTCCAACCTTTATACTCTACCCATAATGTCTGTATAACAGTTACGTAGTAACATAGTATTGGAGGTTGTATAAAGACATACGTCCATCTCCAACCTTTATACCCTACCCATAATGTCTGTATAACAGTTACGTAGTAACATGTATTGGAGGTTGTATAAAGACATACGTCCATCTAGTCCAACCTTTATACCCTACCCATAATGTCTGTATAACAGTTACATATAGTAACATAGTATTGGAGGGTGTATAAAGACATACGTCCATCTAGTCCACACCTTTATACCCTACCCATAATGTCTGTATAACAGTACATAGTAACATAGTATTGGAGGTTGTAAAGACATACGTCCATCTAGTCCAACCTTTATACCCTACCCATAATGTCTGTATAAACAGTTAATAGTAACATAGTATGGAGGTTGTTGTTAAAGACATACGTCCATCTAGCCAACCTTTATACCCTACCTATAATGTCTGTATAACAGTTACATAGTAACATAGTATTGGAGGTTGTATAAAAGACATACGTCCATCTAGCCCAACCTTATACCCTACCCATAATGTCTGTATAACAGTTACATGTAACATAGGATTGGAGGTTGTATTAAAGACATACGCCATTTAGTCCAACCATTATACCCTACCCATATGTCTGTATAACAGTTACATAGTAACATAGTATTGGAGGTTGTATAAAGACATACGCCCATCTAGTCCAACTTTATCCTACCCATAACGTCTGTATAACAGTACATAGTAACATAGTATTGGAGGTTGTATAAAGACATACATCCATCTAGTCCGAACCTTTATACCCTACCCATAATGTCGTATAACAGTTACACTAGTAACATAGTATGGAGGTTGTATAAAGACATACGTCCGTCTAGTCCAACCTTTATACCCTACCCATAATGTCGTATAACAGTTACATAGAACATAGTATTGGAGGTTGTATAAAGACATCCCTCATCTAGTCCAACTTTTACCCTACCCCATAATGTCGTATAACAGTTACATAGTAACATAGTATGGAGGTATGTATAAAGACATACGTTCGTCTAGTCCAACCTTATACCCTACCCATAATGTCGTATAACAGTAATAGTAACACAGTATTGGAGGTTGTATAAAAGACATACGTCCATTTAGTCCAACCTTACACCCTACCCATAATGTCTGTATAACAGTTACATAGTAACATAGTATTGAGGTTATAAAGACATACGTCCATCTAGTCCGACCTTATAACCCTACCCATAATGTCTGTAAAACGTTACATAGTAACACAGTATTGGAGGTTGTATAAGACATACGTCCATTTAGTCCCAACCTTTACACCCATACCATAATGTCTGTATAACATTACATATAACACAGTATTGGAGGTTGTATAAGACATGCGTCCATTTGTCAACCTTTACACCCTACCCATAATGTCTGTATAACAGTTACATAGTAACATAGTAGGAAGTTGTATAAAGACATTCATCTAGTCCAACTTATACCTAATGTCTGTGTACATCATACATGGTATTGTGATAGTAATATATATTAATATATATATATATATATATATATATATATATACTATATATACACATATATATATATACACACAAAAGGAATTTGGGAGTTTAATAAAAAAAAAAACTTCAAGATCAAAGATCATCAACTTTGAATTCTGATCTACTTTCCTATTTCAGTTCCAGGTTCAGGTAGATTTCTCCCAATGGATTTATAATAAAAAATAACACGTCTTCTGGAAACCTGCCTCTTTATTCCTGTCTTGGCTGTTCTATTTTATTACATATTTTCAATAATGACATTTTATTATCCTAAATCTTTTGGTTCATTATTTCCCCGTTGGCTCCTATAAGAAAAGGAGTAAAGGGAAGTTTGGTTCTGTCCTCACTTTGTGTGGTCTCTCTTCTACTCCAAGGAAAAGGTCCTTAAGACTCTCATTGTGTAGAGTTTTATTGAAGCTCTAAGGGCCACACAAAGCGGGGACCATCACACACAATAAAGGAAACCTGAGAAACTGAAAGCAAACAAAAGGTCGACTCTCTCCAAACTTCACACAACTTTCTACAAATTATTTCTTTTTCCTTCCCATGAAGAGAACTTAGGAGAAAAAATAAAATAGAATCTCAGGCTCTTACTATCTCAGTATAATGTTAATGTAAGAGCCAATTATTCTGAATGGAATTTAATGTCCCTTACCGAACCCCCTAATAATATATTATAGCAATGTCAGACGATAATGTCTAATTACCATCTGGTTGAGACCCTGGTTTCCAGATACAATTATAAGGACATTATAAAAATGTAAACGTTTCCCTTTTTGGATCAGGGCAGGTGAAAGATAAATCTGCACAATGTCACATTAATGTTTTTTTCTTCCCTAACGTCAAGTTAAATTAATTCATTTGTTTTATTGTGATGGTCAATGTAACATCTCGGACTCCCTGTTGAGTCTAGAGGGGGGTTGGGGTGAAAGGTAATAGGACAGACGTCTGCGTTCGCTAAAAACACGAGACTTTATAAATGACTTGGAACAAACCCTGGAGGTGGAGAAATTCTGACTTGGGAATATCTGCAACATAAGCATTTTACATGGTTCATTCAGAGAGAAATATACTGTAAGGTGACTTTGTGCTTATTTACCAGCCAATGAGAAGATTATTTTTAATTAGACTGCTGGGATCTGATTGGTTACTAGGAGTAATATACCACATTGTCATTTTTTATAAAAAAATGTTTGTTTATTTTCCAGATGGATCTCCAATTGCTCTTCCTTCTGCGGAAAAACTAAATTGACATTGACTTGCCCTTTTGTTTGCATAACAGATGGAAGTGCCCAGTCCATCTCGGTCAGTGTAAACATATTGTTATAGCAGCTGCGTTGGGTCGGTGACTTTCTGTTTGCAGGCTGCTTCCCTCGCTATACTGTGCTTTGTATCTAATTAATAGGCTGCTCTGTCTCGTATCGTCTACACAGCAGAATAATTCTCCCTATTTCACGTAACGTGGCTCCTATACGGGTTCAGAATTTCTAGCGCGGTCCGAGTCCCTTACCGAAAATACATCCCTGTCAGTTACAGACTATTTAGCATTTATTCCTGTACGAACCATTTACAGGCAAGCAGATGGTGATATTCCTGGAAATGTGTCACCCTACAGTTCTGCGGTAGGTAGGTGGTCTCAGACACTCTGTGGCCCACTCAGAATTATTATTAGTATTATATCTTAGTGGGTGAATTGGGGGGGTTTAAAAGCTGCAGGATGCGGAGACATTGGCTCTATGGTGGATCCAACGCTATTTTTAGTTAAATTTCAACTCCCAGCATGCCTTTCATCTAATTTTTCGCCCCCATCCTTCGTACAATGCCCTGCTGTTTAACGTTACATACATGTAATACAATTAAATTAAGTTTACTTTCAAACGAAGGGGAAA
Organism: Hymenochirus boettgeri; assembly: GCA_019447015.1. Taxonomy (NCBI): domain Eukaryota; kingdom Metazoa; phylum Chordata; class Amphibia; order Anura; family Pipidae; genus Hymenochirus; species Hymenochirus boettgeri. Next base: position 96,046,886 of record CM033476.1, read on the forward strand.
GTTACCATTTTATAGCGGTAAATTAGACCACATGGGAGGAAGATTAAGACGAGAAGAGTAAATTCTCCTTGTTTATTCTGTTTCTGAACCATCGACAGTCTGGACAGTTGGCCGGGCGGAGTGAACGAGGATCTGAACGATAATAGACTGAACGCTCTATATAATAGGGGCGATTGGGACAGTTGGCCAGGTGGAGTGAACGAGGATCTGAATGATAATAGACTGAAAGCTCTATATAATAGGGGCGATTGGGACAGTTCGCCGTGCGGAGTGAACGAGGATCTGAACGATAATAGACTGAACGCTCTAAATAATAGGGGCGATTGGGACAGTTCGCCGGGCGGAGTGAACGAGGATCTGAACGATAATAGACTGAAAGCTCAATATAAGTTATAAAGAAATATTATTATAACAATCTATTTATTTGTGTTTTTCCTTTTAAATGTTGGTAAAGTCCAAGATATTCCCGGATTGAACGTCTGACTGGTAACAGTCAATGAACATAAAGATGAATTTTAATCTGACATTGCTGTGTCTCTTCGTACGAGAGTGTCGTCTTCAGTTCACTGACTGGGCAAGCGAAGAGAGAGAGAGGTAACGATATAACGACTGGACCCTCGTTATCACACAATGAATTCAGAGCCCTGGCAGATATAGAAAGGATTCTGACAGCGGGGCTAAGTCATGTTACGGTGACATTTCTCTGCCAGTCACATGGAATCAGATTGATCCTACGGAGAAACGAATCTGACATTTTATTATAGTCAGTTACAGGGGCAGACGAGGCGTCACCACGACTGATTAATATTGAGATTTTACTGAAAATAAATGATCCTAATGACATCTAATGAAAAGTTGACCTATCGAGTACAGCAAATTAATTGGATATTTCTCTCCATCTGGTGTATAAGGAGGGTTGAGTGTCATTCATGTTTTTATATTAAAGTGATCTGGTTTATATTTCTATCCATTACTACTTACTGTAAATTCCCTATAAATACCAAAAACTCCCCCAGAATCCACATAACTATCACATGTGTTACAAATGATTTTGATGATCAGTCTGGCAGCCCAACGAACGCTGGTAAGGAGGACAAATGGAAATCCGCTAAAGGAATATTTACAAATGTAGATTGTTTATTTACATGACAGAGTAATTAGTCTTGCAGGAATATAACGTGTGAAACGACGTATAACCCTCTGTGTGCTAATTACAGATAATCGGATCTCTCCGAACCGCGCTCGTGGCGTTTGGGGGATTCACGTTATCGGTTCACATTCTGCGCTACGTGCGGATTCAGGGCGGCGCTGGTTTTACAGGGTTAATTGCTGGTGGTTTAGAGAAAATGAATGGAAATGATGTAAGTGAATGGAGGGGATTGGAATGAAGATGGAATATTCACCGAAGGGGAAATGGATTCCTTACATTCGCTATTGGAGTCGTCTGTCTTTACAATACATATAGTGGGAAAGGAAAAGTACAGAGAATGTCAAATAAATAAATGGAGGGAATGTCTGATTGACGTGACACCCTGATAAGGGACATTATTAATAAAGGGATTTATCTCTATGTAATGAGAGGGATATAATCCCATTCCAGCTACTGAATGTAAAGCTCTGTGGGTTTGTGGACCATGTTGTATCATTTCTATGGAATATGTGAATAAGGGTTAGAATATAAGGACAATAGGGTAAAGTCTGTGCCAGGGACAGTTACAATCAGGCTGCCTGACTGTGGATTAAGGGGAAGTTGAACTATTTTCTGTTCATTACAGCTACAGCTTCCTTTGCCTGGAGAAATCCTGTCTGTCTGGGTTATTAGACGCTCCACCGCGCTCTTCCTCTGACCAGACCATGGCTGGATGTAGGCAGGTGACTGGCGATTGGAATGATCTGCCTGACATTTCTCTGCTGGTGGAAGTGCCCTGAGCCTCGCTCTAGGGTGAACAAGCTGGGAGATAGACATGACGGAGACCCCAACACTGGGGAAGAGTGGAGACCAGAAGCGGCGAGAGCTTCTCTTGCCTGGAGAAATGTTGCTTCACGAATGAGTAACGTTTATCTCTCATCCCAAGCTGTGAATGGGGAGTCACAGACCAAGTCCTGTCTGCAGGTTAATGGGGAAATCTATTAGAAAAAGGGTTTTTTGAAGGGAAAGATCTCCAAAAGCAGCTACACCCCTAGTAGCACTCGCAGCTGTAAAGGCAAACTCATATAGAGATAGATCAGTGTCTGATCCATATGAATAGAATATATAAAACACTCTAGATAGGTGATTGCTGCCTAAATAATACAGCAGACACCAATATTAAATATACCGAACATACAACATAAAGTGCTTTATATTAAAAGTGACAATAATGATACCAAAAATACTATCTGTCTCGGTCTGGATTACCATTTCATTGCTGCCACCAACAGGACCAGTGCTGCTCCACAGCTACACTGTAGGTTAAACACTTTTCTAATCTAATCGGATTTGGCTCCTGCATAAAAATTGGATTGTTGTTGGTTTAATGTCCGTCACTTTACAGGAAATTATATTCACTTCAATTGGGAACCATCTACCCGCAACGAGAATAACGTGTTAGTGAAATGAGTAGAATAACATTATAAATAGTAAGACGGGTGTGTGACATCTGCTTCTTAATTACCCAGATACAGTCCGACTCAGACTCTCTTGGCTGTAGAATAAATTGATGGACAGGACCAGCGCATAATGTCCGCCACTAGTTCCTTTGGCTCCCACATTCAGCCCGACACGATATTAAATCAACAGCGTTGGATTTCCTGGCTATTTCCTCTGTCCGCTGTGTTCACTGCTTACAGGCATGTATCATTCTATTTATTATACATCAACAATTTAATGTGCTTGTTCCAAGAATCGAACACGAGGCGAAAATAGAATTAATGTCACTTTATACCAGATGTTGCTTATGATAGCCTGGGCCCAAAAATAAATCGTTCCAATTTATCCTTATATATGAAATTATCAACTTCCTATTAGCAGTGTGAACGCCATAGGGTTTGGAAACAAACATGTCTGTGTTACTGTGTCCTTTAAACATTAGAAACAGGGATGTTTAACACAGAGACGTATTCACAAGGCTCCCTAGATAATTCCCCCAACCACCTCCCATATCCAGTTGTCATTAAGGTTGTAACATACTGGCTGATATAGTGTTTGATGACCAGTATGTCCCTAAGTTTTCTCACTTTAACCTTGTGAGGTAAAATCAGAGATTACCCCCCTATATAATCTAAAATAATATAACTACCAGTTTTATAAATATATTGAATAATTCTTCTGATTCATTAAAATTTCAAGTAGTGACCAACCCTAACTTAATACTTAGTTTAGAACAGAAATAAACAGAAATACATCTACAATTTAAATTCCCTTAAACCTCGAGGATTAATGGAATTCCTATAGTTACGGAAAGGAGGGAGGTATGCCTTTAAAGCAGGAGTGGTTTGGAAGGTCAGTTGGGAGCCTTCACCAGTGTTAAAAGGTGGAACATACGTGTGAACAATTATTCTCTTGAGCGAGCCTCAAATCAAAATTGTTTTGGAAAATTCTAAAAATTCTGAGTTGGGTTAAAATCAGATTTCAGATGGCAGAACGAAACTCATTAGTTTTTTTTTTTTTTTCATGTCTGTCCAGGGCTGCAGTAGAAATACTTCAACATGGAACCATCCCTTATAAACCTGTATGGTTGGGTTATTTTAAATGGTAATAATATAAAAATCCACCTCCATCATTATGCAGAATCTCCAGGTGATTGACTTTCTTGAAGGACATGTGGATATCCCCAGCAGATAAGAAGGAAACAGGTTTTGACTACTAAGTAGAAAGGTTCTTCACAGTGCGGAAACTTCCAGAAGATGTGGTACAGACCGATTCACTTTGGGTAGTTTCAAATGACAGTATGATGTCTCGTAAGTTTTAAAAGAATAAAATGTCTGATTTTCGTGATATATAAAATCACTTTGCAAAATATTAAAACGTAAATTCCAGACAAGGCAAAAATAAAAAAAGAATCTATTAGCAATAAAAAGAATAGAGCTATAAATAAAGTTACTTGAAGCCTTAGGATGTCCTGACACCAGAGACCTTCCAGTCTAGGTAACATCCTGCTTCTTCGTTGTTCTGAAGTCCATATCCATAAGGAAATGAAGAATAAATTGGTTTCTTACCATCATTTATTACCATGGCGGTTAATTGCCTCTAACTTCATTACAGTTCAACGTCTGTCCATTAAGGTCCTTGATCTTTGCCACAGGGAAATAATCATAACTATGTTTCTCTCTATAACTCCTATTAGTCCCATAAATCAAGTCTACTAGACCATGTATCTCTCTGTACAGAGACATGTCCATAGCTATTGGCTCATTCTTACAAACACTGGCAGAGAAAAGAGGTTTTGTTTAAACAAATGATTAACTTAATTGATAATTGGATTATCTAGTCACTGTAAAGGAGGATTGTAATGTATTTGTTCCAGGGTAAATAGGGATACGTCGGAGTCATTTCACTTTTATCTGAAATTGACTTTCTTCTCTCGTTAACAACAGTAAAATGAAAACCTTTAAAGGACGTCTTCGTAGAGATTTTTTGAAACATCACATTCCTGTATCTCTGTGTAGGAGTCATTTAGAAAGGCAGGTGATACAATGTTATTAAGGTTGAAGATTTCCTCTAAGTGAGGATTTTACTGTATGTACCCTGTAGGTATGGGAAGATATAGAATATAAAATGAATTCATTGGTAAAGAAATGACAAACAGATACAAGCCCTGTGTAATTTATATCAGTTTGGGAAATATTGTAGAATGGGGAAGTCCTAGTTTATTGCATTCTTTACATTCCCTTTGTCATCCAAGGTTATATAGAGTTTTTTTTATCTCTTTTTTTATCTATTAAGTTGACATTATGTAGCTTGGACAATGCCGGAAACACAATAACATTTATAGACACTGAACATTTATGTTATGAGAAACAACCCACAAAATTTGCCAATAAGGACATGGAGACGTCTGTATATCTTAATATAATTACATTCGAGTTAAGTAAATCCATCTTGACAGGGAACAAATGAAGGAAAGGAAAGAAAAGTAATTCCTCCAGAATCCTTCTAGGGTTATGCAAATGTTTTAGCTCCCTGATCCATGGAGCTTGCACTCTATGAGATATTTCGGTCCGATCGAATGATAGTTCAGTGTATCAGTCGATCGGACCAAAATTATCGCATCCAAATGCGGCCATGTCTGGCTGATCATTCGTCCGAAAGGACGATCAGACATGGTGGAAAACCTCGTCCGATCGTGCTGCCCTCTATGGACCGCACGATCGGTCGCGGTAACTGTCGGACGCGGCTGCTTTTGCCGCGACTGACAGTCCTTCCTCCTGGCCGACCGGTCGAAAGTATCGAACGGTTGGTCAGGAGGAAAAATCGCTAGGTGTGTACCTAGCTTAAAGATGGGTACACACCTGAAAGATGTTGAAAGATGACAGACAGGATCTACAAGATCCTGTTTGTCATTTTTCAAACAATCGGGCTAGACACATTCCTGAGCACTCCCCCTATGCACAGCGTAGGGAGAATGCTGGGGATTCTACCGCGGCCAAGGGTCAATTTTCCCTCTTTTATGAATGAACGTTCGGCCAACCCGTTCGTTCGGGGCCCGTGCGCTCGTTCAGAAAACAAAGGTACACACAGTACTGATAAAGCCCCGATACTGTCGGATCCGATGGTATGAGCGCTTTATCGTTACTGTGTAAACACATTTTAAGTTTGACTCTTGTTACAAAGATATTTTTTTTACTTGCTTAGTATACAATAACCTAACATCAGTATATAGATGTCAACATTGAACAAAAACATCAATAACTGAAGGATGCCTTACTAAGCTTTACAGGCTTATTTTTGCCAATTCCTTAGCGCTATACTTTGCTGCAATATATCGCTATATTTATAAAAAAAACAAAAAACATTTTCTTCACCTTGAAAACAACCAATTAAATGCTATAAAATAGGCAAATACTTGAGAGCAAAAATACAAAATAAATTGAAAAATATTCAATAGAACAATTTTATGGTAATTAGAAAAATAAAATATGATTCTACCTATTTAAAGTCAAGTGTCATAATGTAATTGTATTCCTAAAAATAGGGACCCCTATTGTATAAACGCAAACCTTCGGAAGGGACAAATCTTTCAATCTAAAGGGCAGAGATTAAGGAACGAGTAATGTGCTTTATATTATTAATTACAACATTGATTTGGGTACAAAACTGCCATTAGGAAATATTATAAAGTTTAGTAACTTATCATTAAAACAGTTTAACATATGAATATTAAGTATAATAACACCGTGATATTAAATACTTACTGTTAAAAGGAAGGTAAACTTTAACTAGCACAATACACAATATGAAATGATGACATTTCTTCACATTGGCCATGGGGATATTTTGTGGTTACTTTTAACACTTCTAAATACTTTCTGTACTTTTATAAATACCAACAGACGGAAAGACTTTCAAATGCTTTTTTCTGCCATTTCTTAAATTGCAATTAATTGTAATTAAAGAAATGTCAAAAATTCAACACCACATATCCCACTTTTACAAATATGCCCCATTGTGTAATTAGACTTGTTGACTTTTGTTGACCCTTTTTACAGAGTATTAAAAATTCACAGCCCAGACAAATAAAGTTCATTCCATTAAGAGTGTTTCCTTTTGCTTTGGTCTAGAAACATTTTCTAAGAGTCTTTAGTCATCCCTAAAGGGACAGACAGTGACGGTTATTTTGACCGCGGCTGGCTGAGTAACTAAAAGATCGTGAACTAGATAAAACTAAATGTATCTTTGGTTTCACAAAGTGAGAGCAATTGAAGATTCACTTGGGAGTATTAAAGATCCGGAATCAATTGCCTAGTTACAAATTTACATGTTCTCAGCAAAAATGTGTCAGATCCTCCTTTTTATTTGTAGTTTTTGCACAATATCTTTATAATGGTAATAGCCCGTAGAATGTGATATTGTCTAAATATTTTATCAGCGATAAGATGTCATCGCCCTTAAAAACCTTTAGGACTTTGAGATAAATGGAAACAATTAAAACAGAATCTAAAGTTAGAAATAACAGGTTGATTAAAATCCGCGAGGGCTTATCCTGAATTTAGAAAGCTACCGCCTGGCTTTACAAAACATTACTGATTAAACCCCCGAGCTTAGTTCTTTAAACATCTGATTAATTCCAAGCCTTGGTAATAGTTTAATTTACACAATTAGGAATTTGGTTTTGTTCCTTTTTAACACAGGGACATAATGATAGTTGGTATCGAGGGAACGCGAAATCCCCTTTCTTCTTGGGAACATTGAGTTAGAAGAAACATCTGAGAAATGGTAACAGAGAAGTCTAGTTTGTCCCCTGGGCTGGGATATTGCAGAGTGCTATCAGGGAATTGATATCAGTACTACTAATGAGCAAGCCACACGGGATCAAACTCATAGTGTAAAGAACAATCCAAAAATAACTTCTATTCAGTCAGCATGGAGGATAATGCCCTGGGCATATTTAGTACAAGGAACATGAAGTCTACACCCTGGGAGACGTATCTACTAAAACTTAACATCTAAAAGCAGTTGATGGACCATCTAATCTCATTTACTCATCTGTTAGCCTTAAGCTGGGTACACACAGTAATGATAAAGCCCCGATACCGTCGGATCTATCGGGGCTTTATCATTATTTGTGTACCTTCGTTTTCTGAACGAGCGCGTGGCCGCCGAATGATTGGGTCGGCTGAACGCTCGAGAATACAGTGTATGGGACAGTCCACTTTATATTTAGACTTTTAAATTGACTCTTGATTGTCACTTTATAATAAGTTGTAACAATTTCTGGGAAACTGAGCTGCCATATAGATTGTATTAATGTTTTTAAGGATTGACATTGCAAAAATCCAGATGATGTTTTGCCCTAATTAACTGAGATACCCCACTAGGTGATCTGTCATCCAAGAATATCATCCCGTGTGTAGCTAACCTTAACATCTTATCCAATACATCTTTAATTATCTGTAAAGGTTTCGGAATTTTAACCCTGACAGCCAATGGGCTACAGTTTGGACATCTCCACAGCAAAATAAAATAGAAAAACAAATAGAGCAATTATTGCACGGATCCATAGAGCAATATGATGGCAATTCCATTTCATGGTCAATGGACCTCTAATAAGATCAGGGACCATAAAAAAATTCAAGCCTTTCTCTGCCCTAAATCCATTGCAAAATGCCCTGAGCCAACACAGATCAATAGATCAATTTCAAATAAATACTCTCAGTTTCTTGTATTAGTCCGAAGAAGGAATTTAACTAAGGGAGGAAGTTGAGTGTTAGTAGAGAGTTTGTTACCACTTAATTCATAGGTGCCCATTACATGGCCTCCAGGCTGCATGGAAAATTGTAGCTTGTGGGACCATCAATGTGGGCAGGGTGATGGGCAGCATAGAGTCAAGTCGTTTGGGGGGGTGTCAGGGATGGTGGAGTGTGGGAGCTTCACAGAGCAGCCTAGTCAGTGTGGCATCCCGTTAAAGGCAGGTAGGTTAGAGTACCAGGAAGGCAGGCAATCAGATGAATCTTCCAATGGAATCACTGGGGTAAACAAAGTGTTAAATAATTCCATACTAGTGTTTTTTCTATAATCTCTTTCTTGCCAACTTTGCCGTCTTTTAAAGTTACTTGGCTGACGATGTTGTTGAGAAAAGGAATCTATCAGGATGATAGTAAACAGACATCCAGTGTAAACAGTCTATAACAAACCAGTAGATTGAAATAGGTCTATAAACAGAATTAAAATGAATATTTACCACCCCTGAGCTGATGTCGGGTGGATTTGGGGATCTGATGAGATGAAGTGTAACCAAGGTAACATGTTGCTGATGTTGAAAAAGAAACTCAAACCCAAAGAAAAAATGACATCCGATGAGCACCACTTAGAGGACATTGTTACAGAGGAAAGTCCATATTATAAACCCATAAAACCATTAATAGGCCCGAAATCAGAACACTAACCTTCTTGGTCCAATGTGCTAACTACAATCATTTGTAGATAATCCTAAAAATCTATCATTCATCCACATAAACTTAAATTAAACAATCAATATCTCATAATATACTTACATCCCATCATCCCACCATCCATTGTAATATCTGGTAGGCATTTCCGGACAATGTAAGGTACCCAGAGGCTCTTAATCCTATGATTGATTTAATTTACCAATTGGAATCTCCTTACTGTATATTCTAATGGTCTTTTGTAGAAATTAATGGGTTGGTATGTGGTATGTGTGCAATATAGAGGGGATACTAATGATTATAAAAAAAAGAACAAAAAGTAACCTTAATATGCGTGCTTGTGTGATATACTCTTAATCCTATGCGAGAAACCTGGGGACCTATTGTATTGTTCACCTGGCCTAATCCCTGTATATTAGACCGTTCCTGATATCTGTACATATTAAAAGGAATTCCATTGCCTCCCCCCCTTGCTAATCAAGACCCTAATTGGTTTGTGATTGGAGAGATTATTAACATCACTCGGAGAAGAGAGGAAATAGCTCTGGATCTATAAATATCCCTTGTGGCTGATAATTAACATTTTAAAAGGTCAACAATTGTGTTTGCTGAAAAGCAGAAAAAAACAATAAAATAAAAGGAGATCAATGGTAAACAAGAAAGGGAAAGTTTAGGTATAGACTAAGATATAAACTTGTGTCTGTGTGCTATTAGAAACAGTGAAACCCAGGAACACTAGCCAGGTACTAATATAATATTTATGTATTTAAATTAGGTAGCTGGCTAGTGTGACTGTGTTCACCCTATCCCTATTGATAGTATATATTAGGTACCTGGATAGTGTCCCCGTGTTTCACCCTATCCCTATTGATAGTATATATTAGGTACCTGGATAGTGTCCCCGTGTTTCATCCTTTCCCTATTGATAGTATATATTAGGTACCTGGATAGTGTCCCCGTGTTTCACCCTATCCCTATTGATAGAGTATATTAGGTACCTGGATAGTGTCCCCGTGTTTCACCCTATCCCTATTGATAGTGTATATTAGGTACCTGGATAGTGTCCCTGTGTTTCACCCTATCCCTATTGATAGTGTATTTAGGGACCTAGATAGTGTCCGTGTTTCACCCTATCCCTATTGAGTGTATATTAGGTACCTGGACAGTGTCCCTGTTTTCACCCTATCCCTGATAGTGTGTATTAGGGACCTAGATAGTGTCCCCCGTGTTTCACCCTATCCCTATTGATAGTGTATATTAGGTACCTGGATAGTGTCCCCGTGTTTCACCCTATCCCTATTGATAGGATATATTAGGTACCTGGATAGTGCCCCCTGTGTTCACTCTATCCCTATTGATAGTGTATATTAGGTACCTGGATAGTGTCCCCATGTTTCACCCTATCCCTATTGATAGCGTATATTAGGTACCTGGATAGTGTCCCCGTGTTTCACCCTATCCCTATTGATAGCATATATTAGGTACCTGGATAGTGTCCCTGTGTTTCACCCTATCCCTATTGATAGTGTGTATTAGGGACCTGGATAGTGTCCCCGTGTTTCACCCTATCCCTATTGATAGTATATATTAGGTACCTGGATAGTGTCCCCGTGTTTCACCCTATCCCTATTGATAGTATATATTAGGTACCTGGATAGTGTCCCCGTGTTTCACCCTATCCCTATTGATAGTGTATATTAGGTACCTGGATAGTGTCCCTGTGTTTCACCCTATCCTATTGATAGTGTATATTAGGTACCTGGATAGTGTCCCTGTGTTTCACCCTATCCCTATTGATAGTGTATATTAGGTCCTGGATAGTGTCCCCGTGTTCAACACTATCCCTATTGATAGTGTATATTAGGTACCTGGATAGTGTCCCGTGTTTCACCCTATCCCTATTGATAGTGTATATAGGTACCTGGATAGTGTCCCGTGTTTCACCCTATCCCTATTGATAGTGTATATTAGGTACCTGGATAGTGTCCCGTGTTTCACCCTATCCTATTTATAGTGTAATTAGGTAACCTGGATAGTGTCCCCGTGTTTACCCTATCCTATGTAGTGTATATTAGGTACCTGGATAGTGTCCGTGTTTCCCTATCCTATTGATAGTATATATTAGGTACTGGATAGTGTCCCTGTGTTTCACCCTATCCCTATTGATAGTGTATATTAGGTACCTGGAGAGTGCCCCGTGTTTCACCCTATCCCTATTGATAGTATATATTAGGTACTGGATAGTGTCCCTGTGTTTCAACCCTATCCTATTGATAGTATATATTAGGTACTGGATAGTGTCCTGTTTCACCCTATCCCTATTGATAGTGTATATTAGGTACCTGGATAGTGTCCCCGTGTTTACCCTATCCTATTGATAGTGATATTAGGTACCTGGATAGTGTCCCGTGTTTCACCCTATCCCTATTGATAGTATTTTAGGTACCTGGATAGTGTCCCTTGTTTCACCCTATCCCTATTGATAGTGTATATTAGTACCTGGATAGTGTCCCCGTGTTTCAACTATCCCTATTGATAGTATATATTAGGTACCTGGATAGTGTCCCTGTGTTTCACCCTATCCCTATTGATAGTATATATTAGGTACCTGGATAGTGTCCCTGTATTTTACCCTATCCATATTGATAGTGTATATTAGGTACCTGGATAGTGTCCCCGTGTTTCACCCTATCCCTATTGATAGTATATATTAGGTACCTGGATAGTGTCCCCGTGTTTCACCCTATCCCTATTGATAGTGTATATTAGGTACCTGGACAGTGTCCCCGTGTTTGACCCTATCCCTATTGATAGTGTATATTAGGTACCTTGATAGTGTCCTGTGTTTCACCCTACCCTCATTGATAGTATATATTAGGTACCTGGATAGTGTCCCTGTGTTTCACCCTATCCCTATTGATAGTGTATATTAGGTACCTGGACTGTGTCCCCGTGTTTCACCCCTTCCCTATTGATAGTGTATATTAGGTACCTGGATAGTGTCCCCGTGTTTCCCCCTATCCCTATTGATAGTATATATTAGGTACCTGGATAGTGTCCCCGTGTTTCACCCTATCCCTATTGATAGTGTATATTAGGTACTGGACGGTGTCCCCGTGTTTCACCCTATCCCTATTGATAGTGTATATTAGGTACCTGGAGAGTGTCCCCGTGTTTCACCCTATCCCTATTGATAGTGTATATTAGGTACCTGGACAGTGTCCCCGTGTTTCACCCTATCCCTATTGATAGTGTATATTAGGTACCTGGACAGTGTCCCTGTGTTCACCCTATCCCTATTGATAGTGTATATAAGGTACCTGGATAGTGTCCCGTGTTTCACCACTATCCCTATTGATAGTGATATATTAGGTATCGGATAGTGTCCCTGTGTTTCACCCTATCCCTATTGATAGTGTATATTAGGTACCTGGACGGTGTCCCCGTGTTTCACCCTATCCCTATTGATAGTGTATATTAGGTACCTGGAGAGTGTCCCCGTGTTTCACCCTATCCCTATTGATAGTGTATATTAGGTACCTGGACGGTGTCCCCGTGTTCACCCTATCCCTATTGATAGTGTATATTAGGTAATGGACAGTGTCCGTGTTTCACCCTATCCCTATTGATAGTGTATATTAGGTACCTGGATAGTGTCCCCGTGTTTCCACCCCTATCCCTATTGATAGTATATATAGGTACCTGGACAGTGTCCCCGTGTTTCACCCTATACCTATTGATAGTGTATATTAGGTACCTGGATAGTGTCCCCGTGTTCACCCTACCCTATTGATAGTATATATATGTACCGGATAGTTCCCCGTGTTTCACCTATCCTATTGATAGTATATAAAGGTACCTGGATAGTGTCCCCGTGTTTCACCCTATCCCTATTGATAGTATATTAGGTACGGACAGTGTCCCCGTGTTTCACCCTATACTATGATAGTGTATATTAGGTACCTGGATAGTGTCCCCGTGTTTCACCCTATCCCTATTGATAGTATATATTAGGTACCTGGATAGTGTCCCCGTGTTTCACCCTATCCCTATTGATGTATATATAGGTACCGGATAGTGTCCCCGGTTTCACCCTATCCCTATTGATAGTATATATTAGGTACCTGGATAGTGTCCCCGTGTTTCACCCTATCCCTATGATGAGTGTATATTAGGTACTGGATAGTGTCCCGTGTTTCGCTATCCCTATTGATAGTGTATATTAGGTACCTGGATAGTGTCCCCGTGTTTCACCCTATCCCTTTTGATAGTATATATAGGTACCGGATAGTGTCCCGTGTTTCACCTATCCCTATGATAGTGTATATAGGACCTGGACAGGCCCCGTGTTTCGCTCTATCCCCTGATAGTGTATATTAGGTACCTGGATAGTGTCCCCGTTTTTCACCCTATCCCTATTGATAGTATATATTAGGTACTGGTAGTGTCCCCGTGTTTCACCCTATCCCTATTGATAGTGTATATTAGGTACCTGGACAGTGTCCCCGTGTTTCGCTCTATCCCTATTGATAGTGTATATTAGGTACCTGGATAGTGTCCCGTGGTTACCCTATACCTATTGATATATATATTAGGTACCTGGATATGTCCCCGTGTTTCACCCTATCCCTATTGTAGTGTATATTAGGTACCTGGATAGTGTCCCCGTGTTTCACCCTATCCTATTGATAGTGTATATTAGGTACCTGGACAGTGTCCCCGTGTTTCGCTCTATCCTATTGATAGTTGTATATAGGTACCTGGATAGTGTCCCCGTGTTTCACCCTATCCCTATTGACAGTGTATATTAGGTACCTGGATAGTGTCCCTGTGTTTCACCCCTTCCCTTGATAGTGTATTAGGTACCTGGATAGTGTCCCCGGTTCACCTATCCCTATTGATAGTGTATATTAGGTACCTGGATAGTGTCCCCGTGTTTCACCCTATCCCTATTGATGTGTATATTAGGTACCTGGATAGTGTCCCCGTGTTTCACCCTATCCCTATTGATAGTTATATTAGGTACCTGGATAGTGTCCGTGTTTCACCCTATCCCTATTGATAGTGTATATTAGGTACCTGGATAGTGTCCGTGTTTCACCCTATCCCTATTGATAGTGTATATTAGGTACCTGGATAGTGTCCCCGTGTTTCACCTATCCTATTGATAGTGTATATTAGGTACCTGGATAGTGTCCCGTGTTTCACCCTATCCCTATTGATAGTGATATTAGGTACCTGGATAGTGTCCCTGTATTTACCCTATCCCTATTGATAGTGTATATTAGGTACTTGGATAGTGTCCCCGTGTTTCACCTATCCCTATTGATAGTATATATTAGGTACCTGGCAGTGTCCCTGTGTTTCACCCTATACCTCTTGATAGTATATACACATTTCTCATATGCATGAAACATATAAGAAAAATATCTATTACCAATCTCATTGAATGTGACTTTGGCCTATAGTTAAAACACGGCCTTGGTAATTTGTTTATAGAGAATCTGTTAAAAGGATTTTACTTTCTTCCATACAAGCCCTGGTTCCCTATAACCCCAATAAATTGACAGGCGGGCTCAGTTGCTCTGTAGAAGAATAAAGTGAATAAACAAGCTGTGTTGGTGTGTAGACTTTCTAGAGATGGGATGAAATGGAAGTGATTCAGTAAACAAACAAGCAGAACAAAAGGCTAAAGTAAGAAAGAAAATTAACCAAGGAAGGTAAAATGACAAGGAACAATATAGCACTTCCATACAGAAGAGAAATCAGTACGGTGAGATCTGTTGGTTGAATCGGATGTTCTGTACGGAGATACATTAGTGAAGATAGAGATCGGACTAATGGGCTTTACATTCTAGTTTAGTCTTTACAAAGACAACATGTCTGATGATTGAGTTAAATGTTTTATTTTGGGACATTAAAATAAAATGAATTAAATCCTCGATCCTGCACAAATCTACTTACATGTTATTGTGTCTAAAGGGCAACTTCTTCTGAATAATCCCCAAGGGTTTGTAAACATTGAGACAGAGGAATACAATGTGTCTGTGTGTTTAATGATGGTATTTAAAGTACTTTCCCAATGTACCTAAATGGTAGTAATGTATTTCACTTGTTACTGACGATATCCTGGTAATTACTGTTCTCTAATCAAACATTCACCTTGTTCCTTTCTTATCAGAGGTCATCAAAATGTCTTCTAGGGTTAATCATGTGGGAGGATTTACAGAGAGCCGCAGTTACGTTGAGTCCTGCTAACAGTTCATATCGGATATTGCCACTTGCTGTGGGGGTATTTCAAAAGACAACTGCGTAGCTGCTTTTAAGGGCATGTCCACCCCCAAACTATAATCCCCCCCACTACTGGTCCCACTCTGTATGTAGTAAATCCTTACCTCACATCCAGCTCCAAATGGTTCTCCTGTATAAAAATGGCCACCAGGAGTACTACAGAGTCCATATAGGACTCTGCCTCTGTCTCTCCTCGGGAGAATTTTGCCATGCGCAGAAGAGCCCCCCCCCCCCCCCTCCGTTTTGGTCTCCCCCCCCTAGGGTAAAACCCCTCTCCATATGATAGTTCTTGCTCCCCCAGCCCCAACCGCATATTATTGCAAGAAAGTCCCCGACATCATTACTTACCTCCCTCTCTCCTTTGCGCGTCTGCACTACCAGCAGCCGCATCCGTGATTGCTGGTCCGGCCTCCTGCTTGCAGTTCTATGTGAGTAGAGGGCCGGGACGGTGCGGCGAAGGAAAGAGGGAAGGTAAGTAAATGATCGGGGGACTTTCTTGCAATAATACTAATGCGGTTGGGGCTGGGGGAGCAAGAACTATCATATGGCAAAAGTTTTTTTAAAGGGTGGACATGCCCTTTAAGTGGGTCAATATCACTTGTGCTGCCATTTTTAGTGCCTGTCGTTAAAAAACTCACACGGGTGACACTATGTTTCAGTACTGGGGAATCTACATGGAGTGGTCTACTTAGTATGGACACCACATCTATTGAACAAAAAAGAATTTCAAAGATTTAGTTATCTTGCCACAAACCTTTTACATACATAGTTCCCACATGTAATGTTAACACTACATATGGTAGCCTGGTGACTGGGGTAAGACCTGTGACTCTCTCTCACTGTGCTTGTGTTTCATTCTTGTTTATGTCCACTTGCCATGAGATTTCTTCCCCTTTTTCTATTTAAACATTCGCTTGTAACTTTGTGATTTATCTAATGTAATAGGTAACATTGACACAGCTATAACCTTATTGGCATTGATAGGGTTGGATAGTTTGTACTCATTCTAACGATAACCCAACATCTCCATGCTATAAATACATCTTGGGTGGTCTTGTCCCTATTAATTCCACCAAATGCTAAAGTTCCCCTCTCGCTTATCAATATATAAGCTAAGCTTTGTGTAATCAGGTCATGGCAGCCCTGGACAGTGTGCGAATAACACAAACATGACTATTCAGCTCCAGAGCAAATTTCCCAGGACTCAGACAGCCAGAGAGATATTGATTTCTCATCCTTGTATCTTCTACATCAATATTAAAGCACATTGTCTACGGTATAGAATAGTGGGGGCTTTCTATGTTACTGGTTTATTTAATACAATGTTTAGACAGGGATATTATTGCTTTTCGCTCTTTAGATGTGTAAGTGTGGAAACGGAAACAACCGGTCACTAGAATTTTGTTACCCTTTAAATGTGCAAGATAGAAGGAATGTTAGTCTGTTGGTATCTAGGTGGAGGTCAGTATCCTCCCTAATATAGGTCATGGGAACTATTATTTGAGGCTATATGAATATAAATTTAAATGCCAAAACCTTGACATCCCCATAAATATTTTGCAATCCTTACCTTTCTCCCAGGTGCTCCTGAAAGAAGATAATCACCACCAGTTCTGCCATGCTATTTGAGCTTGCACAGCTGTAGAGCAGGAGGCTGTTGTTGGTCATGACCTTGACTGGTGGCTACCATGGTGTCAGACTGGCAGCTTCAAGTGAAGTCTTGCTAGAATAGGGTTTTAGGGGTCATGTTGTGGGTTTAAAGGTTTGCTAGAGGGTGGGCAGGAATAAAGTGGGCTCAATGATCGGTTTGTGGAGGGAAGTGGGGGGGCTGGGCCTGGGAAATTGTGGGGTTGCCAGGGCCTCTCTAGTTATGTTAGGAACATTCCCTTTAATACAAGCAGTGGGGAACATTCCCTTTAATACAAGAAGTGGGGAACATTCCCTTTAATACAAGCAGTGGGGAACATTCCCTTTAATACAAGCAGGGGGGAACATTCCCTTTAATAAAAGCAGTGGGGAACATTCCCTTATAACAAGCAGTGGGCTGGACAATAACTCTGATGACCAGTTTTGGTGAAATGTCTAACAAGATCAAACACGAGGCGAAAATAGATTAATGTCACTTTTATACCAGATGTTGCTATGATAGCCTGGGCCCAAAAATAATCGTTCCAATTTATCTTATATATGAAATATCAACACAATATTTCCTATTAGCAGTGTGAACGCCATAGGGTTGGAAGGGGTTTGGAAACAAACATGTTTGTGCTACTGTGTCCTTTAAACATAGAAACAGGGATGTTTAAACACAGAGACGTATTCACAAGGCTCCCTAGATGATCACATGGTGCGGATCAGTAAAAACATTAGAGAATTAAAATATATCATCATTGCCGAAACGCCAAATTCAAAGGTATAGCTGAAATCGAGGGTTAGAAAACGGTGATGTAAATTCGATACTATCAAACATACGTCTGTGAGTTCATTAACGAACTAGTTCGTAGCTCAGAATGTTCGAATAGTTTGACTTGGTCCAAACTATGAAGTTCTGATGGGACTCCAGTTCGGGTCCTGAAAATGGTATTAAAAAGTTTAAAGGTTAAATATTTCTTTTAAGTGGAAGAAAATAGAAGATAATGTAACCCACTACTGGCCCCACTGTGTAGTGTAGTACAATCCTTACCTTACATCCCAGATCCAAATGGTTCTCCAGTAATCCCCCCCCCCCAAAGTCCCAAAAACGCCCACTAGGAGTACTGCAGAGTCCATATAGGACTGCCTCCTGTCTCTTCTCAGGAGAAGTTTGCCAGTGCAGTTCTTGGAGTTCCGTGCCCTGTATAAAAGGTACTCGGCCCGTGGCCTCGTCTTTTTAATGACCACGGAACTCCTCTGTGACTTCTAATATCCTTATAATTACAGTTGGGGGCGCATTATCCAGTATATAGGGAACACCTCCCTTATTCATGTAACACTTCTGAAGCACCCCACATTACACTGTACAGTATGCGATATTTACACTAGAGACAATGTAGCGGAACTAACTAACCGATTGTCTAGAAACTCTATCTTAAGGTGGCCATACACTGTGTGATATTACTTACCCGACCGAGCGATCATGCGACGTTCATCGATCCTGCTGGAACCGCCTCTCCCGATCTTATATTTGAATGTCGTGATTGAAAAATGAATGGGATTTCGGTCGAATATAAGAGATGGGAGAGGCGGGGGTTCTGGCAGGATCGATGAACGAAGCGTAATATCGGGGAATATCGCACAGATGTATGTCCCTTTACACTAAGAAAGGGAGTAACTGACAGGTCGTTTGCCATATATGGAATGAAAACTCCAAATCACCTCCTTTTCCCATTACATTGATCTCTAGTAGTATCCATCTCGCCTTAGGACAAATATACAGACACTATGATAAGGGAAGAAGAACGGCACCTAGAGGGTGGACTGGAGAAGATAACATCCAATGAATCAAGGACAGATGGAGGGTCCCTCAGACCACCTTATATAAAAAAAACAGACAGTCCCAGCTGTAGGTTTAACCCCTAGGGGCCAAAGTGGCTAGCCATCTGATCCACTCTATTCCCTTTTTAGCAGGGCTTTATTCTGGTCTATCCCTCCAGGAGGAAAAGCCCCTAGGGGGTTAAATGAACAACTGGTCTTGTTTTTATCATCACATGGTCTGCTGGGGCCCCGAGGGTTACCCAAACCCAACCATAACATTCAAGGGTTACTGATAAGGTCTTTGACCCCGCTGATTGCATTAAGAGACAGGTGTGACCTTCATTTACCTACAGCAGGTGGAATCAGTTGTAGTTTGCAAACACCTGGGTATCACAGGATATAAACTCATTCCCAATACATAAAATATACTGTACATCTATTTATTGTTGTGCTTTTATTTATAACTTTTAAGACTCTTATTTGAAATTGTTATTGTTATAAATACGAGCAGCGTTTTCGGCACTTGGAAAGAATTTCCAACACTTTCGTTTACATTTCAGAAGCAGAAGTTATATGGCAAGTCAGAAAATAAAACATCAAAGCCAAAAGGTAACAAAATCGCACATTTAGAAAAAGACCCCGCAGTTGTAATTAGCCCCAGGGTCAGATATTCTCCCATTAATGTCTCTTTTACCAAGTATTAAAGGTAACAGCACAAATCATACCTTTAGAATAATACCCCCCAGTGTAATTAGCACCAGGGTCAGATATTCTCCCATTAATGTCTCTTTTACCAAGTATTAAAGGTAACAGCACATATCGCACCTTTAGAATAATACCCCGCAGTGTAATTAGCACCAGGGTCCGATATTCTCCCATTAATGTCTCTTTTACCAAGTATTAAAGGTAACAGCACAAATCGCACATTTAGAATAATACCCCTTAGTGTAATTAGCACCAGGGTCAGATATTCTCCCATTAATGTCTCTTTACCAAGTATTAAAGGTAACAGCACAAATGCACATTTAGAATAATACCCCTCGTGTAATTAGCACCAGGGTCAGATATTCTCCATTAATGTCTCTTTTACCAAGTATTAAAGGTAACAGCACATATCGCACCTTTATAATAATACCCCGCAGTGTAATTAGCACCAGGGTCAGATATTCTCCCATTAAGTCTCTTTTACCAAGTATTAAGGTAACAGCACAAATCGCACATTTAGATAATATACCCCTCAGTGTAATTAGCACCAGGGTCAGATATTCTCCCATTAATGTCTCTTTTAACAAGTATTAAAGGTAACAGCACAAATCGCACATTTAGAAAATACCCCTCAGTGTAATTAGCACCAGGGTCAGATATTCTCCCATTAATGTCTCTTTACAAGTATTAAAGGTAACAGCACATATCGCACCTTTAGAATAATACCCCCACAGTGTAATTAGCACCAGGGTCAGAAATTCTCCAATGTTTCTTTTACCAAGTATTAAAGGTAACAGCACATATCGCACCTTAGAATAATACCCCGCAGTGTAATTAGCACCAGGGTCAGATATTCTCCCATAATGTCTCTTTTACCAAGTATTAAAGGTAACAGCACAAATCGTAACTTAGAATAATACCCCCAGTGTAATTAGCACCAGGGTCAGATATTTCCCATTAATGTCTCTTTTAACAAGTATTAAAGGTAACAGCACATATCGCACCTTTAGAAAAATACCCCGCAGTTGAATTAGCACCAGGGTCAGATATTCTCCCATTAATGTCTCTTTTACCAAGTATTAAAGGTAACAGCACATATCGCACCTTTAGAATAATACCCCGCAGTGTAATTAGCACCAGGGTCAGATATTCTCCCATTAATGTCTCTTTTACCAAGTATTAAAGGTAACAGCACATATCGTACCTTAGATATACCCCCAGTGTAATTAGCACCAGGGTAGATATTCTCCATTAATGTCTTTTACCAAGTATAAAGGTAACAGCACAATACGCACCTTTAGAATAATACCCCGCAGTGTAATTAGCACCAGGGTCCGATATTCTCCCATTAATGTCTCTTTTACCAAGTATTAAAGGTAACAGCACATATCGCACCTTTAGATAATACCCCGCAGTGTAATTAGCACCAGGGTCAGATATTCTCCCATTAATGTCTCTTTTACCAAGTATTAAAGGTAACAGCACATATCGCACCTTTAGAATAATACCCCGCAGTGTAATTAGCACCAGGGTCAGATATTCTCCCATTAATGGAGAAACAGTCCAGACAAAGTTCATTCCATTTAGAGTGTTTCCTTTTGTTTGGTCTAGAAATACAAGAGACTTTAGACATCCCTAAAGAGACAGACAGTGACTGTTCTGCCCGGGAGAGGCTGAGTAACTGACAGATCGAGAACCAGAAAACACTAAGGCTGAGGCCCACACCAACGCATCAACAGTGCGTGCTTCTGTGCGCTAGCGCGCGTTATTTTTGCGTTTGCTATTTCCCGCATCTTTAAAGCGAAAAAGCATGCGATTGTGCGAAAAAATGTGCAAAAACTACAAATAAAAAGGAGAATCTGACACATTTTTGCTGAGAACATGTAAATTTGTAACTAGGGAATTGATTCCGGATCTTTAATACTCCCAAGTGAATCTTTTCATTTAGTGCTAGGCCCCACTAGCGATTTCCAATGTGGATGCGATTGCATGTTTTTGGTGCGTTAACGCATGCGTTTCCATAACGGAAAACAGCAAAATCACACGTGCAAACGTAAAATGCACAAGAATCGTGCACAGAATTGCGTGTGATAACGCTTGCGATTCCTGGCGATTCCTGTGTACGTTGCAGTGTGGCCTCCGACTAAACCCCCGAGCTTAGTTCTTTAAACATCTGATTAATTCCAAGACTTGGTAATAGTTTAATTTACACAATTAGGAATTTGGTTTTGTTCCTTTTTAACACAGCTGCCAAAAGCATTACCGCGGAGATGTGCAGCAGTAAATTAGCTCTCTTCACAGCGATCCTGGCAGAGTTCAAACCTGATGTACGAGGCAGGGGGCTGGGAGGGGCTGCTGGGAGAGTATTGAACCACAGGTGGTCGCATCACAGTCAGTGCTGGGAGCTGGAGGCTGATTACAAACACCTGAGCACCTCTCACCTGCATGTGGATTACAGACAATACATAAAGATCCGAGGCGCGCTCCCCTCTTTAGCGAGTTGGGTTTAGTTGTTTTCAGTAGTATTAGTGCTTTATGGGGTTATGTAGGGATGTCTGTATTTGCATGGGTAGGAGGTTTATTGTATTCTTAATGAGATATATCTATAAAGGTCGTATTTATTGAATAAGTAAATGGAGGATTTAAAGAAATACTAGTCTGGGAAAGGAATACTAGTCTGGGAAAGGATTACTAGTCTGGGAAAGGATACTAGTCTGGGAAAGGAAATAGTCTGGAAAGAATCTCGTGGGAAAGGAATACTAGTCTGGGAAGAAAGGAAAATACTAGTCTGGGAAAGGATTACTAGTCTGGGAAAGATTACTAGTCGAAGGAATAGTCTGGAAAGGATTACTAGTCTGGGAAAGGATTACTTCAGTCTGGGAAAGGAATACTGTCTGGGAAGGAATACTAGTCTGGAAAGGATACTAGTCTGGGAAAGGATTACTAGTCTGGGAAAGGATTACTAGTCTGGGAAAGGATTACTAGTCTGGGAAAGGATTACTAGTCTGGGAAAGGATTACTAGTCTGGGAAAGGATTACTAGTCTGGGAAAGGATTACTAGTCTGGGAAAGGAATACTAGTCTGGGAAAGGATTACTAGTCTGGGAAAGGAATAGCTGGGAAGGAATACTAGTCTGGGAAAAAAGGATTACTAGTCTGGGAAAGGAAATACTAGTCTGGGAAAAAGGAATACTAGGGTTGGGAAGATACTAGTCGGGAAAGGAAATACTAGTCTGGGAAAGGATTACTAGTCTGGGAAAGGAATACTAGGGTCTGGAAAGGAATACTATCTGGGAAAGGAATACTAGTCTGGGAAAGGAATACTAGTCTGGGGAAGGAAGATATAGTCTGGGAAAGGAATACTAGTCTGGGAAAGGAATACTAGGATGGAAAGGATACTAGTCTGGGAAGATTACAGTCTGGGAAAGGAATACTAGTCTGGGAAAGGAATAGTCTGGGAAAGGAATACTAGTCTGAAAAAGGATTACTAGTCTGGGAAAGGAATACTAGTCTGGGAAAGGAATACTAGTCTGGGAAAGGAATACTAGTCTGGGAAAGGAATACTAGTCTGGGAAAGGAATACTAGTCTGGGAAAGGATACTAGTCTGGGAAAGGAAATACTAGTCTGGGAAAGGAATACTAGTCTGGAAAGGATTACTAGTCTGGGAAAGGAATTACTAGTCTGGGAAAGGATACTAGTCGGGGAAAGGAAAATACAGTCTGGGGAAAAGGAATACTAGTCTGGGAAGGATTACTAGTCTGGGAAGGATATATTATAGTCTGGGAAAGGATTACTAGTCGGAAAGGTTACTAGTCTGGAAAGGAATAGTCTGGGAAAGGAATTACTGTCGGGAAAGGATACTAGTTGGGAAAGGAAATAGTCTGGAAAGGAATTACTAGTCTGGGAAAGGATATACTAGTCTGGGAAAGGAATACTAGTCTGGGAGAAGGAATATTAGTCTGGGAAAGGAATTACTAGTCTGGGAAAGGATACTAGTCTGGGAAAGGATCTAGTATTGGGAAAGGAAATACTAGTCTGGGAAAGGATTACTGTCTGGGAAAGGAAACTAGTTGGAAAACTGAAGATTACTAGTCTGGGAAAGGATTACTAGTCTGGGAAGGATTACTAGTCTGGGAAAGGAATACTAGTCTGGGAAAGGATACTAGTGAGGAAAGGAATATAGTCTGGGAAAGGAATTACTAGTCTGGGAAAGGATTACTAGTCTGGGAAAGGATTACTAGTCTAGGATATCTGGAAAGGAATACTAGTCTGGGAAAAGATAAGTCTGGGAAAGGATACTAGTGGGAAAGGATATAGTCTGGGAAAGGATACTAGTTGGGAAAAGGATACTAGTCTGGGAAGGAAGAATAGTCTGGGAAAGGAATACTAGTCTGAAAAGGATACTAGTCTGGGAAAGGATAACTAGTTGGAAGGAATACTAGTCTGGGGGGAAAGGAATACTAGTCTGGGAAAGGTCTAGTGGGAAAGGAATACTAGTCTGGGAAAGGAATTACTAGTCTGGGAAAGGATACTAGTCTGGGAAGATACTAGTCTGGAAAGGAATACAGTGGAGGAATACAGTCTGGGAAAGGAATACTAGTCTGGGAAAGGATTACTAGTCTGGGAAAGGAATACTAGTCTGGAAAAGGATTAGTCTGGGGGTCTTTCCCTGGCTCCTTTTTTCTTGTGTATTCATTGATGTTTAGCCAAAGAACTGCCCAACTGGGGGTATAAAAGACCCAACTAGCTAAAGGGGGAGTTCACCTCTGATAATTAACATGCAGGGGGGGGAGGGAAGTTACCTCTGATAATTACATGCAGGGGGGGGAGTTCCCTCTGATAATTACATGCAGGGGGGAGGGGGAGTTCACCTCTGAGAATTAACATGCAGGGGGGGGGAGTTCACCTCTGAATTAACATGCGGTGGAGGGGAGTTCACTCTGACAATGCATGCAGGGGGGGGGGAGTTCACCTCTGACAATTAACATGCAGGGGGGAGGGGAGTTCACCTCTGATAATTAACATGCAGGGGGGAGGGGAGTTCACCTTAATTAACATGCAGGTGGATGAGAGGGGAGTTCACCTCTGATAATTAACATGCAGGGGGAGGGGAGTTCTACCTTGATAATTACATGCAGGTGAGGGGAGTTCACCTGTGATAA
Source organism: Hymenochirus boettgeri (assembly GCA_019447015.1). Taxonomy (NCBI): domain Eukaryota; kingdom Metazoa; phylum Chordata; class Amphibia; order Anura; family Pipidae; genus Hymenochirus; species Hymenochirus boettgeri. The sequence continues at coordinate 96,071,584 of CM033476.1, forward strand.
TTAAAATGCAGTGAGGAGGGGAGTTCACCTCTAAAAATTAAACATGCAGGTGAGAGGGGAGTAGTTACCTCTTATATTAACAGCAGGTGAGAGGGGAGTTCACCTCTGATAATTAACATGCAGGTGGAGGGGAGTTTACCTCTGATAATAACATGCATGTGAGAGGGGGTTCACCTCTGATAATAACATGCAGGGGGGAGGGAGTTAACCTCGATAAGTAACATGCAGGGGGGGGAGTAGTTCACCTCTGATTTAACATGCAGGGGGGAGGGGAGTTCACCTCTGTAATAAACATGCAGGGGAGGGGAGTTCACCTTTGATAATTAACAAGCAGGTGGGGAGGGGAGTCACCTCTGATAATTAACAGCAGGGGGGGGAGTAGGGGAGGGAGTTCACCTCTGATAATTAACATGCAGGGGGAGGGGAGGTTCACTCTGATAATTAACATGCAGGGGGAGGGGGGTCACCTTGATAATTAACAGCAGGGGGGGGAGGGGAGTTCACCTCTGTAATTAAACTGCAGGGGAGGGGAGTTCACCATTGATAATTAACATGATGGGGGAGGGGAGTTCACCTCTGATAATTAACATGCAGGGGGGAGGGGAGTTCACCTCTGATAAGTAAACATGCAGGGGGGAGGGGAGTTCACCTCTGATAATTAACATGCAGGGGGTGAGGGGAGTTCACTCTGATAATTAACATGCAGGGTGGAGGGGAGTTACCTCTGATAATTAACATGCAGGGGGGAGGGGAGTTCACCTCTGATAATTAACAGCAGGGGGAGGGGAGTTTGTCTCTGACATAACATGCAGGTGAGAGGGAGTTCACTCTGATAATTAAAACATGCCGGGGGGAGGGGAGTTCACCTCTGATAATTAACATGCAGGGTGAGAGGGGAGTTTCACCTCTGATAATTAACATGCAGGGGGGAGGGGAGTTCTCTCTGAAATAACATGCAGGTGAGAGGGGAGTTCACCTCTGATAATAACATGCAGGGGGGAGGGAGGTCACCTTGATAATAACAGCAGGGGGGGAGGGGGAGTTCACCTCTGATAATTAACATGCAGGGGGGGGAGGGGAGTAGTTTCACCTCTGATAATTAACATGGCAGGGGAGGGGGAGTTACCTCTGATAATAACATGCAGGGAGGAGGGGAGTTCACCTCTGATAATTACTGCAGGGGAGGCAGAGTCGGAGGCGGGGAGGGTAGTTATATCAATTACTTCGTAGTCAGTGAGAGTTAGTAGAGCGGTCATGAGGTCGAGGGTAGAGTTCAATCGGATTGGTTATGTGAGAGGGGAGGTTATCTGATTCAGGTTCATGTAAGACGTAGGGTGTAGGAGTTGCCTGTTGCAGGACTTGACATGAGGAGAGTTCACCTCTGATAATTAACATGCAAGGGAGGGGGAGTTTACACTCTGATATTATTAACATGCAGGGGGAGGCGGAGAGTTCACCTTGATAATTAACTGCAGGGAGAGGGAGTTACCCTCTGATAATTAACATGCAGGGGGAGGGGAGTTCACCTGATAAATAACATGGCGGGGGGAGGGGAGTCACCTCTGATAATTAACATGCAGGGGGGGGGGGGAGTTTCACCTCTGATAATTAACATGCAGGTGAGAGGGAGTTCACCTCTGATAATTAAACATTGCAGGGGAGAGGGGCGTTTCACCTCTGATAATTAACATGCAGGGGGGAGGGGAGTTCACCTTGATAATTAACAGAGGGGGGAGGGGAGTTCACCTTGATAATTAAATTGAGGGGGGAGGGGAGTTACCTCTGATAATTAACATGCAGGTGAAGGGGAGTTCACCTCTGATAATACATGCAGGGGGGAGGGGGAGTTTACCTTGATAATAACATGCAGGGGGAGAGGGGAGTTCACCTCTGATAATAACATGCAGGTGAGAGGGGAGTTCACCTCTGGATAAATTAACATTAAGGGGGTGGAGGGGAGTTCACTCTGATAATTAACCTGGAGGGGGAGGGGAGTTTACCTCTGTAATAACATTGCAGGGGGGGGGGAGTCACCTCTGATAATTAACATGGAGGTGAGAGGTGTAGAGTTCACCTCTGATAATAACATGCAGGGGGGAGGGGAGTTCACCTTGATAAATAACATGCAGGGGTGAGGGGAGTTCACCTCTGATAATTAACATGCAGGGGGCGGGGAGTTCACCTCTGATAATTAACATGCATGGTGAGAGGGGAGTTCACCTTGATAATTAACAGGCAGGGGGGGGAGGGGGAGTTAACCTATGATAAGTAACATTGTATTAGGTACCTGGATAGTGTCCCCCTGTTTCACCCTATCCCTATTGATAGTGTATATTAGGTACCTGGATAGTGTCCCCGTTTTTCACCCTATCCCTATTGATAGTATATATTAGGTACCTTGATATTGTCCCTGTGTTTCACCCTATCCCTATTGATGGTATATATTAGGTACCTTGATAGTGTCCCTGTGTTTCACCCTATCCCTATTGATAGTATATATTAGGTATATGGGTAATTCATGGTAGGGTTATTTAAATAAAGTAAGAGGGACGGGCCCTATAGTATGGGTAATTCATGGTAGGGTTATTTAAATAAAGTAAGTATTTAAATAAAGTAAGAGGGACGGACCCTATAGTATGGGTAATTCACGGTAGGGTTATTTAAATAAAGTAAGAGGGAAGGACCCTATAGTATGGGTAATTCACGGTAGGGTTATTTAAATAAAGTAAGAGGGACGGACCCTATAGTATGGGTGTATTGTTATAATGTACAGCGCTGTGTCCCCAAGTGGCGCTATAAATAAACATATACATACATACTGTCTAATCTGATTGTTATAATGTACAGCGCTGGGTCCCCAAGTGGCGTCTCTATATAACAAACTATACATACATACTGTATAACTGTATTGTTATAATGTACAGCGCTGTGTCCCAAGTGGCGCATATAAATAAAATATATACATACATACTGTTTAATCTGTATTGTTTATAATGTACAGCGCTGTGTACCAAAAGTGGCGCTATATAAAAAAAAATATACATACATACTGTATAATCTGTATTGTTATACTGTACAGCGCTGCGTACCCAAGTGGCGCTATATAAATAAAACATATACATACATACTGATAATCTGTATTGTATAATGACAGCGCTGTGTACCCAAGTGGCGCTATATAAATAAACATATACATACATACTGTATAATCTGTATTGTTATAATGTACAGCGCTGCGTACCCACGCTGCGTACCCAAGTGGCGCTATATAAATAAACATATACATTACATACTGTATAATCTGTATTGTTATAATGTACAGCGCTGTGTACCCAAGTGGCGCTATATAAATAACATTATACATACATACTGTATAATCTGTAGTTATAATGTACAGCGCTGTGTACCCAAGTGGCGCTATATAAATAAACATATAACACATTACGTATAATCTGTATTGTTTTAATGTTTACAGCGCTGTGTACCCAAGTGGCGCTGATAGTAAATAACATATGACATACATACTGATATAATCTGTATTGTTATAATGTACAGCGCTGTGTACCAAGTGGCGCTCTATAAACATAACTTACATACTGGATTAATCTGTATTGTTATAATGTACAGCGCTGTGTCCCCAAGTGGCGCTATATAAATAAACATATACAGTACATACTGTATAATCTGTATTGTTATAAGTGACAGTGCTGTGTACCCAAGTGGCGCTATATAAACATATACATACTTACTGTATAATCTGTATTGTTATAATGGACCAGCGCTGCGGCCCCAAGTGACGCTATATAAATAAACATATACATACATACTGTATAATCTGTATTGTTTAAGTACAGTTGCCGTGTACCCAAGTGGCGCTATATAAATAAACATATACATACATACGTATAATCTGTATTGTTATAATGTACAGCGTGCGTCCCCAAGTGGCGCTATATAAAAACATATACATAACTACGTATAATCTGTATTGTTATATGTACAGCGCTCGGCCCCACAGTGGCGCTATATAAATAACTAATACATACATACTGTATAACTTGTATTGTTATAATGTACAGCGCTGCGTACCCCAAGTGGCGCTATATAAATAAACAATAACATACATACGTATAATCTGTATGTAATAATGTACAGCGCTGTGTACCCCAAGTGGCGCTATAATAAATAAAACATATACATAATACTGTTAATCTGTATTGTTATAATGTTCAGCGCTGTGTCCCCAAGTGGCGCTATATAACTAAACATATACCTACATACTGTAAATCGTTATTGTTATTAATGTACAGCGCTGTGTCCCCAAGTGGCTCTATATAATAAACATATACATACATACTGTATAATCTATATTGTTATAATGTACCGCGCTGTGTCCCCAAGTGGGCTTATAATAAAATATACATACATACTGTATAATCTGTATTGTTATAATGTACAGGCTGTCCCCAAGTGGCGCCTATATAAATAAACATATACTACATACTGTATAATCTGTATGGTTATAATGTACAGCGCTGTGTACCAAGTGACGGCTATTATAATAACATATACATACATACTGGATAATCTGTATTGTTATAATGTAAAGCGTGTGTCCCCAAGTGGCGCTACTAAATAAACATATACAACATACGTATAATCTGTATTGATAATGTCAGCGCTTGGTCACCCATGGCGCTATATAATAAAAAACATATATACTATATTATTTTACATTATTTTATTTTTCTATTTATTCCCAATAATAAAATCAATCAGTTGTTTTTTCTTCTAAAAGACAAATTGCATTATAACCTGCAGAGCCGGAGACTCAGTCTGTACGTAATGATAACATTCTGTTATCTGGAAGGAAGTTATGGGAGCCCCGTTGATATCTGCCCATTGATATTAATATATATATGATAAAGGGTATTTCTATAACCAGTTCCTACTGTGTACGGAGAGATGGGGGACGATGTGGGAACATTCACGCTCGTGAGATGTGCATTGGTGTTGGGGAGCTAGGAGAAGAGATAAGGAGATAAAATACTAGGGAAGTAAGTGATAAGGTTTATGATTCCAAATATCAATAGCGAGATCCCAATCAGGTTACCTGCATTATCGTGAGAGATTTAACTCTAGTTCCCGATGGGAGATATGGTAAAGCTCAGATGAGGAGATAAGAGACATGGAAAAAACACATCTGTCACTCTGCATGAAAACACAAAGTAAATACACGCTACTGTAATTTCCAGAGTGAACATTCAAAATTATCAGGTGAATTTGAAACACCTAAGCTCAGTTAATATATTTTAATTATTATATTTGCGTTTGGCGTAATGGTATACCATATAATACTTTAAAATAATATTTAACAACCACAGTGTGAAATCACTAATTAATAGTAAACAGCACATTGTAACCCAAATTACCATAATAGGGAGTCCCTCTTACTTTATTTAAAAACCCTACCATGATAACCCATTCTATAGGTGTTCCCTCTTACGTTATTTAAATAACATACCGTGAATTACCCATACTATAGGGTCTGTCCCTCTTACTTTATTTAAATAACCCTACCATGAATTACCAATACTAGGGTCCGTCCCTCTTACATTAGTAACTAACTACCATGAATTACCCATACTATCTGGTCTGTCCCTTTACTTTAAATAACCCTACCGATGAATTTACCATAATATAGGGTCCGTCCCTCTACTATTTAAATAACCCTACCATGAATTACCCAACTATAGGGTCTGTCCCTCTCTTACTTTATTTAAATAACCCTACCATGAATTACCATATATAGGGTCCGTCCCTCTTACTTATTTAAATAACCCTACACCGGAATTACCCTACTATGGGTCTCGTCCCTCTTACTTTATTTAAATAACCCTACCATGAATTACCATACGTATAGGGTCCGTCCCTCTTAATTATTTAAATAACCACTACCATGAATACCTACTATAGGGTCGTCCCTCTTTTTATTTAAATAACCCTACCATGAATTACCATACTATAGGGTCCGTCCCTCTTACATTATTCATAACCTACCATGAAATTACCCATACTATAGGGTCCGTCCCTCTTACTTATTTGAATAAAACCCTACCATGAAAGTACCCATATATAGGGTCCGTCCCTCTTATTTATTTAAATACCCCTACCATGAATTACCATACATAGGGTCCGTCCCCTACTTTATTTAATAACCCTACCATGAATTACCCATACTATAGGGTCCGTCCCTCTTACTTATTTAAATAACCCTACCCTGATTACCCATACTATAGGGTCCGTCCCTCTACTTATTATAAATAACCCCTACCTGAATTACCCATACTATAGGTCCGTCCTCTTACTTTATTTAAATAACCCTACGGTGAATTACCAATACTATAGGGTCCGTCCCTCTTACTTTATTTTAATAACCCTACCATGAATTACCCATACTATAGGGTCCGTCTCTTACTTTATTTAAATAACTAAGAATTACCACCATACTATAGGGTCCGTCCCTCTTACTTTATTTAAATAACCCTACCGTGAATTACCCATACTATAGGGTCCGTCCCTCTTACATTATTTAAATAACCCTACCATGAATATCCCATACTATAGGGTCCGTCCTCTTACTTTATTTAAATAACCCTAACCGTGAATTACCATTCATTAGGGTCTGTCCCTCTTACTTATTAATACCCTACATGAATACCCATACTAGGGTCCGTCCCTCTATTTATTTAAAACCCTACCATGAATTACCCATACATAGGGTCCGTCCCTCTTACTTTATTTAAATAACCCTAACCATGATTACCCATACTATAGGGTCCGCTCCTCTTACTTTATTTTAAATAAACCTACCATGAATTACCCATACTATAGGTCCGTCCCTCTACTTATTTAAATAACCCTCCTGAATTACCCTACTATAGGGTCCGTCCATCTTACTTTATTTAAAAACACTACCATGAATACCCGTACTATAGGGTCGTCCCTCTCTTTCTTAATTTAAAAAACCCTACCATGAAATGTAACCCGTACATAAGGCGTCCGTCCCTCTTACTTTATTTAAATAACCCTACCCATGAATACCCTACTATAGGGTCGTCCCTCTTACTTATTTAAATAACCCTCCACTAACTGAATGACCCATACTATGAGGGTCCGCCCTGACGGACCCTATAGTATGGGTAATTCATGGTAGGGTTATTTAAATAATGTAAGAGGGACGGACCCTATAGTATGGGTAATTCACGGTAGGGTTATTTAAATAAAGTAAGAGGGACGGAGGGCCGACACCTACCAGTATTAAATTGATATAACAGCCATGACCACTCGGCCTGGTAGTTAATTAAAGGGCGGACACCTACAGTATAAAAGTGGCTATAACAGCCATTGACACACTAGGATTGTAGTTAAACAGAGTGACCACCTACAGTATAAAAGTGTTTTATAACAAGCCATGCCTACACTGGATTTGAGTTAATAAACAAGAGCGAAGACACCTACAGTATTAAAGTGATATAACACCCACTGGTGACACACGGATTGTAGTTAAATTAAACAGAGGCGACACCTACAGTTAAAAGTGGTAAACAGCCATGGACACACTAGGAATTGTAGTTAATAACAGAGGCGACACCTACAGATAAAAGTGGTAGAACAGCCGTGACACACTAGGATTTGTAGTTTAATTAAAAAGAGCGACACCTACAGTATAAAAGTTATAACAGCATGACACACGAGGATTGTCGTTAATTAAACAAGAGCGGACACCTACAGTATTAAAGATGTATAACCACCATTCACACACTAGGATTTGTAGTTAATTAACAGGGCGCACACCTACAGTATTAAAGTGAGATTAGAACATCCAGGACACACTAGGATGTATTAATTAAACAGAGCGACACCTACAGTATTAAAGGTATAACACCTGAACACATAGGATTGTAGGTAAATTAACAGGCGACACCTACAGTATAATAAGTGGTATAAACAGCCCTGAACACACTAGGATTGTAGTTAATTAAAACATGGCGCACCCATAGGACATAACACCTACACCTAGATTTGTATATTGAAAGGGCACATAGTCATAAAAGGTTATAAGCCGTAACACTAGGATTGTAGTATAATTAACCAGGGGCGCACCCTACAGTATAAAAAGTGGTATAAACAGCCATGACACACTAGGATTTAGTTAATTAAAACAGGGTGCACCCCATCAGTATTAAAGTGGATAACACGCCATGACACACTAGTTATTGTAGTTAATTAACACGGGGTCGACCCCTACAGTATAAAAGTGTATATACAGCCTGGACACACTAGGATTGTAGTTAATTAAACGGGGACCCTACAGTAAAAATGGTATAACAGCCATGACCCACTAGGATTGTAGTAATTAACGAGTAGTGACACCTAAAGTATAAAGTGGTATAACAGCCTACACACTAGGATTGTAGTTAATTAAACAGAAGTCGACACACGACGTATAAAAGTGGTATAAACCAGCGATGACACCCAGGATTGTAGTTAATTACACAATGCGACACCTACAAGTATAAAAGTGGTAATAACAGCCAAGACACACTGGATTGTAGTTAATTAAAACAAAGCGACACCTTACAGTATAAAAGTGGGTAAAACACCATGGACACAACAGGATTGTAGTTAATTAAACGACGCACCCTACCAGTATACAAGTGGTAATAACACTCACTGGACAACACTAGGCTTGTAGTTAATTAAACAGACGCGACACTACATATAAAAGGCATATAACAGCCAGACACACTAGGGAATTGTATATTTAACCAGAGCGACACCTCATATAAAGTGATATAAACAGCCATGACACACTAGGATTGTTATTGTAACAGAGCGACACCTACAGTATTAAAGTGATAAACAGCCATGACCATAGGTTGTAGTTTAATTAAACAGGAGCGACACCTACAGTGAATAAGGTATACCACCATGACACCCTAGGATTGTAGTAATACAGGGCGACACACTACAGTATAAAAGTGATCACAGACCATGCCACACACTAGGATTGTCGTTAATTAAAACAGGGCGACACTACAGTATTTAAATGTATAACGCCTGTGACAACACAGGATTTAGTGTTAATTAAACAGCGGCACACTGACAGTATAAATGTGGTATAACAGCCGTGACACATAGATGAGTTAATTACAGGGGCGACACCTACAGTATACAAGTGGTATAACAGCCATACACACTGAGGATTGTAGTTAATTAAACAGGGCGGACCACCCTACAGTATTAAAAAGTGAGTATAAAACAACCATGACACCCACTAGGATTGTAGTTAATTTAAACAGGGCGACACCTACGTATAAAAGGGTATAACAGCCGTGACACACTAGGATTGTAGTTAATATTAAACAGAGTGACACCTACAGTATAAAAGTGGTCACAGCCATGACACACTAGGATTGTAGGTTAATTAAACAGCAGTGAAACCTACAGTATAAAAGTGGGTATAACAGCCATGACACACTAGGATTGTAGTTAATTAAAAACAGAGTGACACCTACAGTATAAAGTGGTTTTTAACAGCCATGGACACCATAGGATTTAGTTAATTAAACAGAGTGACACCTACAGTATAAAAGTGGTATAACAGCTGACACACTAGGATTGTAGTTAATAAAAGAGGACCCAGTATAAAGTGGTTATAAAGCCAGGACCACATAGATTGTAGTTAATTAAACATAGCGACACCTACAGTATAAAAGTGGTATTATAACAGCCATGACACACTAGGATTTATAGTTAACTAAACAGGACGACACCTACAGTATAAAGTGGTATAACAGCCATGACACACTAGGATTGTAGTTAATAAACAGAGCGACACCACAGGATAAAAGTGGTATAACAGCCATGACACACTAGGATTGTAGTTAATTAAACAAGGCGACACCTACAGTATAAAAAGTGATATAACAGCCATGACACACCATGAAATTGTAGTTATTAAACAGAGCGACACCTACAGTATAAAAGTGGTTATAAAGCCATGACCAACATAGGATTGTTTAGGTAATTAAACAAGGGACACCTACAGTATAAAAAGGGTGATAACAGCCGTGACACACTAGGATTGTAGTTAAACAGAGCGACACCTACAGTATAAAAGTGGAATAACAGCCATGAACACACTAGGATTGTAGTTATAAACAGAGGACACCTACGTATAAAAGTGGCTAAAACAGCCTGACACCCAGGATTGTAGTTAATTAAAACAGAGCGACACCTACAGTATAAAAGTGGTATAAAACAGCCATGACACACTAGGATTGTAGTTAATTAAACAGAGAGACACCTACAGTATAAAAGTGATATAAAAAAGCCATGACACACTAGGATTGTAGTTAATTAAAACTTAGCGACACCTAGAGTATAAAAGTGTATTACAGCCCTGACACACTAGGATTGTAGTTAATTAAAGAGAGAGACACCTACAGTATAAAAAGTGATATACAGCCATGACACACTAGGATTTGTAGTTAATTAAACAGAGTGACACCTACAGTATAAAAGTGGTATTACAGCATGACACACTAGGATTGTGTTTAATTAAACAGAGTGAACACCTACAGTATAAAAGTGGTTATAACAGCCATGACACAGGATTGGAGTAATTAAACATAGCGCACCCTACCAGTATAAAAGTGATATAACCGCCGTGACACCACTAGGATTGTATTAATTAACAGATAGTGACATCTACGTATAAAGTGGTTAAAAGCCATGACACACTAGGATTGTTAGTTATTAACAGGGCGACACCTACAGTATAAAAGTGGTATAAACAGCCATGACACACTAGATGTAGTAATTAAACAGAGAGACAACCTACGTATAAAAGTGGTATAACAGCCAGACACAATAGGATTGTAGTTAAACCGAGCGACACCTACAGTATAAAAGTGGTATAACAGCATGCACACTAGGATGTAGTTAATTAAACAAGGCGACACTCCAGTTAAAAGTATTAACAGCCATGACACAATAGGATTGTAGTTAACAGAGCGACACACAGTATAAAGTGGTTAAACAGCCATGACAACCTAGGATTGTAGTTAATAAACAGAGCGAACCTACAGTATAAAAGTGGTATAACAGCCGTGACACACTAAGATTTAGTAATTAAACAGAGTGACACCTACAGTATAAAGTGGTTATAACAGCCATGACCATAGGATTGTAGTAATTAAACAGAGCGACACCTACAGTATAAAAGTGTTATAACAGCCATGACACACTAGGAGTTGTAGTAATTAAACAAGGCGACACCTACAGTATAAAAGTGGTAAAACAGCCGGATGCACACTAGGAAGTGTAGTTAATTAAACAGAGCGACACCTACAGTATAAAGTTGTGTATAACACATGACACACTAGGATTGTAGTTAATTAAACAGAGCGACACCTACAGTATAAAAGTGGTATAACATCATGACACAATTGGGAATGGCTTCTGCTTTGCATGGTGGGATTCAATGTAATGTGAAAACCCTCTAAAATCCCCCAATTGTTCCGCTCTTTGTGGTTATTAGAACCAGCAGCCAACACTAGAAACACCATAGACTTTATCTGGATGTCACCCTGGTTTATCTGTGGATAACACAGGACAAGCCGACCTGGATTTGACTGACCAAATCACATTTCCTTCTTCTCTCGTTGTTAACTCTTCGCTTGCTGCAGATCAGAACAAAATCTCCAATTCTCATCCTCGACTTTACTGCACATGGTTAAGTTTGTTTATCAATGAAATTAAACTACGAGGGAGATTACGCTGCACCTCCATCGCTCTCAATAAGCCTCCCTCAATAGGATTATTAATAAGGATTCATTCATTTGTATAAGAGATGTCATGTAGCAGTGAAGGTCGGATAGTAAACGTTTACAGATCAGGGAGTCCGACCCATTTATTGGTTGAATGAACAATCGAGGGTCCCTGAACCGTGAGGGTCTTGTGAGTAGAACAGACCTGACGCGAACATGTTCACATTATCCAGGACACTAACCGCCATTCAATTCGAAGTCACTTAGACCAGCTGTTCACGGCGTCCTTCAGTCCTCCCCCCAACAGACACAGAGATGGGGGCTCAGTCATCAGACAATCTCCCTGCTCACCTGGGCTCTGGAACTTCTAGAATGTACGACTAGAACAAAGGGTCCCCTGTACGTTACCCCTAATATCCCTAATGGGAATTCCAGCCTAAGACTCGCTGGAAGATCCATTTTATTATAAGAACAAACCAGGTGGGATTGTCCCCACGGTATGCGGTCTCCTATAGATCCAATGGTACGGGAGCGTTACCGGCCTCCTTTTTTATCTTTACTGTTAAATAATTGTCATTGTTTCTACCACAATGGTTTCATTTCACGGTTAATTTCCTTTGTATCTAGATCTGTTTGGTAAACAGCTCCGTATATTCCACCCAATACCCGTTCCGCTTGTTTGTGCATTAAAGCGTCCGCTTGCGTTACGCTGCTCCGAGCAGCAGGCTAAGCCAATGTAATGGGTTTCTGGCATGGAAGGAATGAAGTTAATGCTCTGTGTTGGTGGCGTTTGTTAATGTTTATTATCCATATGATACGGAAAGCAGAGTCGTGTTACCTTCCATTATCTGAACATTGGGTGTGGGGTCCTTGTTGGATGGGGATCAATAGGGAATGCTCATTCCTTAACCTATAACTGCAAGTATTATTTATATAATATAAAGGAAACGTTCAAACTAGGAAATGATTTCCGCATTTTAGCTTAAAACACTGATTATAACAACGATTCCACTTGTCTTTCAAAACTGAGATACACCAGGGTAAAATCAAGCTTTCCCAGGGGCGTAACTGCCAGGGGGCGGAGCGATCCGCAGGGGTAGCCAGGGGGGGGGCCGCATCTATTTTCTTATGACAGTTAGTTCAACAGTTAGTGTCAGGAAAGTGTTGTAGTGAACTTGGACAGAATGGGTTAACTATTGGTATTAGTTCTTGACAACGGACCAATAAAAATACCATTCCCACCCTGGAACAGTCCATATTGTTAATTAGAGTAGTAAAGCATGGAACCAGATTCTTCTTTCCAGACAATGTGGGCCGAACCGTGTGATCTGGGAATCTCTTCAGCTAAGGTCTGGTGGGGACTAAGAGGTCATTTAAGGACAGTCATACATGGAAAATAAATGTATTCGCTATTGGAAGAAACCATATTATATTCATAAATGGAACAGAAGGCCCTGCCAAATATGATACCCACATGGAGCCCTTATTCCCTTGCCAAGGCAAGTTATTAATATCTTGGGAAATAATGGATTACACAAGTCATGTTGGTGATTGGAGGAATTGATATTAATAATGGAGAGGAATAGTGGTCAAATCCCAATAAAGTACATATCACATTTATATGGAACTGTCTAACTGAGGGGAATGAATGTTTTGCCTAGTCGTAAATCTGGACATTCCTAGACACTCCCACCTCATGCATAGCCAGGAGTGGGGGGTTCATCAAAGGGTTTAAAAATCCTTGTAGCCCCTATATCTGTTGTTCATACTGAGGTACATGCTAAAACCGTGTGTTGGACCCCAATGTTTCTTCCCGCCCGGGACACAGGACTCTTCTGTGAGTATGGTCTGTGAATATTTATCCTTTTATTTTATATAACTGTTGTACCTATTGTATGTCATTTTTATTATAACACATGTTTCTTTATTTTGTTATTATATGCACTGTCCACCTTTTGGAATATTAAATCTAAAATTTAATAAGTTTTGTCTTTGATGCTCTAAAAGAACTCATTAGACTCTGATAAGTTTATATGTGGTTGAATTGATGTGTGCAGTTGTAAATGCTAATTAATGACTGCTTGTGAGGACTGATGCTAATAACCAGTTAGTTGTGGGTGAATGGTGTAGTGTTAACTTTAGCTGCCAGGACAGGGTGTGCATAGTCAGTGAGAGTCAAGAGTGTTTTGGGGGCGTCATTAAGGCCATAACTTAAAGTTGGTGGCAGCGTAGTAGCAATTGATTGGTCAGATCACGTGCCCGCGAACTGGGTTCGTGACAGTTAGTTTAAAAGTGACTGCAATAAAGAGGTGTAAATCTGACTCTAGATTGGATCTCAAATTAGTCCAGTAAGTTTTATGGTTATATTTTACAGACGGCTGGTAGACTGTGGACAGTGTACTTGTTCCTCTTTGTTTAATGTGGTCTTTACAGAGATGTTAATCATATACCATGGGGGGTTAACAGAGAGCTATAAGGGGACTTCCTTCAAACAAATTAATATCCTTAGACCTTTAGCGTACATAACAGTTAACCCCCTACAATCACTTCTAGCAATGCTGCTATAGTAACGGTCTTATTCCATAATGTGAAACACATCAGAATTGTGTTATTATTATTCCAAATTAGGCTGTGCTTTGAATTCATTTTTCTGCTTGGCTGCGGATATGAATGTAAAGGAGTTTGGAACTGATCATTTCCATTCTTTGTGTATTATGGGGGTTTATTAGGAATGAGAATGAGATTGGGGAATGAGAAAGTAGCACAAAGTAAGGAATCTGAGTGTAAATAAGATAATGGTGGAGGATGGTAGCGTAAAGGAAGGGAGACGTATCAGAATGTGTAAATAAATGGTTCTCAAAACTTTTTTAAAATCTCGGCACACTTGGCAAACTTAGATTTTGAATGTTGTAATTACAATATTTCAATTTGAGAAAAAACCTGATCTAATAGTATGTTACAATGCATGAAGCTAGCTGAAAAAAGTAGAGATTAGGGCTAAAGAAAAGTATGATGTCATTGGTATAGCAGAAACATGGCAAATGATTCACATGATTGGGTAGTAAATTTTTAGACATGATAGAATTAATATGAAAGAAGGAGGGTTATGTATTTATGTTAAACAACTTTAAAAAGAAAGAATAGATGGGGGTTTAAATGTTAAGGCTGAAACACTACGGGTGGAGCTGTGCATTGAAAGCAATACGGGTAATTTACTGTAGGGTCTGTTACAAGCCTTCAAATACTGGTGTGATGAAGGAAATTCACCTTTATGCAGTTGGTAAGGCTGCAGGGTGGTGTTTAGTTGGGAGGAGGGATTTTGATGCCCGGACATGGAATTGAGTAAGGAAAAGCCAGCAACTAAAAGGTATAAATTTCTTTCCATGCTACAGGATGTAAATCTGGTGAATATCAATAATCCTAAGTTTATTCAGGAGTGAAGGTAATGGGAATATCAGGGAATAGTGAACAGGATATATTATATTATATTTGTGTAAAAAAACAAAGTGCACTAAACTTAAACTTTAGGAAAGTTTGGACTAGATGACATATTCTTTATACAACCTCCAAACTATGTTACTATGTAACTGTTATACAAAACATTATGGATAGGTTATAAAGGTTGGACTAGATGGAAGTATGTCTTTATACAACCTCCAATACTATGTTACTATGTAACTGTTTTATACAGACATTAGGGTAGGGTATAAAGGTTGGACTAGATGGAAATATGTCTTTATACAACCTCCAATACTATGTTACTATGTAACTGTTATACAGACCATTAGGGTTAGGGTATAAAGGTTGGACTAGATGGACGTATGTGTTATAAAACTCCAATACTATGTTACTATGTAACTGTTATACAGACATTATGGGTAGGGTATAAGGTTGGGACTAGATGGACGATGTCTTTAACAGCCTCCAATACTATGTTACTATGTAACTGTTATAGACGTATGGGTAGGGTATAAAGGTTGGGACTAGATGGACGTATGTCTTTATATAACCTCCATACTATGTTACTATGTAACTGTTATACAGACATTATTAGGGTTAGGGTATAAGGTTGGACTAGATGAACATATGCTTTATACAACCTAATACTATGTTACTATGTAACGGTTATACAGACATTATGGGTAGGATATAAAGGGTTGAGACTAGATGGACGTATGTCTTTAAACCTCCAATACTATGTTACTATGTAAACTGTTATACAGACATTGGGTAGGGTATAAAGGTTGGACTAGATGGACATATGTCTTTATACAACCTCCAATACTATGTATGTAACTGTTAGACAGGCATTATGGGTAGGGTATAAAGGTTGGACTAGATGGACGATGTCTTTATACAACCTCCAATACTATGTTACTATGTAACTGTTAGACGGCATTATGGGTAGGTATAAAGGTTGGACTAGATGGACGTATGTCTTTATACACATCAATACTATGTTACTATGTAACTGTTAGACAGGCATTATGGGTAGGGTAATAAAGGTACTATGTAACAATGTAAAAATCTGCAACTTTAAGCAAAGAGCTTTCTGTAATTCTTTTCCCCAATGGTGCAATGTTCAAACTTTAGCCCTTTGATGGATCAATGAACATTAGCAATCACGTTCTTGATTTTAAACTAAGCTATAGCAAGTAAATGAAATTCTATGCAACATATAGAATAAGGAATTTACAAGTGGATATACTTATTTTTAGGAATGATGGCCAATCAATGCCGCCATATTTCCTTTATTAACTAGATTAACTTTTGGCGACTCACAGTCCGGTTATTGAATATTAACTATGTATATGATTCGTTGGTAAAAAAAAATCATAATTCCCCAGGTAATTCTCTCATTTTACAATTTACGTCACAATCCAATTCTAACTCTCTTTCATTTTAAGCATGGTCTATCCATATAAAGGGGCTTTGAGGTCTGAGAATTCAATCCATTGTCCTTTTGATTTGAGAACAGTTGGAATTAACTTTTGGTTATTGAAACATTTCCCATCTTTACAATGACAGGTCGATTCAACCCAATGAAGAATTTTGTTGAAATTGCAATTAGCTAATCTATAACGGTGGATCAATGGTTGGTTTACTACTATAGAAAAGCTTCACACAAGACATCAGTTTCATGTTATCTTTAGTTTTTATTGAGTTTGTCATAATCTGAAATCTGTAAAGTTCCCGATAACGTTGAGATCGGTAATATAAAAGAAATGCATCTTTAATAAGAAGAACAACAGAAAAAATCTTCATGGGGGAGACAAGACAGATCTCTGTTAGTTTTGCTCTATAAACCCTTCAAAGCCAATTAGATTTTCCTGAAGGTTAGAATTGGGTTGAGAACCTTAAAAGTTTTCTTGGCCGTGCTCTGTCCAATGGGTATATATTAATAATAGCGCAATCCTTTGATTTATATGTATACGTCTAGCAGCACCAATGTAACGTTTGTGGAAAGAAATCACCCCTGACCTGTGTAAATAAGTAAAGACTTTCTCCTCGTCTGTCCCATGTGGCAATTAATCAAACAGGGGCGACACAGGCGCCCCACAAACAATAACCTGAAAGTCCCCCGGTCACGGTTTATTAGTTATATTATGGCAGGAGGAGACAAATGACCAGGGCAGGTAAATCCGGACCCTTGGTAAAAATGAAAAATGAACTGTAACTTTAATTTAGCCAGAGAAAAGCTTATTCAAGGGGTCGAATTAAAGTCCCAGTTACCTATGACCTTGGAGATGAACTTTGGTTATATAGGAGACGTACATTGTAACTAGACCCTAGTATTGAATCACATTAAATGTCTATGATATGATTACAAATTCAGGGCACTGGTATGATGTACCTATATAAACTACCTGACTGCCAATTTTTGTTCTTCTCACTCAGTTACCTAGCCTTGTTACTTTCCCTGGACATAAGGACAATATACACTACCGACTATTACAGATTATTAACTGTTATATGTAAATATGATTAGAAGGCTGTGCACGTTTTAAATTGTATCTCAGTGTTTCAATAAGGGTCTTATCTTTTTCAATTGACATTATAGTTGCAGTTCGACATATGTATTAATAACCTACTGATTTTAATAGTTTAATACCCCTTTGAAAGCAGTCCACTTCTTTCAAGTATCCTTGCTACGAATATAAAACCTAGTCGATCAGCATGTGATTGAGCATAAAATTTCTTTGGAGGAGAAGCAAGATTATCCAAGCTGCTGAGTTTAAATAGAATGGAGGAGGAGAGAGATGAGAGTGCAGGAGTCCAAGTAGTTAGAATGTACAGTAGTCAAGAAGGGAGATTATAAGGGCATGGATGAGCATTTTAGTAGTGGAGCGACGAGAGGAAAGGGCGATCTTGGCAATATTCGAAGGAGAAAAACGACAGGTCTAGTGACATTGTTAATATGAGAGGGAAGGAAGAGGAGTCAAAGTTCAATCCAAGCAGCGTGCGATTCCGTGGGTTAATGACTATTGTCAATAGAGATAGAGACGGGTGCACTAGTCCAGTTTAGCAGGGGGAAATGATTAATTCTGCTTTAGATAGATTGAGTTTAAGGGTGGCGGTGTCACCATCCAGAAGAGATAGAGAGCAGACCATTAGAGATTTGCATGAACTTCAGACACCAACAATTAAGTTCTTCAACTTCTTGCTTCCATACACAAACTTGTTATTGTTTCCAGTTTATACTCCAACTATTTCAACTTTTAGATTTGGCTTCAATCCTTATTAACATACAAACCCCCTCCCTCTTTTCCTATTACTCTATACCTGTCTTAACAAGGAGCATACTTCCAAATTTACCGCCCCAGTCATATCTCATTTAGCCATGTTTCTACACTGATCACATCACACTTACTTTAAAGCTATTATTCATGCTTCCCAAATTTTCCAGACACAAACATCTTGCATTTGTAAACTATATTTTAGATTATCTTTTTATTTATTTCCACATTTTGACTTACATTCCTCCCTCTCCTCGGTGCTCCCCTTTCTCATGCCCCAGTAGTACATACCTTGTAAAATCTCCTCCAACCCTCAAGCCATTTTTAAAATTCCATGTGCAACCCGGCCCTACTGAAGAGCCTGTAGTCAATAGAAAAGTTAGCGCAGCTTTCTAAAAAAAACCTTAGCCATGCATTTAACTCCAAAGCTTTTACTGTCTCCTTAGCATAGCAAGTGGCTGCCGGTAATTTTTCTGAAAATACTACACCTGAAGTCCTTACTTTATACTTGGCCCTAACTCTTGAGAGTGATTTTTAAGGACCTCTCCCCTTATTTTGTTATTGTCACCAGTGTGAACTAAGACGCTGGGGTCAACCAGTCCAATCTAATAATGAGTCCACATGATCCAAACATGTTGAACCCTCTACAAATACACTACAAAATCAATGTATTAACCACAAGAAACAGATTGGTTGTGAGCAAAATGTGGGAATGATCATTTAATTACATTTATATTCCATTATATTCTCTGTAGTAAAACAAACATTAATATTCATTTGGTATTTGTTAAGTAAATTAAACTTTTAATCCATTATAGATGTATTTAATATAACACAGGCTTTGTTGTAGTAACAGCACAGACAGCAATGCGAGAGCTAGCAAAATATTGTCTTGAATAAAGAGGGGAATAGATTCAATGGAGAAAAATATTATTTCCCTCTTTACAAGTCCACTGTAAGGCCTCATTTGGAAGATGTGGCGCAGTTTGGAATCCATATACAAAGGGACATCTGTGGAAATGGAACAAGTTAGACAAAATTAGTGTATTTAAAATAGTTACATTGGATTTCGGAGAATAAATGGAGGTCCAATCAGCACAGAGAGTCCCATCTTCTTACTGATTGATGAATAACCTTTACCAGTCACCCAGTCCAGGAACAATGAACAATTGAAAGAAAAACCATAAGGATTTCCGACTTGCGAGTCACTAATCAAAATGTCTTAGATGAACCACATTAAATAAAGATGGTTGCTCCCTTCCGTTCCAACTGAACCCATCACAGTGACCGACAAAGAGATTCCATCTAAATGCCACACTGAACTTATAATGAATTATAGTTATGGAGTAGATTGCCCTGGTCACACTTTCCTCGATTATACAAACCTCATAGACATTGATATTGTTTTCTACCATTTTATCTTTATATATAAAACATCGTGAAAGGAACGCAGACTTGTCATCCGCTCTAGAGGATCAGGAAGTACAGATCTAACTAAACACCTTGTTCCATATTAAAGCAGATTCAGCTAGAATTCAGCTCAAGATGGGATTGGTGGAAATTGTCCAGCAGGTCCAATTAGGTGTTGTTCGATAGACGGACAGATATTCCAGGCAGTATTTGAGACCACAACATGCCTATTTGATCATTACAGCCTTAATCTTTTTCAGAAGTTACAAATAAACAGATCCTTTCATAGATCTACACAGGCCTCCAATTCCAAATCAAATGCAGATTTAAAGAGAACTAAAACATCAAAACTAATTTAAAATGTAGACAACTCAAAAATAAACCAGATATGAAACATTTTCTTGTCTAGGGACAGAAAGTCAAAGATGTTTTAAGGCTCAACATGTCCAAAACAATGCACAGGTTAAGGTCAATTGAAATGAAGAAAAATCTCTAGAAAGGTTCCCTTCATTTTCATAAATGTATTTTTAAACCCATTGAAACCCCACAGTGAGGACATGATGTATTAGATGTTCAATGTGACGACCAACTGCAAACCTTAATGTTTGGACACTAACACCTCCATCCTTACCTAGCAACCACGACTGTTCCATAAACACAGCAGTTTAATAAAAACCTTCCAACTTCAATATCACAACTTGACTTCTGATTGTGTTTCCTAGTTGTCCAGGTTCAGGTAGATTTCTCCCATGGTTTTACAATAAAAAATAACACCGTCTTCTGGAAACCTGCCTTTTTATTCCTGTCTTGGCTGTTCTATTTTATTACATATTTTCTAATAATGACATTTTATATCCTAATCTTTTGGTTCATTATTTCCCCCGTTGGCTCCTATAAGAAAGAGAGTAAAGGGAAGTCTTGGTTCTGTCCTCACTTTGTGTGGTCTCTCTTCTACTCCAAGGAAAATGTCCTTAAGACTCTCATTGTGTAGAAGCTTATTGAAGCTCTAAGGGCCACACAAAGCGGGGACCATCAACACAATAAAGGAACCTGAGAAACTGAAGCAAACAAAGTTCACTCTCTGCAAAACTTCACACAAACTTTCTACAAAATTCTTTACTTTTTCCTTCAATAAGAGAACGTAGGAGAAAAATAAAATACAGCAGAATCTGTTGGCGCTTTGCTTGTTCAGCGTAATGAAAGTAAGAGCCCAATTATCTGAATGGAATTCAATGTCCCTACCAAACCCCCTCCCCAAAATGTAAAAACCTTTTAAACCTTAGCCTTATTACTACTGGTTTGAGACCCTGGTTTCAACATACAAATATTTCAACAGAACTCTTAAATGACCTTTGCTTGACAAATCTAACAATCTGTCTGCGTTTCCCTTTTTGGATCAGGGCTGGTGAAAGATAAATCTGCACAATGTCACATAATGTTTTTTTCTTCCCTAAGTCAAGTTAAATTCATTAATTTGTTTTATGTGTTGGTCAATGAACATCTCGGACTCCATGTTGATCTAGAGGGGGGTTGGGGTGAAAGGTACAGGACGAGTCTGCGTTCGCTAAAACACGAGAACTTTATAAATTACTTAGATATTCTGACTTGGGATAATCTTGCAACATAAGCATTTTACATTTCATTGAGAGAAATATATGTAAGGTGACTTTGTACTTATTAACCAGCCATGAGAAGATTATTTTAATTAGACTGCTGGGATCTGTTGGTTACTAGGAGTAATATACCACATGTCATTGTTTTAAAAATATAAACGCGTGGTAACTGCTAATAGTAATATCACCACGAGTCGATATCATTTAACGGAGAGATGTTAGTAAGAAGTTTTAGAATTTTTCTAATCTTTACATAAGATTTTTTTGTTTGTTATTTTCCAGAGGATCTCCAATTGCTCTTCTTCTGAGAAAAACTAAATGACATTGACTTGCCCTTTTGTTTACATAACAGATGGAAGTGCCCAGTTCTTTCGGTCAGTGAAACTTATTGGTATAGCAGCTGCGTTGGGTTGGGACTTTCTGTTGCAGGCTGTTCCCTCGCTAACTGGTTTGTATCTAATTATAGGACTGTTCTGTTTTAATGGAACATCTCTTATCCAGAAATGAAATAGATGTAATACTTTATTCATAGTAAATTTTAGATTTCCTGCTGGAAAAGGCCACTAACAAACTATCCAGAAGGTTTAATGGGCCCCTATAATGCAAATCCATGTCTATATACCGAAACCAACATTGTTAATACCTTTTACTGTAAATAGGTCTTTAACATATCCATATGTTCCTCAATTGGTAATGAAGATATTTGCATATGTGGGGGCCACAGTGTGACCCCATCGCTGTCTCTGCACAGAGGCGATGTAAGGGCTCTGACGTGCACCGCTACCAAGAAGTTGATTAGTGGAAATAGTGAGTGCCGGTACAAGCATTTGTATTCTGTAGATAGCTGGAAAGACCTGGAAGATATAGAAAGGATTCTGACAGCGGGCTAAGTCACTTTACAGTGACACTTTACCAACATAACATAGAATAGATTTCTACGGAGAAACAAATTTGACATTTCATTGTAGTCGTTACAAGGAAGACGAGACCTCCTGCAGACTGATTATAATGAGAATTACATTATACATTGCAACTAACCCTTTCCTTGCTGTTTAAGTGCTTGCACTTTGTCAGCCACCCACTCCCCTCTCACGCACCCGTTTCTAGTGTGACCCACCCCAAGGAGAGGACCCCATAGAGATACACATGTCTGGACTCTTCTGAGTGCTGCAGCTGAGAGATACAGTCTCTGCACAATCTCACTTCACTTCCTCAGTCTCGTGTTTGGAAGGAGGAGATGTTGAATGACAGAGTAAGCTAAATAATGTGCTCTGGCATCTTGGGGACAGAAGGGGAAGGGTTGCCACATTAGGAATGACTTCCATGTTATACATAGTAGCACGTAATTATATGTTTATTATTTTACAGTTGGGTCCCATTGGATTCATGGGAGGGGTGGGTTATAGAGTTATAATAGGGAATCGGAATAAAATGACTCCATCTGTAAAGTCCCCAGGGGTGATACATTGTTTTAACCTGTGTTCCTAGGTTATAAGTGAGTAGCCTTTGCTCCTTAATAGAATTACAAATCAGACCTTTAAGCATTTGGGGAAGCTAAGTATAATAGCATGCAGAAAATAAATCAAAATGGAGTCAATTACATTGTGACCCAATTTGATATTTTTTAATTTTATATCCGAGGGGCAATTCTCTGCACTGTGTTGAAAAGTAGATTGGCGCACACCATGGAAAAAATAGAAATCCATAAATTTCTTAAAACCATTCAAAATTCTATATCACAAAGAGCATGGATGAGGGAACCGTAAGCCTTATGCATGTACTAATGCATTGTTAGGCGTGAGAAAATTGCGCTCGGTGGCCTAGCACCAATATAGGAGATACTAAAAGAATAATTTCTTGTATAATAGTGATTATAAGATTCTAATGAAAAGTTTGACCTATCGAGTACAGCAAATTAATTGGATATTTCTCTCCACTGGTGTTATAGGAGGTGAGTGTCATTCATGTTTTTATATTAAGTGATCTGGGTGATATTTCTATCCATTACTACTTACTGTAAATTCCCGTAAACACCAAAAAATCCCCCGAAATCCACATAACTATCACATGTGTTACAAATGATTTGATGATCGTCTGGCAGCCCAACGATCGCTGGTAAGGAGGACAAATGGAAATCCGCAAAGGAATATTTACAAATGTAGATTGTTTATTACTGACAGAGTAATTAGTCTTGCAGGAATTTAACGTGTGAACGACGTATAACCCTCTTGTGTGCTATTACAGATTAATCGGATCTCTCCGAACCGCGCTCGTGGCGTTTGGGGGATTCACGTTCTGCGCTAGTGCGGATTCAGGGCTGGTGGAAGTGCCCTGAGCTCGCTCTAGGGTGAACAAGCTGGAGGATAGACATGACGGAGACCCCAACAACTGGGGAAGAGTGAGACCAGAAGCGGCGAGAGCTTCTCTTGCCTGGAGAAAGTTGCTTCACGAGTGGTAACGTTTATCTCTTATCCCAGCTGTGAATGGGAGTCAAAGACCAAGTCGTACGAGGTTAATGGGGGAAATCTATCAATATTGATCCACATTTTATTTACAGCTCTCTTGTTGGAACCATGGGAACTAATTACAAACCGTTCATTATGGGTTGCGTTGTTTATACGAGGGATCTCGCCCCATGGAGATATAGCGTTGGTTCTAAAGAAATATAAAGGCCCAGAGGGATGGAACAGGTGTGGGAGAGTGAGAAATCGCTTGGTCCTTATACAATAATCCTTATCTTTACTAACAGGGGACGTCCGGCAATCAGTGAAGAGTTAATACACATTGAGCCAGACCTTAAAGGACACTCTACCCTCATAAGAGCATCTTTAGAAAGAATGGCCCCTTACTCATGTGGATTTAACTTTCTTACGAACAGGAAAAGTACATGAGAGTAGGAGCTAGATCCTCGGATTGTTTGACAACTAGACAGGGTCCCTCAGGGGCCATTCTTATATTCAATGTGCACCAGACTTGAGATCTGCTGATTCTTCAGTTAAAATTATCAAATTTTGCTGATGAATCACAATTATTGGCTTAGTGGAGACGAGGAAGTAGCTTAAGAAAGAGGTGCCCAGGTGTAGTTTCATGTGTTCTCCTTAAAAAATGGTTGAACTCCTCTAAAACAGTCAAAATGGTCATTGAAAAAACCCAAGTCATCATCCCCTCTGGTCTTTGATGATCGGCCAGTCAAGTGGTCAATTTCTTTCAAATTTCTGGGACAGTTATTACGGAAACTATAGGTTGGAATGGCAATATTACCACTATTCATAAAAGAGAGAGAACAGCGGCCTGTACCATCTGAGGCGACTGAAAAAAGATGGGAGCCAGCCAACAAATCTAGTTCATTTTATAGATCAATAGTGGAGAGTATACTCACATCATCAATATTAGTTTGGTTTGGCACAAGCGACCGTCATGCAAAAAATCACTGCAAGCGGGTGGTTAGGGCTGCTGAAAAGATAATAGGTTGTGATCTCATCTCAGTTAATGACCTGTTTTTATCTCGAGCAGCTAAATGGGCCAGTAGAATCATGCTGGATGTATCTCACCCAGCTAATCACATATTTCAAAAACTACCCACTGAAGACGGTTGAGATCTATGAAAACTAAGACATAGATATCTTAAGTCAAAAAATAAATGGAGGGCATGTCTGTTCAGGCCATTTCAATTATTAATCATAAGATAGGGTAGTTACCTATTTCTCTTTTAATTGTTATATATATGTATACATTTATTATTTTATATCCTTTGTGTGGTATATGTTTGTTTTCTTTTCTTTATTATGAACAAGATGCTTTCAATACGGTAAATTTTTCACCACAAAGTGAATTCCGTACATTGTTCTACTGGCGAATAAGAATTATTATTATTAAAATATGTTGATACTTATAGTTTGTCCAATGAATTCATTACTGTATGCCTGCTTATGCTCCTGGATGCTTCATGGAAACTGAGCAATTTAGAAACCTGTACTGAGCCTGACTGAGCATGGGCATGCTCAGAAGAGGCAGACAGGAATTAACATTCAGTCATTGGCTGTGATGTCAATCATAAATGACAGTTAACTGAAGAAAGGAAGACAGAGAAACAGGGGAACAGGAACATTGTGCAGGTTTTCAGGTTAGACTTATATATTTTCACATTTCAAACTATTACCGTTTAGGGTTTTGGGTGATTTACGTATGCAAGTTTTATTTTGGGGTGGACTTGCCCGTTTAAAACATTGAAAAAAGGATGGAGAGACCCACATTATATACATGGAAGGAGAATAGTCAACATGTCCCAGGACCCAGCTAACACAGAACCACCAATCAGTTCTCACTCGTTTGTACTGATGGTTATAAATGATGGGGTTTGGGGGGAATAAAATCCCACTAATAAAACAACCAAAATGAGATTTCCCTTTGTCTTCCAACCAGTTTATCCCATTTCTATAGAAGGGTAAAATTACCATCTGACTTTACACAACAAACATGGCATTTAGCACCAGTCAGACCAGCCTGTGATTTACATAATTATTCAATTCTGCATCAATTTGCATTTTATAATAAACTAACAATCCCATTTCTGTTTGACGCTCTCACTGAATAAACATTAACTGGACATCCTAATGTGTGACGTTCAGTATTAAAATTCCATTTAGCCCCGACCCCCAACACACCAATTTAGTCAGTAATTAACCATAGTCCCCCCACCATTTGTTTTAGATTCAGTCACTGTACATTAAATACCAGGGGGATGTACTGCAGGTTAATAGGAGAGACACAAGACTCTGACACATATTTTCTTTTCTATCTGTTATTTGAACAGCAAATTATTTTTATCATTAACCAATAAACATTTTCCTACCGAGCAGGAAAGTAAAACCAAAATCTCCTAATTACAATCCTATATGATACAGAAATCAGTGATTTACAATCCTTATATGAACAGAAATCAGTTGATACAATCCTTATATGATACAGAAATCATGATTTAAATCCTTTATATGATACAGAAATCTGTGATTTACAATCCTTATATAATACAGAATCAGTGATAAAATCTATATGACAGAAACAGTGATTTACAATCTTATATGAACAGAAATCAGTGATTTACAATCCTTATATGATACAGGAAATCAGGATTTACAATCCTTATATGATACAGAATATGTCCATGATTTACAATCCTTAATGATACAGAAATCAGTGATTACAATCCTAATTATACAGAAATCCGTGATTTACATCCTTATATAATACAGAAATCAGTGATTTACAATCCTTATATGATACAGAAATCAGTGATTTACAATCCTATATGATACAAGAAATCATGATTACACATTTATATGAACAGAAATATGGATTTACAATCCTTACAAGTCTCTGTATGTTTATAATTATACATACACTGCTTACAGGCATGTATCATTCTATTTATTATACATCAACAATTATGTGCTTGTTCCAAGAAATCAAACACGAGGCGGAAAATAGAATTAATGTCACTTTATACCAGATGTGATATTATGATAGCCTGGGTCCAAAAATAATCGTTCCAATTTTATCCTTATATATGAAATTATCAAAACAATATTTCCTTAGCAGTGTGAACGCCATAGGGGTTGGAAGGGGTTTGGAAACAAACATTCTGTGTAACTGTGTCCTTTTAAAAACATTAGAAAACAGGATTGTTTAACAACAGAGACGTATTCCACACGGCCTCCTAGATTGCACATGGTGAGGATCAAGTAAAAATATTAGAGAATTAAAATATCATCTCCTTATTGCAGTCGATGTGCAATGTCATGATCTCCAATAGGAAAAGCTAAGGTGGATCCAACTAGAAAATGTGTCCCAGTTAAGAATTTGTTTATTAAGATGTTTACATATTTACACAGGGAGGGCAACACCCGTGTTTGGCACTCAATAGATTATATATGTTCCTTGTTATGGGATCCATACCCTAGGTGAGATATTGATGATGAAGTGGTTGGGCAAAATTAGCACCAGGGGCCCAGACATTAACAGTAAGTTATCATTTCTATTTATCTGTAATTAACCTAAATTTAAACTATTTCTACCACAAACTTGTGTTTTGGTTTGTTTCCTAAAGTCTATATTTCGGAAATTGAACCGAATATTAGGAAGTTCGGCCATCTCAGACTTTAGACATCCCTAAAGAGACAGACAGTGACTGTTATTCTGACGCGCGAGTGGCTGAGTAACTAACAGATCGAGAACCAGAAAAACACTTAATGTATCTGTTGGTTTCACAAAGTGAGAGCCATTGAAAGATTCAATTGGGAGTATTAAAGAGACGGAATCAATTCCCTAACTGTTCATTGTCAGATTCTCTTTAAACTATTTGTAGTTTTTGCACAATATCTTTATAACTGGTAATAGCCGTAGAATGTGATATTGTCAAATATTTTATCAGCGATAAGATGTCATCGCCCCTTAAAAACCGTTAGGACTTGAGATAAATGGAAACATAAAACAGAATATAAAGTTAGAAAAAAACAGGTTGTGAAGTTGATTAAATCCGCGAGGCTTATCTGATTTAGAAACGCTACCGCCTGGCTTTACAAAACATTACGCTTATTAAACCCCCGAGCTTAGTTCTTTAAAAACATCTGAATTTAATTCCAAGCCTTGGTAATAGTTTTAATTTACACAATTAGGAATTTGGTTTTTGTTCCTTTTAACACAGGGCGACATAATGATAGTTGGTATCGGAGCGAACGCGAAATCCCTCTTCTTCTTGGGAACATTGAGGTTGAAGAAAGAAACATCTGAGAAATGGTACAGAGAAGTCAGTTTGCCCACTGGGCTGGGATATTGCAGCAGTGCTCGGAAATTGATATCAGTACTACTAATGAGCAAGCCCACACGGTCAAAACTCATGTTAAAGAACAATCCAAAAATAACTTCTATTCAGTTCAGCAGGAGATAAGCCCTGGCATATTTAGTACAAGGAACATTGAAGTCTACAGAAGTATCTACTAAACTTAAACATCTCTAAAAGCAGTTTTGACCATCTAATTATTTACCCATCTGTAGCCATAAGCTCTACCATAGGCTCATATGTTAAGAATTTCAATCAAGATCTTAAGCCATTTCTCTGTTTTAAGGTGCTCACAAAGATGGTTCCGTCTAGGTTTGTTCATTAGTAGAACAAGTTAATGGATTATTTGATCGTGGATTTGATGTTATTACACATATTAACCTTTAGAAGACTCTTTAGGGTTTTAAAGATCCATCCATGCGCCCTTGTTCAGGTTGGTGTACAAGGAGCATGGTGTTGGTGCATGTTTTGGGGTGCTTGCATGGAGCGTTGAATTTATAGGACTTTAGCTTTCAACCCCAAATGAAAAATTGTCATCATAAAGATGAGATGTAGGTACAAACGTTACAATCTATATAAACATGTAGAAATGTCTAGATTGATAGAAGTTTCATTTGTTTAGAGTTCAATGTCACTTTTATAGCATTTAGGTTTTAATAAAAACCTCTTTTATAACTGTACCTCCACTTCCATTTACCAATTACCTATTGTGTATAGCGATGTATATATAATGATCCCTGTGTGGTGTTTAGTTCCCTATTATAATAGTTAATTAAAATGATACAGGTGTCTAGGAAACATGATTAAATTTTGGTTACATCTCAAGTATGTAATCTACCCTGGAGTCAAACATTTAGTTTAAATGGATGGAATTATAAATATATCATTGCTGGTTCTGTGTCCAAGATCACATAGTTTCTAATAGAACAAAACTTTAAAATTGTTAAAGTGAGCTTGTACTGATGGATTTCTCATAGGGAGGGAAAAAGATTCTCGGTAGGGTTTATTATTAAGAGGGACCGACCCTATGTATGGGTAATTCACTGTGGTTATTAAATAAAGTAAGAGGGGACGGACCCTATAGTAGGGGATTCATGGGTAGGGTTTATTTAAATAAAGTAAGAGGGACGGACCCTATAGTATGGGTAATTCATGTAGGTTATTTAAATAAGTAAGGGGACGGGCCTATAGTATGGTAATCATGGTAGGGTTATTAAAATAAGTAAGAGGAGACCCTATGTATGGTAATCATGGTTAGGGTTTATTTAAATAAAGTAAGGGACGGACCTATAGTATGGGTTATTCATGTAGGGTTATTAATAAGTAAGAGGGACGGACCCTATAGTATGGTAATCACGATAGGGTTATTTAAATAAAGTAAGAGGGACGGACCCTATAGTATTGGGTAATTCATGGTAGGGTTATTTAAATAAAGTAAGAGGACGGACCCTATAGTATGGGTAATTCACGGTAGGGTATTTAAGATAAAGTAAAGAGGGACAGACCCTATAGTATTTGGGTAATTCACGGTAGGGTTATTTAAATAAAGTAAGAGGGACGGACCCTAAGTATGGGTAATTCACGGTAGGTAGGGTTATTTAAAAAGTAAGAGGGACGGACCCTACAGTATGGGTAATTCACGGTTCGGGTTATTTAAATAAAGTAAGAGGACGGACCCTTATAGTAGGTAATTCGGTTAGGTAGGTTAGGTATTTAATAATAAGAGGGACGGACCCTATGTTGGGTTATTCTGTAGGGTTATTTAAATAAAGTAGAGAGGACGGACCCTATAGTATGGGTAATTCACGGTAGGGTTATTTAAATAAAAAGTAAGAGGAAGGACCTATAGTATGGGTAATTCAGGTAGGGTATTTAAAAAAGTAAGAGGGACGGACCCTATAGTATGGGACATTCATGGTAGGGTTATTTAAATAAAGTAAGAGGGAACGACCCTATAGTACGGGTAATTCATGGTAGGGTTATTAAATAAGTAAGAGGGACGGACCCTATATGTACGGGTAATTCATGGTAGGGTTTTTTTAAATAAGAAGAGGGACGGACCCTATTAGTAGGGTAATTCATGGTAGTGTATTTAAATAAAGTAAGAGGGACGGACCATATATATGGGTAATTCATGGTAGGGTTATTTAAATAAAGTAAGAGGGACGACCTATAGTATGGTAATCCAGGTAGAGGTTATTTAAATAAAGTAAGAGGGACGGGACCCTATAGTATGGGTAATTATGGTAGGGTTATTTAAATAAAGTAAGAGGGACGGACCCTATAGTTATGGGTAATTCATGGTAGGGTATTTAAATAAAAGTAAGAGGGACAGACCCTATAGTATGGGTTATTCATGTAGGGTTATTTAAATAAAGTAAGAGGACAGGATGACCCTATAGATGGGTAATTCACGGTAGGGTTATTTAAATAAAGTAAGAGGGACGGACCTATAGTATGGGTAATTCATGGTAGGGTTATTTAAATAATGTAAGAGGGACGGACCCTATAGTATGGGTAATTCACGGTAGGGTTATTTAAATAAAGTAAGAGGGACGGACCCTATAGTATGGGTAATTCATGGAAGTGTTATTTAAATAAAGTAAGAAGGACGGACCCTATAGTATGGGTAATTCATGGTAGGGTTATTAAAATAAAGTAAGAGGGACGGACCCTATAGTATTGGTAATTCACGATAGGGTTATTTAAATAAAGTAAGAGGGACGGACCCTATAGTATGGGTAATTC
This sequence comes from Hymenochirus boettgeri, assembly GCA_019447015.1. NCBI lineage: Eukaryota > Metazoa > Chordata > Amphibia > Anura > Pipidae > Hymenochirus > Hymenochirus boettgeri. The sequence continues at coordinate 96,102,767 of CM033476.1, forward strand.
ATGGTAGGGTTATTTAAATAAAGTAAGAGGGACGGACCCTATAGTATGGGTAATTCACGGTAGGGTTATTTAAATAATGTAGAGGGACGGACCCTATAGTATGGGTAATTCATGGTAGGTTATTTAAATAAAGAGGGACGGACCCTATAGTATTGGTAATTCATGGTAGGGTTATTTAAATAAGTAAGAGGGACGGACCCTATAGTATGGTATTCATGTAGGGTTTCAAATAATGTAAGAGGGACGGACCCTATAGTATGGGTAATTCATGGTAGGGTTATTTAAATAAAGAGGGACGGACCCTATAGTATTGGTAATTCATGGTAGGGTTATTTAAATAATAAAGAGGGACGGACCCTATAGTATGGGTAATTCATGGTAGGGTTATTTAAATAATGTAAGAGGGACGGACCCTATAGTATTGGTAATTCATGGTAGGGTTATTTAAATAAAGTAAGAGGGACAGCCCTATAGTATGGGTAATTCACGGTAGGGTTATTTAAATAAAGTAAGAGGGACGGACCCTATATTATTGGTAATTCATGGTAGGGTTATTTAAAATAAGTAAGGGGACAGACCCTATAGTATGGGTAATTCATGGTAGGGTATTTAAATAAAGTAAGAGGGGGCGGACCCTATATTATTGGTAATTCATGGTAGGGTTATTTAATAAAGTAAGAGGGACAGACCCTATAGTATGGGTAATTCATGGTAGGGTTATTTAATAATGTAAGAGGACGGACCCTATAGTATTGGTAATCATGGTAGGGTTATTTAAATAAAGTAAGAGGGACAGACCCTATAGTATGGGTAATTCACGGTAGGGTTATTTAAATAACGTAAGAGGGACAGACCCATAGTATGGGTTATTCATGGTAGGGTTATTTAAATAAAGTAAGAGACGGACCCTATAGTATGGGTAATTTGGTTACAATGTGTTGATTTTACTATGAATTAGTGATTTCACACTGTGGTTGTTAAATATTATTTTAAAGTATTTATGATAACATTACACAACGCAATATAATTTAAAATATATTATACTGCTTAGGTGTTTCACCGGGAGAATCCGAGGCAATGTTCACTCTGAGAATGCCACAGTGCGTGTAAATGTCTTTGTGTTCATGCCGAGAAGTGCATGTGTTTTCCATGTCTCTGTCATTCCTCAATCTGAGCTTTCCATGCTCTCGGGAACGATTTAAAGCTATCACTGAATAAAGCTGGGAATGTGGGGATCTCGTTTGGAATATTGGAACATAACCCTATCATTACTTCCTAGTATTTTATATCGTTCCTCTTCCCGACGCCCCCTCAATCACAGCAACGAGCGGGAATGTTCCCACATCGTCCCCCATCTCTCCGTACACAGGAGGGAACGGTTATAGTAATTAATGACATGTGTTATCATATTTTTTTTTTATATTTTATATAGTATTGTGGGCATGATATCACCAGGGCTCCCATAAACTTCCTTCCAGATAACAGAATGTTATCTTACGTACAGGAACTGAGTCTTCGAGCTCTGCAGGTGATAATGCACATTTCTTTTAGAGAAAAAAACATGATTGTATTTATTCTTGGGAATAATAGAAGAAAACAAAATAATGTACAAATAATCTAATGTATATATGTATAGTTATTTATATAGCGCCATTGGGGACACAGCGCTGTACATTAAACATACAGATTATACAGTATGTATGTCTATGTTTATTTAATAGCCGCCCACTTGGGGACACAGCCGATGTACATTATAAAACAATTACAGATATACAGTATGAGGTATATGTTTATTTATATAGCGGACTTGGGAACACAGCGCTGTATACATTATAACAATACAGAGTATTACCAGTATGGATGTATATGTTTCTTTATATAGCGCCACTTGGGGACCACAGCGTGTACATTACAACATACAGATTATACGTCTGTATGTTATATGTTTATTTATATAGCGCCACTTGGGGACACCAGCGCTGCTACATTATAACACTATAGATTATACAGACTGTATGTATATGTTTATTTAGTTAGAGCCACTGGGGACACAGCGCTGTAATTATAACAATAAGATTATACAGTATGTATGTCTATGTTTATTTATTTAAGCGCATGGGGGACACAGCGGCTGAACATGATTAACAATACGGATTATACAGTCTGTATGTATATGTTTATATTATAGGCACATTGGGTAAACAGCGCTGTACAGTATACAATACGATATACAGTATGTATGTATTGTTTATGTATTATAGCGCCACTTGGGGCGCAGCGCTGACCTTAACACAATAACATTGATTTTATACTAGTAGTATGTATATGGTTATTTATATAGCGGCCACTTGGGGAGCAGCGCTGTAATTATAACAATACAGATTATACAGTATGTATGTATATGTTATTTCTATCGCCGCAATGGGAGACGCAAACGCTTACATTATAACAATACAGATTATACATATGTATGTATATGTTTATTATATAGGCCACTTGGGTACACGAGCACTGTAAATTATAAACAATACAGATTATACAGTCTGTATGTATATGTTTTATTTATATAGCGCCACTTGGGGACGCAGCGCTGACATTTTATATAACAATACAGATTATACAGGAGTATGTATATGTTTATATAGCGCCATGGGGTACACCGCACTGTACCTTATAACACAATAAAGATTATACAGTATGTGTTTGTATATGTTTATTATATAGCGCCACTTGGGGACGGACAGCGCGCTACATTATACAATTAAGATTATACAGTATGTATGGATATGTTTATTTATAGCGCCACCTTGGGGTACACAGCGCTGTACCATATAACAATACAGATTATACAGTAGGTAGTTATATGTGTATTTAATAGCGCCAACTTGGGTACACAGCGCTGTACATTATAACAATACAGATACAGATTATACAGTTATGTATTGTATATGTATTATGTTTATTTATATAGCGCCACCTGGGTACACAGCGCTGACATTATAAAACAATACAGATTATACAGTATGTATGTATTATGTTATTAATAGCGCCACTTGGGTACACAGCGCTGTACATTATAACAATACAGATGATACAGCTATGTTGTATCTGTTTATTATTAGCGCCCACTTGGGTACGCAGCGTGGGGTTTACGCAGCGCTTAATATAACAATACAGATTATACGTCTGTATGTATATGTTTATTTTATAGCGCCCACTTTGGGTACACAGCGCGTACATTACTAACAATACAGATATTACAGATGTATGTATATGTTTATTATATGGCGCCCACTGGGGTACGCATAGCGCTGACAGCATAACAGACAGATTATACCGTCTGTCTGGATATGTTATTATATAGGCACTTTTGATACACAGCGCTGTACATTATAACAATACAGATTAAAACCAGTATTATGTATATGGTTTATTTATATAGCGCCAATTGGGGACACAGCGCGGTACATTATAACAATACAGATTCTACATATGTAGTATAGTTTGTTTATATAGCGCCAATTGGGGACCACCCAGCCGCTGTACATTGATAACAATACAGATATACAGAGTATGTATATGTAATTTATTATAGCGCCACTTGGGGACACAGCGCTGTACCTTATACAACAATACAGATATACAGTATGTATGTATTATGTTTAATTTATATAGCGTAAACTTGGGTACACAGCGCTGATACATATTATAACAAGACAGGATTATACAGGATGTAGTAATGTTTATGTATATAGCGCCTTGGGGACACAGCGCTTGTACATTATAACCAATACAGAGTATACAGATGTATGTATATGTTTATTTATATAGCGCCACTTGGGGACCCAGCGCTGTACATTATAACAATATAGATTATACAGTATGTATGTATATGTTTATGTATTAGAGCCACTGGGACACAGCGCTGTGTACATTAAACAATACCGATTCTACAGTTGTATGTATATGTTTTATTTATATAGCGCCACTTGGGGGAAACACGCGTGAAAATTTAACAATACAGATTCTACGTATGTATGTTATGTTTATTTTTATCTAGCGCCCACTGGTTTACAAGCGCTTTACCATTAGAACAATACAGATTATCAGTATGTATGTATGTTATTTATATAGCGCAACTTGGGGACGCAGACGCTGTAATGATAACAATACAGGATTATACATATGTATGTATATGGTTTATTTAGTATAGCGCCACTTGGGGACGCTAGACGATGTACATTATAACAATAAAGATTATACAGTATGTCGTATATGTTTATTTATATAGGGCCATTGGGGACGCAACGTGCTGTACATTATAACAAATACAGATGATACAGTATGGATGTATTGTTTTTTTATATAGCGCCCACTTGGTACCACAGCACTGTAAATTAAACAATACAGGATTATACAGTATGTATGATATTTTTATTTATATAGCGCCACTTGTGGGACGCCCCCCCAGCGCTGTACATTTATAACAAACAGATTATAACAGTATGTATGTATATGGGTTATATAGCGCCACTTGGGTACACAGCGCTGTACATTATAACAATACCGATTATACAGTATGTAGTATATGTTTATTATTATAGCGCCCACTTGGGTACCCCCCCACAGCGCTGTACATTATAACAATACAGATTATACAGTATGTATGTATAGTTGGTTTATTATATAGCGCCCACTTGGGTACCACAGCGCTGGGTACATTATAACAAACAGATATTACAGTATGTATTATATGTTTATTTATCTAGCGCCACTTGGGTTACACAGCGCTGTAATTAAAACAAGACAGATTATACAGTATGTATGTATATTGTTTATTATATGCGGCCACTGGTACGCAGGGGTACGACAGCGCTTGTACATTATAACATACAGATTATACCAGTATGTTTGATATGTTATTTATATAGCAGCGCACTTTGGGTACACAGCGCTGTACTTATAACAATACAGATTATTACCGTATGTATGTAAGGTTTATTTATATAGACGCACTTGGGGTACGCAGAATGTACAGTATAACAATACAGATTGTTACAGTAGTATGTATATCATATGTTTATTTATATAGCGCCCTTTTGTACACAGCGCTGTACATTAGAACAATACAGATATACGTATGTATGTATATGTGATTTATTATAGCGCCACTTGTGTACACAGCGCTGTACCTTATAACAATACAGATTATACAGTTATGTATGTATAGTTATTTATTATAGCGCCACTTGGGGACACAGCGCTGTTACATATAAACTAATACAGGATTATACAGTATGTAGGTTATAGTTTGTTATATAAGCCGCCACTTTGGGGAACCCGGCGTACATTATAACACTACAGATATACAGTATGTATGTAATGTTTATTTATGATAGGCCACTTGGGTACACAGCGATGTTACATATAACAATACAGATTATACAGTATGTATGTATATGTTTATTTAATAGCGCACTTCGGTACACAGTGTCGTACATTATAACAATACAGATTTATACAGTATGTATGTATCTATGTTTATGTATATAGCGCCACTAGGGGACACCAGCGCTTTGACATATAAACAATACAGATTATACAGGATGTATGTATAATGTTTATTTCTATAGCGCCACTTGGGTACGCAGCGTGGGTACGCAGCCGCTTGTACATTATAATCACTACAGATTATACAGTATGTATGTATATGTTTATTTATTAGAGGCCACTTGGGGACACAGCGTGATACATTAAACAATACAGATTATACATATGTCTGTATAGGTTTATTTATATCGCGCCACTTGGGGACGCAGCGCTTGTACAGTATACAATACAGAGATATACAGTATGTATTGTAATGTTTATTTCTCTAGCGCCATTTTGACACAGCGCTGTAAATTAATAAACAATACAGATTATACAGTTATGCTGGATATGTTTATTATATAGCGCCACGTGGGTCACAGGCACGTGTACATTATAACAATACAGATTATACAGTATGTATGTATATGTTATTTATATAGTGCCACTTGGGGTAAACAGCGATTGTACAGGATAACAAACAGATATACAGTATGTATGATATGTTTAATTATATAGCGCCACTTGGGGACCCGCGCTGTACATTATAAAATTAAAGATTATAAAGTATGTTGTATATGTTTATTTATGTAGTGCCAATTGGGTAACACAGCGCTGTACATCACTCCATAACAATATCAGATTATACAGTATGGATGTCTAGTTAATTTATATAGCGCCACTGGGTACACCGCGCTGGCTGTAACATTATAACAATAACAGATTATTACAGTAGTATGTATTTAGTTTTATTGGATATAGCGCCCACTTGGGGACACAGCGCTGACATTATAACAATACAGACTTATACAGTATGTATGTATAGTTTGTTATATAGCGCCACTTTGGGGGAAACAGCGACACGAACAAATTACATAAGTCAATACACGTTGATAAATATCAGTGATAGTTCAGTAATAAATATATACAATTATATAAATAGTAAGTGATGAAGTCTTTCACAGAAGGAAAGGAAAGTTTCCTTTTCCCTGCCATAGAGCTTACAATTAGTTAATTATAATATATGTAAAAAATATATAAACTAATGTACGAAAAATAAAATGATTAAAAAAGTACAAAAATTGTATACTATGTACGATAATCTACATACAAATTTAAAAGGCAAGCCCTTCATACTCACTCACTCACTCTCACTATTCTCTCACCACTTGCGTGGAGGCAGACAGCTTAAATTTGGCAGGACCCCCCCCCCCCAGACTCATTTGCACCTTACTTCAAAAGTAAGCAGTTTCGTTTTGAAATTCCACGTAACGGTGAGTATCTGACATTGCACAGGACTAGGGTTACCTAGCTTACAAGCTATACAAATCTATATGGTTGGTCTGATTTCAACCAAATTTTGTATGCATATACTCCTTACCATAAAAGGATAACGAAATATTTTTTTAAGGGTGGGGGTGGCTGAATTGGGGGGGAAGTAAAAATTTTGAACTCCTGGCACACCTAACGGCTGGACCGACTGTTTAACCAAAATTTCAAGGTGTGTGCGGGGGACGGTGAGGTGTTAGGTGGGTGAAGTTTGGAGTGGAGGTGGACAGAGAGGAATATTGGGGGGTATTTGGGGCGGACGGTGGAGGGAGTGGTTGGGGGGGTAATTGTTTCCACGCGAAACATGTGTAGTTAATAAAAGCACTAATATTTTTTAGGCGTGGGGGGAATGGGGGGGGGATAGAATTTTGAACTCCTGCACACTAACGGCTGGACCGATTTTTAATAGATTTTGGCAAAAAAATATCATTCACATTGCAAAAATCCAGATGATGTTTTGCCCTGATTGACTGAGATATCCCACTGGGTGGTTGGTCATCCTGTGTGTAGCTATCCGTAACATCTTATCCAACCCATCTTTAATTATCTGTAAAGGTTTTGGAATTTTAACTCTAACAGCCAATGGGCTACAGTCTGGACATCTCCCCAACAGACAAATGGAGCAATATGACAATGACAAGAAGATCAGGGACCATAAAAAATTCTATAATCTCTTTCTTGCCATCCTTGCCGCCTTTTAAAGTTACTTGACTTGGCTGACGATGTTGTTGAGAAAAGGAATCTATCAGGATGATAGTAAACAGACAACCAGTGTAAACAGTCTATAGACATATTTCTATCTACTGGTTTGTTATAAACAGAATTAAAATGAATATTTACCACCTGAGCTGATGTCGTGTGGATTTGGGATCTGATGAGATGAAGTGTAACCAAGGTAACATGTTGCTGATGTTGAAAAAGAATTTCTTTTGGTTTAAAGTATCACTTATACGCTGATGATACCCAAATTTACTTGTCCACCCCCGCACTAACTCCTGAAGTTCAATCCCAAATCTCTAAATGTCTGTCTCTATCTCTTCATGGATGGCGCACCGCCACCTTAAACTCAATCTATCTAAAGCAGAATTAATCATTTCCCCCCTAAACTGGGACCTAGTCCACCCTTCTCCATCTCTATTGACAATATGGTCATTAACCCAGTTGAATCTGCACGCTGCCTTGGAGTGATCTTTACTCCTCTCTTTCCTTCCATCATCACATTAACAATGTCACTAGGACCTGTCGTTTCCTCCTTCGTAATATTGCCAGCAGCTCGGATCATCTCACTCTCCTCCAAAAGAGAACCCGCACACCCGATACTTCAGTCCATAGGGTGGCTTCCCATCAAGGAATCATATTCAATACCCTGCTTTTAACCTTTAATTCCCTTCGCTCTACTGCACCTCCCTACTTATCTTCTCTCTTGGTCCCCTATGTTCCAGGCTGTGCCCTCCGTTCCTCGCAAGGAAATCTTCTCCACAGACCCCCAACTAACACTGCTGCCTCCCGCCTTAAACCATTCTCTCTTGCTGCTCCCAACCTTTATAACTCTCTCCCTCTCTCGCTTCGCCTGGTGACATCCATTAATACTTTCATATCTAGACTGTTATCCTTCCTTTATAACCCTCTCCCTCTCTCGCTTCGCCTGGTGACATCCATTATTACTTTCCCATCTAGACTGTTATCCTACCTTTATAACTCTCTCCCTCTCTCACTTCGCCTGGTGACATCCATTATTACTTTCCCATCTAGACTGTTATCCTACCTTTATAACTCTCTCCCTCTCTCGCTCCGCCTGGTGACATCCATTAATACTTTCACATCTAGACTGTTATCCTACCTTTATAACTCTCTCCCTCTCTCCCTTCGCCTGGTGACATCCATTAATACTTTCACATCTAGACTGTTATCCTACCTTTATAACTCTCTCCCTCTCTCGCTTCCCCTGGTGACATCCATTAATACTTTCCCATCTAGACTGTTATCCTACCTTTATAACTCTCTCCCTCTCTCGCTTCGCCTGGTGACATCCATTAATACTTTCCCATCTAGACTGTTATCCTACCTTTATAACTCTCTCCCTCTCTCGCTTCGCCTGGTGACATCCATTAATACTTTCACATCTAGACTGTTATCCTACCTTTTTTGAGCATCAGCACAACAAATGATTGTAAGCCCTTTTAAGCACTTTGTACCCATCCCCCCACTTGTATCTGTATGTTGTCACTCCTACTTAGATTGTAAGCTCTTCGGGCCAGGGATCTCATTCCTAATGTGTTGAGGCCTGTTGCACTTATATCAATTTATACATAATTTATATATATATGCTTTCTTAACTGATGTATGAAATTGTATTTAACTTAGTTTAATTTTTTCTATCTGTATAATGAATTTCACTTATCCCCTTGTTTGTATACTCTGTATTTTATAATGTACAGCGTTGCGTACCCAATTGGCACTTTATAAATAAACATATACATACAAACATATACATACATACATTTCAAACCTAAGGAAAGAATGACATCTGATGAGCGCCACCTAGAGGACACTGTTACAGAGGAAAGTCCATATTATAAATCCATAATACTTTTAACAATACAGTTATTATGATGATATATATATATATATATATATATAAAATGTTACTGATAATAATACATGAGGCTCCATCCTATGATTGATTTGATTTGCCAATTGGAATCGCCTTACTGTATATTCAGATGGTCTTTTGTGAGCCAACCATACTGGTTTGATCTGCAAACCTGCCCCTTAGTGGTCCCCTTACTATTCTGTACCTCCCACTATTAAATCTAATATCTGTACATATAGGAATTATTTCCATTGCCCCCCCCCCCCCCCCTCGATAATCAAGACCCTAATTGGTTTGTGATTGGAGAGATTATTAACATCACTCAGAGAAGAGCGGAAATAGCTCTGGATCTATAAATATCCCTTGTGGCTGATAATTAACATTATGAAAGGTCAACAATTGTGTTTGCTGAAAAGCAGAAAAGAGACAAAAGAAAGGAGAGAGATCAATGGTAAATTAATTACAAGCAGCAAATCTCCAATGTCTGTACATTCAACCAGTGACTTGAAAATTCCAAACCAGCTCCTCATATTAGTGATGTATCGATGGATTAACGAAATCACACACACGGTGTTAGTGAAGGGAAGAGATGGTTGAACTTCCTAAAGTTTCGTTCGTTTTAGAACTATCGAACTTCAGAAAAGGTTCTATAGCTCGGAAGTTTCGGGGCTTCCGCATAGAATTTTCAAGGGCTACTGATATCAAACGCTACATTCAAGGGTTACCGAACATGGCATTCAAGAGTTATAGCTGAATTCTAGAGTTAGTGAACGCTACATTCAAGGGTTATAGCTGAATTCTAGAGTTACTGAACATCGCATTCAAGGTTATAGCTGAATTCTAGAGTTAGCGAACGCTACATTCAAGGGTTAT